>NJFT01000004.1:0-474523 GCA_002221725.1 Scedosporium boydii
TGGGGGAGGAGAAGACGGGAGGATGCGTGGATCTCGGAGAGGGTCGGGGAGTCGAAAAGGGTTTGGCGCTGGATGGCCGATGCGAGGGCCGAGAGGGCAAGCCAGGCGTGCCGGGGACGTGGGGTCTGAAGAAAGTGTGCGCGGATGGCAGGGGGGAGGACGAAGTGATGAGGGGGGGATGATAGTTGGGTGAGGAGGTTGAGTTGTTTGAGTGTTTCGGTGAGACGAGGTCGACGGGCTTGGGGGGCTTTGATGATGGGTGAGAGCTTGGTTTTAGTTGGACAGATCTGAGGAAGTTTTGCGAGGAAAGAAGGGGGAATTCCAAAGGGGGACACACTAGACTTGCTAACCCACCAGGCACTCGTCACATCTGTAGATAATCTCGCGCCGATGGCGTTTTCGATGGAGATTAAGAGATCAAGAGGAATAGGCGTGTCTGAGAGAAGAGAGGCGACTCCGAGGACATCCGCCAGCTGGTCCCGTCGAGGATGTTCCTCGAGGTCAGCAAGCGCAGAAGTCGCAAGAGCATCAGTTGTGGTGTAGTAGTTGTGGAACGAGAGGCCCTTTTCCCTGATGGCTGCAGCGGTATGGCAGACAAGGGAAGGTCTGTAGTTGAGGCCACGAACAATATCAAACCCAGCTTGTTCTGTTTTCCCAGAAAAGTCAGTCAAACGCAAGAACTCCAGAGAGGATTTGGAGCACTGGGATTCTCCCTGCCAGAGAATGATCAATATATTACCTTCACACGGATGATGGGTTCTTCCAGCTTCAGCCAAAAGCAGCTCATAAGCCTCTTCTTCCGACCAAATCGGAACCTCCAACCGCCCCATTCCCAACACTCCAATATCAAAGTCCTTCTTCTGTGACACTAAGAGAATCCACCCGTTCAGCGTCAGCGGGAGAAACTCCACCAGATCCGCCACATCGCCGACGTTGTCCAACACCAGCAGCCACTGATCATTCCCCTCCCGTAAAAGCCAGTTAATAACGGCCTTGATGGACGAATTCACGGCCACCTGGTCCAGCTGGTTAAAGTCCCTGCCTTCGAGAAGCGAGTCGATATCGGCGAATCCAAGCGCGGCGCGTAGACGGGCGCGGGGGGTGTCGTCAGAGGGTCCGCCGTCTCCCGGTTGGAGGAGAGCATCGGAGGAGTGGTACTTGGCCCAGTAGTACTCGAAAATAGTGCGGCCCAGCTCGAGGTAGCTGACGCTTAGTGTCTCACGGCTGGAAGCGTTAAGCCAGAAGACGGGGCGATCGCTCGCCTTGCTAGTGATGCGCGCAAAGTAGCGAGCGAGAAATGTCTTCCCGACGTCACGGTAACCCGTGAGCGCCACGCAGGCTACGCTGTGGCACGCCGATAGCTTGGTAAACTGCGTCGTCAAGTCTTCGAGGAGGTGGTGTCTGACGTGATATGGCGATGGAGATGGATACTCGGGTCGGATGTCAAAGTCCGTTCTCAAGAACGAAGCTTGATCGTAGACTTGGAGAGGTTCTGTCAGCGTCAAAAGACTACTAGCAGCTGAGGCGTTAGTCTTACGGTCGGCGATGCCGGCGATACACTCTGGTGCCAGCCACGAAGGCAGGGAAACTACACCCGACAGAATGAGGTCGACCCATTCTCTGAGGGCGGTGTAGCCTTCGTCCTGTTTTCCCTTGAATCTCATCAAGTCGACGTGCGAGCGTTGCAGCAACACTCTTTCCGCGGCTGGCGTCGTGGAGCCAATGTCGACAACCTATGAAAGGAAGTCAGTCGAGCCGGACAGTTAACTACCAACCCCCATCACCCCCAAAACAAACTCACCAATTGACCCTTCAGCCCGGCCGTCGGCAGCGCCTCGCAGAAACACACCGACACGGGATGCAGCCTGTCCACAACAGCGTCGAGTCCCCTCAACCCCTCCTCCAATAGCGCCGCATCAGACCCCCAGCTCTTCTCATCTCTTCCCCTCCCTCTCCTGCCCGCTCCACTCCTCGCTTGCAACAACCGTGAGACATCGCCCAGAACCCTTTGCAACTGGGCGGGAGCCGGCACGCCAAAGTACACCAAACCGCGCGTGGCAAGAAAGACCCGTCGAGCATCCGCATCCCGACTCTCCTCCGCGATAATGAGGGCGCGCTGGACAATAAGGCCGCCGAGACTGTGAGAGATGAAGATGATGGGCGGAGGCGTAAGGTTCCTCTGCGCACCGTCGTCGCCGTCGCTATTACCACCCGCGTACAGCTTCCTTAGCGAATCGAGGAGACGGTCGGCCCGCTCATGAAGAGAATCCCTCACTGACGAAATATTAGGCGTAAGTAAATCCGGGCTGTGTCTAAAAGTCAAGATCCTCGCTGTGGGGATGTCACGATGCAAAAGGCTCGTCAACCAGCATGAACCGTCCTGCGCAGATTCCCAATTCTCGAACCCATCCCCTAATCCATGAACAGCAATAATGCTATACCCCGTTTCCAATCAGTGTTTCCGTTCCGTAGCATAATACAGGGGTGTATACATAGTAAGACGGGGGAACAAGAAAAAGAAAAGAGAAAAAAGACGGAAACTGTTTGGTTTCCAGAACTTCGGGGGCTGAGCCCGGAACCAAGAAACCGCCAAAGATCGGCTCAACTTACTCCACGGTCGGAGCTGACCCGAGAACCGGGTCATGCAGCACCTTCAATTCGGACGTAACCTCAACAGGAACCTCGGCCGACGGATCTAGCCGCCCAAAAAGAGAGAGGTTCTTGGAGTCGTCATCGTCGTAGTTACGCGGCTCCGGCGAGAGGGCTCTCTTCAGGAGTCGGGTGCCATGGCTGCTGAGGCGGCGGAGAGACAGCGTTTTCATGGCATTGGAAGATCTAGACCGGATCAGGTTTTTTTCGAAGATGTGGATCTTGTTTCGCCAGGTGATTATTACAGGTAAAACAGGGAACAAAAGGAAAAAAATTAGGGCCGTCGAAGGCAGGGTATCAATTCTTGTGAAAAAAAAAGGAATAAATCTTGACCAGAAGATGAGACAAGGATCGCGATGAAGAACCGTCGTATAAGCAAGCAGCAGGACAATAGAGACAACAGAGACTCGCGTTCCCAGATCTAAAAAAGACGAAAAAGGCCAAGAGATCTCAAGCGATCGAGAGAAAGATACAGGAAACACCCCAGCGGTTTAATGGCATGCGCCTTCTGCAAGACCTCGAAGGGTGAGAGGGTGAAAGTAAGAAAGAGTCCCAATGGCTCGGGCACCTCTTTGGGGTGGTTGGACAGACAAAAAAGAATGGCACTGGCCCCAGTTGATAAAAGAGGTTTAAATCGGCGCCACCATTCCCGTCTAGTTCAGCAAAGCAAGGGGTCCGTCGAGTCGAGCTCGCTGCACAAGGTAAAGACTGGCACCGTCAAATCTAACGAGGCACAGGTTATAAGTTAGAACGATCAGACATTTTTCTCCATACGCTAACCTCATTGACTGTCACTCTCTTGCTCGAGTGAGCCAAGTCTCCTGCAGCCACGAAAAGCCTAATCATCTTACTTGGTTGCAACAGGTGAGAGTAAGTAGTAGCATACTTCGTAGCCTGCGAAGCATGTACGTCCTTGTAGTAAGTAAATAATGTGGTGTACACTACTGTACGTATGCGTACGAGGCAGCATGCTACCCTCATTGCAGGGGCCGGAAATGGGACAGAGATATCTCATTGTCCCCACCGAGGGGACGTCGGGGAGTGAACTATGGGATGCACATTGTGCGTGGCCATCTGTGACTGGGTTGCCGAAAATCGAGGTGGCGGTCGAGAAGAGTCCCCGCTTTGCAGCAAATGCAGCAGAGTCTCAATTCCCATGACGAAATTTCGATAGAGATCATGTTCCTATCCTGCCTCGATCTGAACTGCCGAGTCATCTCTCGAGGCAGAGACACCGAGGCCAAGTTTTGAGTTTCCTGCCCTGACCGCCATGAATTTGTGCAAATGTCGGATCGAGCTTAGATGGTTATCGAACGGTGGGTGCGTGTAAATGATGATGGGATGACGAGCGCCAACTTGAGTGCTTCTCCCTGAAACGGTTTAGATTGGCTTCCCCTTTGGGCAAAGATTGGAGAATAGAGGAGTCTGGACAAGTCAAGCTGGCGCTTGGGACCCGAATCTTCCAGCAGATGAATCCACAGTCAGTTCGATTCCTGTCATTTTTGGTGTGGTTAATGTCGTAGTGTTCCTGCAACCTCCCGGACCGGTAATGCGACGCTGGAAAGGGGTCTCGTTAATGAGGGAATTTAACCCTACATAGTGCGGTTGCATTCGAGCGACGTGGGTAATTAGTGGTGATATTGCGCTGCGCCTATCAATGGACACGTCTGGTAGAGTTTTGAAGACCATCGGACGTACTTCGCACTTGTTGGCATATCGTCCCACCCTGTGTATAAGGAATAGAAGACATGTTTTCTCCCTGACTGAGAGGGGACGGCGAAAAGCGCGGAGAGAAAAATGTCCGTCTCTTCCAGAATCTCGGCACCCAATTTTCCGGCATTCGGAAACAGCATCTTGCTCGTAGTGATGCGTACATACTTGTCAGTACGAAAGACACCAGCTCGTGGCTCAAACCAGACAAGCGTGGCGCCCCTCTCGTACCCACCGAGAACGCACATCTAGACAGTGACCAATCGTAGTCATAGCCCCGGCCCCTCGTCAGCCCCAGCGCTTTTCTTCCTCCCCGTTATCCTTCACAACGCACTGCGCTCAGTAGAATCGTGCACGTTTTTCTGGGGCATGCCCTCTGTCTGCCGCCTCTCACCTGGTGCTTCGGCACGTTCAGCTCGAACAGACCTGGTCCTTGATCTTCGTTCGTAAGGCCAAAAAGACAGACACCCACGTTGTTCTTTCCATTCCAGGTCTCAGGAGCAGCTACCTCGCCGGGAGGGACTGCTCCCAGAACAGTCGAAGAAGCACCCAGCAAGCGCAAAGGTTCTTTTATCCAGCACAAAACAAGGGCTGCCTCTATCTTCATCCCCTCTCCGCTAACGCTGGACAAACCCATCCTTTGTGCAAGGAGAGTGGGTTCAGAGCGCCAGTCAATAGATGTTCCCCACTGTATCCCAACCCCCGCCGAAAAGTCGAAAGCTCCAACCTCTCCTCCCTTCCTAAGCCCTCGAAACCGCGGCTTGTAAAATTCAACTCATCACTCCAGCATTCAGTGAATGTGTCAGAGACGAGGGCCGTTTCGTGATAGTCGTAGATCTCTTGTTTATGAACACAATCGTTAACAGCCCCCCCTCCTATGAGAGTCGTTTGAGTCGGCATGCAGCGTGTTAGTTATCTTAGATATTCCCAACCAGCGATTCGTCGCCACGAGGAAGGAAGCCCACCATGCGTCCTGGAGACTTCGGCGATAAAGTAGTCACGTCATCGGTATATCCGTCATCTAGACAAGACAGTTGGGCGCCAAAGGCGTAGATGATGAGGCCCACAGCTGCAAGAAGCATGGCGCGAAGCATGTCGCTGAGGTGCTTCTCCGCTTCCTGTATGCCGGCGTTGCGGGGCGCAAAAGCGAGCTGAAAGGTGGTTGCAGGAGAATCCGTTCGAACAGAAGGGAGCAGAAACTTCCGGGTCCAGCAACGACCCCCACTGATCTCTAGAGCTGAGTGATGCCGTACTTTTTTCTCTCTCTCATACATAGAATGCGAAATCCACACAACTTTGTGGCTGGATTCTCTGGTCATCATAACTCAAGAAAACTCGACAGAGGTGACGAACAACGACACACACCCGAGAAAAAAAGGAAAGAAAACAAAAAACAAGCATATAAGATGCAAACTAGGATCGTATTCTTAGGTATCTAAAAAGTCGCTTCATACAAGGCCCTTATCCTGACTAGTCTGGAGCTATTCCCATGCCGCGCCTAAACCTCAAACGCCATGCTTCCGTCAACCTGTATCAATTCGAAGACTTGCTGATGAGAGTGAATGAAAAAGGAAATAATTCAAAAAAAAAAAAAATATGAATACAGGGAATGCTCATATGCCGGTACAGGTTGGTTTGCCCTTGCCGATCGGCCATGAGTGACCCGCGCTTGTGCTGGTGGGCAAACGGGTTTGTCCCCGGAAAACGGGCACGGCTGGTACTCAGTCTCGCAAAAGCAGTTGGTGAAAACAATTGTTGCTTTCAAGGTTCGAATGGTCGCTTCTCCGTGGAGCAGGGCCGAGTATTTAGGGCTCTTTCGTCTATTTTGCCTTTTCTCGATATCCGGTTCGCCGTCTATACCGACTCCCAATCCATGGCATCAACCATGAAGCTCCAATCCACAACTTCTACTTCCTTGTCGGTAGCGATAGCCTCATTGGCAACTCGCTGTTGGGCAAGCTCGTAAGCCTCCTGGAAAGCGTCAAGAATCGTGCCGGTGATCCTCTCGACATCATACTCGGCAAGCGACATTTCCCCAATGCCCTTCGCCGCGTTGTCGTCTAGATACTTCCACCTATTCCTCATCTCCTTAGCCTTGGCGAGGCAGCGCCTGACTTCGCCCTTGCCCAGCACAGGATGGAGCTCGTTATCCGGGGAATCGAGAGCCGCCAGCACATTATGATGATAAGCATGGGCGCCGTCCCTCAGCATCGGCCCAGAGCCGTTGCCTGAGATCGGGTCCCTCGTCACGACGATGTCAAAGATTCCCAAGAGGTGCACGAGGGCTCGCTCAAGCAGCATGTAAAACTCGTAGAAGTCGAGCTTGAACATGGTCTCGTACTCTGCGCGCTGCGCGTGACCGAGACGCGGGTCGCTGGCCCGGAGGAACCCGTTGGAGAGGTGCAGGAGCTTCCAGCTTAGGCGCTTGGCGATCTTCTCGAAGCGCTGCATCTCGTAGCTGTGGTGGGTGGCGGATGGCGCGTCCGAGGGTGGTCGCTCGGGGGTTTGGGGGACAATGGGGTTCACTGTGGGGGTGAACCTTCCTGCTGTGAGGGTGGCATTGGTTACAGCTGTGGCACTGGTGCCTATTGTAGATGTCGTGGCAATGGAGCTAGATGAGGCCCATCTCGAGTTGTTCAGGCCTCTAGCAGGTCGGAGGGGATTAGGGATGCCATTCCGGCCCATCTTGTCAGTCTGTGTCAAGGGATTGAACGGGGGGGTAAGGGAGAGAGGGAGCAGGAGCTAATGCTGTTTGTAAGTACAACTAGGATTAGGTAGAATGTGGGTGCTCTGGGGTATTAGTGAGATACGTAAGAGAGGCGGGGGCTTGCGGAAAGGATGAGATGGGATGAAGGAAAGGAGAGGATATGTAGAATGTTGGTTATTGAGATGATGAGTTTGAGATGTTGGGAGGGGATAAAGGACAATGGGAGGTCACAGAAACAAGATGAGCATTGAGGGAGATATGAGGTAAGATTAAGGACAAAGGAAAGAGCGGATTGAGGATGGATCGAAAGTGAGCCCACTTGGGATCTGAATTCTCATCGAGGAGAGGAAACTGCGATTTGATCTTGATGCTTCCGATTGCCGCTCATGGCCTGGCAAGCGGGCCTGGCGCAGCACATTTAACAAGCATAGAATTTGGCGCTGCATCATTGATTTCGGTTGACGAATTAGGTAATCGTCTGGACCACAGCATCGCCGACATCAATCATCCTCAGTTGTTCTTTTCCCCTTTTGGTCAAATACACTCGTATATAGTTCTGCAAAGGCGCCTGAGGCATATTCAATAGCTCCTGCTTTCTCTACTGTTTCTCCTCCTTTGGATACAATTGTACGTTAGGCTGAGAGATGTACGAAGTGTAGCAGGAGGAACACCAGACGAATTGGGCCTCTGAATGTATTTGTCACAGGTTGACGACGAGCAAACTGCTACCGTTACAATGTCTACTTCGTAGAGAGATGAGTATGAGCCTGAGTGTCGAATAAGCTACTAAAGTTACAGAGCGCTAAAACAAAGTATGGCCTTTTTTTCCCATTTTTCCCATCCCAAAAAACTCGAATCCGATACATTGATGATGCATGCATATCCCATAAGACCATTGAATCCTCTCCTGCTGTGTAACGCCGTGGTATATCCTACCTCAACCATGAATGAAGAAGAAAAAAAAAAGAACGCTGCTGTTAGGGACATGTACGTCTGCGCCTTGTGCCCAGGCTGTCAGTATATATATGTATAGGGGATAGAAGACCCCCATTTCCCCGTCACGACCTCTCTCGAAAAGGCCACCCTTAATGAGCGAGTGAGAGAGGCTATACTGGCGGTCCGTCCCTCTCCGCCTGTTCCTCCTCCATGGTTGGTCCGACGGGGCGGCCGCCGTCGACAATAATTTGCTCGTCGACGCGTTTCGCAAGCTCTTCGGGCTCTCCGTGCTCGATCCGCTTCCACGTCGTGATACGCGAAACGTTGGCGTCCACCTCGAAGACGCGGACTCTCCTGTTGTAGCCGCCGTAGCCGGCATATCCTCCAAAGCCTGAGCCACCAGCGTAGCACATCCATAGTGCCGGCCTCTGTTCTTCTTCGCCTTCGGTTGATAGCATGCAATAGTCATTGACGTGGTCACTAGGATTGTGTGAGAAACATCTCAACGTGTGCGGCGGCGAATGAAAAGAGGTAATGCTACTTACTGTCCACAGCTGACCATAACGACACCCTGTTCCACGAGGGCATCCCGGAACCCAGAATTATACGCTGGCGCCGTGACGTACTCCCTCCATGCGCCCTTCCAGAACCTCTGAACTCCGATGTACTCGGGAAGAGGAATGTGAATAAAGGCGAGGTCCATGTGGATATGAGTGTATTCCTTATGAGCCGGTTTGAGCCCCGATGCGGTCCTCTTGAACCATTCGATCTGGTTTGGCCTGAGCCAGTCATAGCCGGGGTATTTCTTCTCATTGGATGAGTAGGCGTGGGTATCCAGCATATACAGGGTCAGCGCAGAGTGGTCAGAACTTCCTCGGGCCAAGATCTCAATGAAGTAATTGCCAACACCATCTACATCTTCCGGTCCGGCCGCGGAAAGTGAGTAGGGTAGGGATTCGACGATGGACATCTGCGCTTGTCGTGACAACGTCTGCTCATCGTCGTGGTTTCCGAAGATCGTGACGTAGGGGATCTTGCGCTTGATTGCGATTTGTGCATATTTGAAGATGGCCTGTACCCAGAGTTAGTATTGGGTCCATGCTTCTCACATACTGGCCGACCAGTTATAAAGAAAAAAAAAAGACTCACTGTCTGTGCATCCGGAGAGGTGTCGCCATTGACTTGGTCACCGCTAAAGACGATAAGATCGGGCTTCTCTTCGTCGATAACCTTAGAGACAAAGTCCAGGGTCCTGGGGTCGGCTTCGCATTTCCCGCCCTGGTAACTGTCTGGGATAGCCTCCCGACACGCGCCCGGCCCCGTGCTTAGATGAAGATCCGAGATCTGTATAATCTTAAACTTCCCATTATCCTTGATTCGAGGAACAGGCTTAGCAATCTTCTTCGGTCTCCCTCGCCGCACTGTGATGTATGTCCCAGGAATGCCGGAAGCCGAATCGAGGAGCAGCCGGGTGCCGACAATGCCCCATCCCTCACGCGCCTCCACTGCGTCATCTCCGAACAGAACATCCACAGCCGTGACAGCCTTGTTCGAGTCGCTGGCAAACCTGCTAGTCGATCGCTTGATCCAGAGACCGCATGGGCGGGATTCCCACTTTTCGTTCGCCTCGAGCTGGCCTCCAGATGCGGCACTGGGGTCAAGCCGTCCGACGGAAAGATCTATGACGACCTTGTCATCGTCGGTGAGATCCTCCTCCTTCTTTCTCTTGACGTGCAAGTACGCCGTTGATACCCAGGCCTTCCCTAGGTATAGGTCCTTGTCGATGCGCTGCCATATCTTCGGATCTAGGTCGCAGGAGGAAAAGGGGTTGACGGAGGAGCATTGTGTGATTGTTATGTCGGTTACTACGTGGCCTTGATTGTGCTGTGGCATGTACGCATGGAGAGATGGTGGTAAGACGCGGTAGTTTCGGTCGAGGAAAAGGAGGGCGATGGAGAATAGGATTGTCGCGATGAGGAGCTGGACTGCCGTCCGTACCTATTGCAGAATTCCATGCGTTAACAAGGCACTTTGCTTGTCAAGCAGAGCACAAGGGAAAGCGCGAATACTCACAATACGTCGAGCCATGGCGGAGAGGGCCTGCTACTTTCTCCGAAGAATGATCTCGTAAAGTCCAGCGTAGCCGCGTTCAAAGGGAGATGGTACGACTCCGAGGTGTTCGTGAGCAACAGGGTGTCAGATGCCGAAACACTACTCCATAACGTTGCCAGCAATGTTTCGACTCGGCTCCGAAGCCACAGAAAATAGGCTTGTTAAACCCTGATGAGAGACAACCGAATTATTGTTGCTCCTTTGACAAACGTTTCATAGGACGTCTGTCTCCTTCCTTCGGTTTTGTCGTAGATGTTTGAAAAGGAGTAAGTGCCAAGACCAAGTTCTGGTCTACAATTGCACGAAGTAAGGACGATATAATACTGAGCAGTATTACCTTTACTTTATGTCGACTCAATAGTGTACACAGTTTTGCACCAACACCTCATGCAGTGGCTGCTGCCAACTGGCAGATCCGATTAGTCATGTCCGGGGAAGTCCTGATTGGGAAAGAAAGAAATAATGGTCCGTGCTTCGATCCTAGCCTTACTGAGAGTCGTAGCGGTACCTGGGTACCTCAGCTTGCTGGCTGAGCTGCACGCGGCAAATCGCCCAGTCGCGCCCATCTTTTTTTTCCTTCAGTTTCCCTCGTTCCCAGACATTTCCAATTCTTACCATTGTCATTTCCAATTCTCAACCACCCGTCGTGTATCTATCTGCAGCAGCTTGAAGAGGGTCGCGGCGTCAAATTTTCCTTGTTGAAGCAGTTATTTCTGCTTTCTCCCCCCTTCCCGTCCCGTTCCAGTGCAGCCTTCTGCCTGGATCCCACCCGCCACCTCCCCCCCAAGGCCTCGCCGAAGTCATCCTCTTTCTCGACAAAAGGAAAAAATGGAGTACACGTCGATGAAAGTCCCCGAGCTCCGGAAGCTCCTGCAGGAAAGGAGCTTGCCCGTGACCGGAAACAAGGCGGATCTTGTCGCCAGGCTGCAGGAGAATGATAAGAAGACTGCTCCAGAAACCCAGTCAGGTAAGATTGTCGCTTGTGGTTATTTCCTTTGTCAAATATCAAGCGCACATTCCAGATTCCTTTAGGAGCATGTGCCGCTTCTACATGTCTAACTGCGCTTTTGCGTCCTGGTCTCATGTCCCTGTTTCTGTGGACATTTCGCGTCAGCGTCCCTTGTCGCTCTCTCGCTCCCCTATTCCCATTGCCCCTCTTCTGGTGGAAACTACGGGCTTGTGGATTCATTTGTCAAAATGTCCATGTCGAACGATGATACTGACCCATATCGTACAGCTGAAGATGAGATCGACTACTCAGACGACGATGTAGCTATCAATACCAAGAAGGATGAGGCTACCACCGAGGCCGAGAAGCCAGAGGCCGCCGAGACCAAAGCCGCCCCCGCTGAGGTTGCCAAGGAGGGCGAGGCCGCCGATGCTGTCGCTGACGCTCCTGCTGCGGCCACCGAGGACGTTGCCAACGGAGAGGCCTCCGCCGATGCCCCTGCAGCTGCCGACGATGCGGCCGCTGCCGAGAAGTTCGCCCTCAACCTCCCCCCCACGTCCGCCGAAGACGAGGCTAAGAAGCGCGAAGAGCGCGCCAAGCGCTTCGGCCTAGTCGAGGACGACGACGAGCGCAAGAAGGCGGACCGAGCCAAGAGATTCGGAATCGACTCGTCCTCCCTGGCCACCTCCCTCGACTCCGCCCTCCCCGGTCGTCCCCTGAAGCGCGGCCGCGCTCGTGAAGACGACGGTGGCGACAACAAGAAGAGACAATCCAACAATCGCCGGGACAACAGGCGCCACGGTCGCGGTCGCGGTGGCCGCTTCAACAACCGCCGGACTGGCGGCGGGAGGTCCGAGGGCGGCGGCGGCCGCTCGATTCTTTCGGACCCCTCTGAGAAGGCGAAGGCTGAGGCTCGTGCTAAGCGGTTCGGATCGGGCTAGGTTTCTGGTCAGGATTCCGCTGTGCTGGAGAAGCGAAAGAAGCGTTTCGGGCAGGTCGAGGCTTATCCGTCTGCGTGAACGATACCCCCCCTTTTCATCGCATGTTCCCACATGCGCACGGCAGACCTTTTGTCTTTCCTCCTATTCTCTTTTTTCCCCTCATTTTCTTTTTGTTTCGCTTTTCATTTCTCTTTTTTTCTTTTTCCTTTCCTGCACGTCATGATGATAGTTTGGCATTGCAATTTCCGAGGTATGAGAAAGGAGGGTTTTGACGGATGGGATTTCACAATACAAAACAAAAAACACCAAGAAAAGCTAGAAAATATTTTCTCCATATCTGTACACTACGAAACTTTGCTGTTTAGGGAAAGGAAGGAAGAATGGCGTTTATCGGTCTTTGCAAACGAGAAGAAAGGTTCATAAGTGGAGGGGGAACGAGTCTACAAGTGAAGTTAGGAAAAGGTATATCTGACGAGTGGTTTTTCTTTTGTTTTCTTCTCGAGTCTCGAAGATTGGCCTGCGATTTTCCGATGGATTCCGGGTTTGGTTTCTAGGTAGCTTGATAGCGGTTTTGACTCGTTGATAATAGATTGTGGATTCTCCTCCATACCCAATGTCTCGCGTGGCGACGCTTGTTCTCCTCTTCTTTCGAACTACGTATCGCATCGTGCCTGGTGCACGCTCCCGGATTACGACTAAGAAACCTTGGGAGTATGCACCGCCCTACTTGATACGAACCGCAGTACAACACGAGATGATATAACATCGGGCGCAGAGATGGAAGGGCTGCAGCCAAGGACCCTCGCCGAAAGCTCTCGGCTTCAGACTACGGCTGCTTGCAGTGTGATCTTTCTCCCGGTCTCCCGCCTGGTTAGACCTTTTACTGATAAGCATGGAGAGGAGGCTGAAGCTGAGGAGTTCTTTCGGCCCCAAGCTCATCACGTACGTCTACCCAACAAGGTAGCCTAGCTGACGTTTCCATAAACCCTCTTCCTTGCCAGGGGCGCGAGTTTCTGCGCAGGGTTTGGGGTTACGCAAGAATCGTGCTGGGGTTTGGAAGAATCTGGACAAGGCTGGCTACCGAGCGGGCTACGGATGTCACCAAGATCTTGGGGAAAACTCAGCTGGGATGCAAGGAGATGATTCTGTCGTGGCTCTATTTTCTTCTCTGTTTCCAAAAATCTCGGTTTACCCACTATCACTTAAGGCTTCGAGCGTGACATCCATGCCCTTGTCAGATCCTTCCACGGCAACGAAGAACACCTAAGGATGCAAAGGTAGGTGTTCCATCTTGTTTTGATGAAGGGAGTTCACCTTATCTCCCAGGACCCCAGCCGGTGGCGTCAAGGGGAGGACACCACCGGGGATGACCAGCCCGAAAGGCGGGTGGTTGTGGGGTGTCTTCTTGCGCTCGAGGCACGTTTTGCAGCCAAGACGGGTGTCTGGTTTCCTTCTTTGGACTATCTTGTTTTGAAATATCCGAGGTTTCATAGGGGGTGTGAACTTGTAGTTACTTCGCATCCCATCTGTTTGATCATAAGCTGGGTAGTATCAATCTATCTGACGGATTTCGATAGCCCGTTCGCCGTCATTGATAGGTGTTCTCACTGGCGCAGGTATTGTATTACTATGAAAGGGGGAAAGGGGTAAAATGACATTCAACTACTTCTATAGGAGGGCTGTATGATAACGAGTAAGATGTAAGAAATGGCCTTGATCAGCGGACTAACTCTCTCCTTCGAGATATTGGTTCATGGCTTTTGCGCCTCTGCTGATTATGATGCGCGAAGACGGGACGTATTAGCTCTGCGCTTTTAAGACAGGCCAATTCTATGACGACATAGACTGGTCCTCTTCAGGCCAACTCGTAAGCAGCGCTCTACTCGACCGGACGCTCGTTGAGTATGCAATTGAGAGGTCCAGGATGCTTGATCTCGTCTATTGCCGGAACGGAGCCAAGCCTCCTCAAGAGAGGCGTCTTGCCAAGAAACGGGGAATGGACGAATACAAGCCCTATAAGGAAGGGACGAAGCCATCTCAGCTCTGTCCAACGAGAAGTCCAAGAACCCCCAAATGAATCATTCCTCGTGAAATAGCGCGGACGCCTCTCAGCAACAGTGGCCCGAGTCTCAGCCCGTCTTCGAGGACGGAGGGGGATTACAGGACGTCAGAGGAAAGAAAAACGAAGCTAAACTGAGACCCTTCGCTAGACTCGGTGGCGTACTACTGAAGAAACTAAGCTGGCGCCCGTCAGCCTTCCTAGGAGAAGAATGGACGCCAACGATAGCCCTCGGCGTATGTTTACGCGGGTTGACTGGGTGTTCCCTCGTGGACCTGTTCTAGTGTGTGGCTGGCTTGAGGAACGCGCTAATCCCGCATTTTTATCCTATAGTTATGTTCACTCGGCGAATCCACAATGGTATTCGATCATGTACGATGGGTGCACTTGAAGGATAGGACGAGAGGATGATGCCATCGGACAAGAGAGCGGCGAGGGGATTATCATCTTCCTTCTCTGGAGATTCCCACGTGAGGGTGTGGACCTTGTAACCATCGAATGAGAACTCATTCTGGGACACTGCCCAAGGACTTCTTCAGGATGGAAGGAAACGAGAGGACGTAGAATCCCTCCGTGTATGACTAGACCGAGAAAGAAGGAGGCGCGAAGGAAGGGGAGGCGAGCACGTGGCCAACACGTCTGGTTTCTGAAGGCTTCATTGCGCGAACCTTGGCCAAGCTCAATCAAGGTCAGTACAGCTATCCATAATGGGTAAACAGTGAGTTAAGGGCTGGTCCGCCGTTCGTCCCCCTCTCCCCCCCTTCTTCTTTTTCCGTGTTACATGGTAATATCTGAAGCTTGCCTCTTCCAGTTTTAGGCGTCGAATTAGCTGCCAGAGCTTGACAGACGGCAAAGACCAATAGAAGCGCTGAAAGGCTTCCTGAGCAGGGAGAGGGCGTGTGGGTCCTCCGCCACCCCTTTTTCTATGGTCCATGGGTAAATAATGGGGTGCGGGAAAGGAAGAAAAAAAAAAGAGGAGGTAAGAAAGAATGAAAAGAGGCTTATTATTAACGGCGGCTGTCGAAGCGATAGTGGATGTGTTGATGGATTGGTTGGAGCCGAGACGTGAAGGAGGTGGTGGTCTTTGCCTCTTTTTGCCCCTCCATCGCCCCCGCCTATGGACGTCGTTGGAATCACTAACACCCTTTTCGTACTTGGACGCAATGCTAAGCACTTACGAGTTCCTGGACAGAATTACGAATACATTGAATACACTTCCTCCAGACCAGATTTTGAAAAAAATAGACCCTTTTCGGCTTTTGCGCAAGCCTAAGAGGCAACATTGAAGAGTGATGCGTTGTCAAGCTTCATCAAGTGCGATATCCCGTCTTCTTCGGGGTCGTCGGAGCCCTCTTGGGTCGCCATGTTGACTAGGAAAAGTACCGAGTACATGTGACGACAGGGCAAGTGACTTTTGGCAGATCTTGAAGGACCCTAGGGCGTGCGTCAAAGGCCAGGCCCGCTAAATTCTCAGAGAGTTGCACTGGAAGATTCGGAGACCAGAAGTACAGCACGAGGGCAGGTCAGTGACCAGGGTTCCAAGAAAAATCGAGCCTGTCAAAATACCATCAGCCACAAAAAGAAACAGGGGAAAAGATGGAAAAGACCCAAGAATTCCGCCAAAGTAAAACATCCTGGAAACCTCTGACCTCATAGATCCCGGGGTATAAACATCCCGGGGGATGCGTCCAGAATCGTTGGGCAACACACCTGCCACGTCAGCGGGAGCAATCAATTGAGATGGATCGATCCTTTCCTTCGGCGCGCCTCACATGACTCTGTTATGGAGGAGACGAGTTTAATCCAGCTTCAGGTCGCGCTTAGAGGGCGGATCCGGAGAACGCCGGGCGGCGCCTGTGGCTGAGCACCCAGCAACGAGCCAAGGAGGTAAAGAGGAAAAAAAGACATTGCATTGCATATTCCATCTCGCAGTAGGCGCAAATTCCCTTGCGTCAAAAGAAAGAAAAAGACGGAAACCCCAGGGTCGTAAAAATAGAGACTGCCAACTCAGCAACGCATCATGAGGCTTCAGCTCGTCGAGGCAAAAAAAAGATCATTGATGCAAATCTTGCAGCTGGGCTGCCTCACCGAGCTCACAGCTTTGCCAGCTCGTTCGCCTCGTTTCGTGCCAACGCATGCGTGTCTCACTCGATCTGAGATGTCGGGGATCATGCTTGTCCGATGTTAAGTCTTGCAGGTGTGCAACGTTGTTGGTCAAGATCTTTCTGCAGGAAAGAACCGATTTCATTTTCTTCCCATCTTGCCCCTTTTCTTGCGTGGTATTTTGGGGTTTTAACCTCATGGCTGAGTCGGCACTGTATCAGACGAGAAGGACCGTTGAGCAATTCCATCATTTGCTCTCGACTTCCAACTTGCCAGCGCATGGATTTTGCCACAGTCCCCTAGGATGCCCACGAGCCTGTAGCTGTTCCCCCTTCCTGTGCGGGGACCAAAGTCAGTCAAGGAAGAGTAAAAGGTGAAGAAGCGAATAGCAGGCTCTAAATTTCAATAGGAAGGTGAGCACCGATTGGAAGTTTGGCAACTCGAAGACTGTTGGTTAGGTGGAATCCTCATGATAGATGGGCATTATTCTCTCGCATTCGTATTATCCGTGACGACCGGGACATGCTGTGTTTTTGATAGGTAAAGGGCAAAAGGGGGGAAGGCGATAGGAGTAAGGATAGCCGAAGTATGGTCTATTCATGTAGGTGGATGAAAATAGTCAAGACGAAGTTTGGACTATCATAACTCATCTTTTCGTTTTCTCGTCAGTCCCTGGAAGTGGTGGAAATATTCCCCACCAACGACGCAGTCTTGGAATCCATCCCACCCCCTTTTCCTTTTCATGAAGCCGGGGACATTCACGATTGTTGAATACCCCCCATCTCGCCAGACACTTGGCCCGAGGTGTGCAACAACACCACAAGTTCGACAAGGGATGTGATCAATTCTTTCCCTTATTTGCATTGTTGCCCATGTAACGGCACGATATTTTCGCATCGCTCGTACAAAACAGTCGAAGGTATCATCGAACTCGTAATGAGCTTCCGTTGTGGGGATCCAAAGAGGAGGGTGAGACATGCAGCTCGCAGGAAATGGCAGAGCGAGGGATCGCATACATGGATCCTTCGAATCTCATTCGTCCTTAATTCATGAATTCTGGCCAATCACGTATTTTATTTGCCTGATGGCTTGGCCCGCAACGGCTCGCCCTCTCTAATCAGGAAAGGGAAGAGCATTTCTTAGTTCCCGCATCATTCAAAGTCCCTCTGGGTACCGCTTGACGGACAGTACTCCTGTGAAACAGGAGCGCAGAAGAAGAAAATAGTTCCGGTTGACCCTACGCGTCGGTGCGATAGGACTGGGTGGTGGTTCCTAGAGGCCGGGGATGTAGGCCAAATGCAGGTGGAGCGGGAGAGGTCGACGATGATCCTTCTTTGATTTCTGTTTGGCTGACTGAAGCTGTCCGGTTGCAGCATTGGGGGGCTTGCATGGCGCGGAACGACTAACTTACATAGTAATTAATATGGCTCTGCTATAGATAAAAGGATCAAGATAGGTAGGCATGGAGGATAAAAACAGAGAAACACATGATTCTCGGCCAATGTGGATTCCGTTTTGGCAGGATGGAGGGCGACAAATGAATATCGCGTGGGCTATATTAGGGAAGCTTCTTTTCCTTGGTATGGTTGGTCGTACGGAGTAGAGACGGGAGTGATCGACTTCGACTGTTTCGGTTAGGAGTCCCCCCTCTCGGTGTTTCTTTGAGCACAGGGTTAGTGAGGAAAAAAGTGCCTCTTTCGTGCTAACTAGTACTTGAGTTAAGGTTCTCGGCATCTACCAAATACCGAGCTCAAAGCCTCCACGATGGTTATGGTGAGGATGCTTGGAGACGGAAATCGCCCCCCTCCAGCGCACCCGCAAGCTCGGAGTCATTGGCACCGAAGAGGGGTGAACATGTCTTGATATCGAAAAGTTGCGTCATGCCCTGCATGCGAATCATGGATTCCAGCTCGGGATCAGCTGCAACCTGGCTCGTGAGACTCTTTCCAACTCGTCAATGATGAGAGAGGTTGGGGGGCTTCAGAGTGAGACATGCATCCAGAGTCTAATTCGGAGTCATGGACCCGACCTTGACTTTGTCTCTTTGAGCCGTAGCCCAGGCTCAACCAGGAATGGTGCCCGCTGGTTGGCTTGGTGGTCCACAAGAACAAGCGCAGGGGTTATCCTGAGCCGTCGCGTTATGGGGCTCCTGACAGGCGGGCGGCCTGCATCAGCTGAGTGGTTACAGTGGACGAGGCCCTATTTGACTGGTTGTCCTCAGTGCATGAGCCCACTATAGCATCGGACACTCGGAGACCCAGAACCAATACTATACTTGGAGAGATGATGACTCCTAACGTCAATGTAGTTTTTCCACTTAGACCAGGCTGAGTGTCGAGCAGAAACTTCTTTGTAGAGCGAATTGCATGTCAGTCTCAGACGCGAAGTCTTGGCCTTGCACGAGACGATGACACAAGTGCAGGAAGCTAGATTATCGATAGACAGCAACGGGCGGGAATGAGAACAGGCTTGTGAACATAAGAGTTCGAGGAAGCTTGGGGCAGAAGCACATCCAGTGTTGACTCGTGACTTCGTCCTTGCCTCTTTCCTCTGGTGTCGAGAGTAAAGCCGTAAGTATCCGGCCCCAGATCAATGGAAGCTGCTATCTTGCTTATGGTTACGGTTACTGGGAATGCCTGCCCTGGCTCAGCAGCACGCACAATTCCATCAATTCGAGTTTCTTTTCCGACTTCCCCTCTTCCCCTCCTCCCCTCAATATCTTCCCTGTCTTAACCACTCCGATTTTTCTTCCTTTTTTTGCCACCCACGATCCACTTCGGACTAGAAAGCCGCTAGCATTTCTCCATAACGCCGTCTTCTATCGCCCACCCACAAAGCCAAGTCAGGGATGGCTTGCCTAGTGCGAGCCGCCCATCCATCTCTTAAACTAGCTTGGTCACAATCCAGTGTTGTCGAGCCCGGTGCCATCTCATCCGGCCCGGTGAGGTGCACACATTCTCGGGCGGGCCAGGCCTTTCCCCTCCATGGATCATCCACGGTTGACCGCTCGAGTGCTGCTCACCTAGCTGTGAGGCCTATAGGAGGCCACTCATTAAGGCGTCACCGCCGCTTAACACCGAAGGAGATGGGAATTCCCATCATCGGGGTGATCTCACCAGTATCATAATGCAGGACACTGCTCCGCCGAAGTTGCGGACCCCAACCGACTGAATTTATTAATACCCTGTTTATATTTTAGAGGGGAGGTATCATCGTATCGTCTCCTCCTATGCAGGACTATGCAGTACAGGACCAAAAGAGAGGATGGGAGCAGGGCCCGACGTCCAATCGCTCTGCTCATCTGCGCGTGCTTGGTTTCCATAGGTTACCGCCTGCATCGACCACTCAGGGCAACGCCGTTTCAGCGCCTCTCATATGGGCGAAGCAAGAGTCCTGCAGACAGTGCAAAATGCAAGTGCATTGTGCAGCAGATATTCTCCCCAGCCTGGATTGTGGATTGTGGGTTGGAGAGTGCATCCGCGACAGATGAGTCCATTTTGGCTCAAGGCTCGACTCACACTCCCTCCTTGGGGCTAGGGGCAGTTGAGTTGATTCTCCCCCACGCCATGGCACCCCCCATCATCCCTCCCACTCCCCCCCACTCCGGCTTCGGTCGTGACAGATTTCCAGCTCGGAATCGAGGCCCCCTCTCAATATCGAATCTCAAGGTTAGACATGGTTAAAACGACTTAGGGGTTGGTCTTTTCATTGTGCTGTCTCCGAGTCTCCACCTTCTCTTCGACCCTTCCAAGCAAGACAAGCTTTCCCACTCGCACCACAGGGTAAAGGACTCCATTATCGAGGGACCCAATCATGCTGTTAGGTCGGCACCTCCAGCCCCAGGCGGATAGACGGACACCTGACATGGCCTAGCTCCAGAATCCATCGTCTGTGCAGCTCGCACTCCAGCAAGGGTCTTGGACCGACGCCACACCCCGATGCAGGGTAAAGATAGTAACCATCAAAGGTATCCCCCAAAGTCACCCTTGTATATTGGTACTTCGCCTGTACTCTCTTCAACATCAACCAGTCGCCAGCTTTCGCAGGCACCGACTCGGAACCTCTCACAATTGCGTATATACCACAATGTCGCCTCTTGACCTAGTTTTTCCAGCCCGTTTATTCTTCGTATCTCCGGGTCCTTCCCTTCACAGTCTTCCTCATTTCCCTCTCTTGAAGCTGTTCCGAAAATATACTCTATAATTTCTGTTTTACCTTTTGTGTGTTTCCTCGCCGTTCTTAGATCGCTGGTCGAGCTTCGCAAGACTCAACGCTCCACCGAGCCTCCGCTTACAGGCAATCCGATCCCATCTTCTCACGACGACCTGCCGAGAACCACAGGAAAGCTTGGATTATGACTCTATTCTTCGCCTTCATTGCGTGAAAGAGAAACTACAGTTCGAATCTCACTATAATAATTTCGACGAGCCTGCCGTTCCTGCGCAGGCTGTGTCGACCTTCTACCCCCACACCACCCACTAACACCAGACACCATCTCCGCGATTCCCAGTGATCACATCACCACGGACGCCTCATATCCCCCGTGCTCTTCCCTCTTCCGATCTAGTCGCCCACCACTCGCTCTATTCTCGAATCACTGCTATCCCTTACAAGTAAGGCGGGACCTGTCAAGCACAGTTTAGGCCTCATTCCGTGGTTTCATACTTTTATTATTCTTTTTCTTTCCTGCTCTTGTGAAGGTGTCCTTTTTTCCTCTTCTATTTTTGCTTCCTATTTTCTACTTTCATTTATACTATCAGGCCCAAGGCACATCCGGCTTCCGTGGACCCAGACCCGTGGCCGTTTAATCCCGGATCCCCTGGAAGACTTTCCTAATTTAACCCATCGTTGCCCGAAGGAGGTGGCCTAATATATCTTGCCCGTCCTTGGACTTCTGTTACAAACCCACGTTCCTGGATGGATGCCCGTTGGGTCAGCACCTAATTTTGCTCAGAACGGTACTCGCTAGGTTGTTCACCCTCTCTCTCGCCAGCAGATTGAAGCTTCGCTTTTCATCAATGCCGTTCCACCAACATAAGCGCCACTAACACACACTAGATAACCGGCCCATTGCAACTTTTGGAGGAAACGAAAACTTACATTCGGGGTGATAATGTTTTGAATTATGGTCTCGGGACTAATACCTGTCTGAATTTGAAGGAGGAACTGAATTTTGGGACAACATGTCTTCGCAGGGCTTGACCCCAAGTTCGGCACTTAGGCCGCGCAATGCGCCCCCGAGTATGACCCGGCGTTTAGTTGGGTATAGGAGTAATTCTGAAGAACAACGAAGTGTGCCGAGGAGCTTTGAGGCAGCCGGGGATCGGGTAGCCGCGAGAAGACCAGGCCAACACACCAAAGAGGCGAGCCGGATACCTCAGCAGGCGTCCGCTACTTTCTCCCCTTCATCCTCAACTCGGCGACCCTCCCTCCCAACACAATCGACCCGGCCGAGAGTCAATCAACAGGGACGGCCGCTTGGTTCCACTGGCTCGGCCTCCTCTACTAGGTCTGCACCCAGCCAACTCCCATCCGGATCCTCACTACCAACTAAAGACACCCGCCCGAAGACCACCACTTCGCGCCTGGGAGGGAAGAGGTCCTCACTAACACCCAATAGTGAAAGCGCACGAAACAATTCCCGAAGCGACTCTGCCCGGACAAACTCCTCCGGTTCTTCCTTTTCTAACAGTGCCGGCCGATCCCGAAACTCGATAGACCCGGCAGCGAATGGGTTGCATTTCGATCGGACGCTCACAGAGAGTCCCACGGAGCTTCGGACCGCGAAAGCCATCGACATCACGAAACCGACTGCTCCCACCACTACTGTGTACCCGGAACTTGATCGGTACCGGAATATGCAAAGGCAACATTCTGGTGCTTCCGAAAGTGGCCGGGGCCTCGAACCCATGTATAAGTTGACCACGCATGACCTTCCTCCGCCAACCCCTGGGTACATTTCCGGAACCGGAAGCCAGCTAAGTGCCATGAGTGGAGGAAGCCCTTCGACTCGATTCTCCGAGTCCCCAGGACCTAGTCCTTATAGCCGGGATACCACCCCTACCTCCGTCACGTCCCAATCCCCCGGTCTTGTCGCTCCTACCCGCTTTGCGCCGCCCAGGTTGAGACAGGCTGGTAGCCCTGCACAGACCCGCCCGCCGGTAACACGTCGGCGGGCCGGAAGCATGTCTGGTGGAATTGGTGCCAGCAACGCCGATCCGGATGGTCTCGCATCGGTGAGGGAGTCGCTCACTTCGTCGTCGTCCAACTCAACTGTCCGCGGCAACGAGAAAAAGATAACCAAGAAGAAGCTTCAGGCGCCACCCCCGAGCCCCCCTCCCCGAAAATCTTCCTCGAAGCACACGGCAACAGCAACAGCAGCGAAGGTATCATCTAACACTAATAAGACTGAGGCTGGCTGGCGGTTGTCTCGCGGTTTCTCCAAGCCCGTTGCGCGATCACCTTCTCCTGCTAAGGCTAGCTCTTCCAACACACGGCCGATTCAAACCTTGTCACCTCGGCCCGGCCCTCCGGCGAGACCCAGCAGGGATGGCACCCCAGACATGCAGTCCCAGCTCTTTGAGCCGGTACCTGTCATCCACAGCAACTTGTCTTCGGCAAGCTTGGCCGCTGGGGAAAGGCGTGGTAGTGAGTCCCACACATCGTCGGCGCCCCCTCGATCCACCACCCCGTCTTCTTCCTCTCAACTTCACGTACGCCGGCCATCCGGCCAGGATCTGGCGGCCGTCACTCGGATCAACTCTGCCACAGGTGCCAAGGTTGCAACAAAGTCGGAGTCTAGCACCAGCCGGCCAACCCGGACCCCAAGCCCGAACGTCTCTACATTCAACTCCCGTTTTAACTTCTTTGGGCGGAAGAAGACAGCACCGACGCTGCCGCCAGAAACTGCTCCAGCTACCAAGAAAGATAAGTCGGAAAAGACCGTGAGGAAGGGTCCTGCAGCTGGAACTGGCCACGAGGGCTATGGGCGTCTTGGTAGCATCCGGCGCCGAAGTAGCGGAGCCCTCAGCGGCACCGCCACCCGTGGCAGCCCTGTGTTAACATCTTCTTCCCAAGACAACTTTTCGAACAGACCTGAATTCACGGATCCATTCCTCAGGGATCGGATGAACCCCGTCATCATTTCTGGGGGCGAGATTATCGAGAACAGAAACACCAGCAGCGAATTTAGCCGTTCCGAGAGCAATACGAGCTTCATCAGCCATTCCCGTCAGCGCAGCAATGATTCCTCCAAGTTTAGCTCGGAGGTATCGACGACGTCCAACGCCCAGGAGGGCGCACGAAACACCCTGTGGCCTTCCGCTTTCCCTAAGCGACCGCCAGTGAGCTCTCAAAGTCGAACACGTCGGCCATCCGAGAGCAGCGACGATGAAGGTATTATCATGAAGCGAACCCTTGCCTTTAGGAGATCTCAGCAGAAGCTGCGAACGTCACCTGAGCAAACTCCCATGAGGCTACCAAAGCCCATCAATACGAGGGGCATTGCACCGTCACCGCTCACAAGCGTAGACACAACCCAAATCCTCACGGATGACTCTACCTTGGAGCTTCAAAAGGAGGCCTCTCGAGGGAGCAAATTGAATCTGCCGCAACAGTCAAAGAAGCTGACGAAGAGGGCGAAATCGCCGCGCAAATGGAACCTCTTCAGTCGGTCGCAGAACCAGGCTACTGCCGCCTCCAAGGAGTCCAAGGTCGAATCTGTTGCCGCCACGGTCAAGGTGGTGCAGACCAAGCATGTGCCGTTCTATGCCATGATGGACTCATCTGAGCAGGAGGATTCTGGCGATATGGATCTTATGGATGTGCTTCGCAGCGCAGAAGTCTACGACCAACCGTCGCCACGATCTCAGGGAGGCTTTACCGGTCATCAGAGACGGCCATCAATTACGAAGACCCCGGAGCCGCCACCATCCATTAGCAGCTCGGCTGCTCGATCTTACCAATCGCCGCCGCCACCGCCGCAGCAGCGACCTCGACCACGTGTTATGTCCCCTCAGAAGGAGGCACCACTTCGGCAGGCCACCAAGATATCAACAGCTCCTACTCCGGCGAAGCAGAGTCGACTTCCACAGGTCGGCCGGATTCCAAAGGTTGTTAGCTCGCGGCCCGAGCAGCAGGTTTCGCCAAAGAGTTTCTCGCGCCCCTTCAACCGGGCTAGCTTCCAAGCGCCGCCGAAGCGGCTCTCGAACTCGGCTGACCGAGATTCGTCCGGCACCGGAGGCTCGAGTAGCAACCCGATGAAAGTGCCGTTCCTTACTCCGGAGCTCACGCAACAGGAATCGACAGTCACTAGCGGGTCTCTAGAAATGACTCCCGATACTATCGGAATCGGAATTGGAAAGGAGTTCTTGTCTTTCTCGCCGCGCAAGGATTCTGTTGCCACTACTACGTCTTCGTCGAGCTGCTGCTCGGCAATTTACACAATGGCGGATACTACTACTGCCATTATCCCGTCTCCGAGTGCACCGCTGGCTGAGGATGAAGTTTGGGACGAGTACAATGACTTGATCGGCGATGTTTCCTTTAAAGGTCTTGCGTCTGCCATAAGCTTGCCCAAGACCACCACGACATTACCAATCAAGTATCGAGGTCGAGGGAATAGTAAAACCTCGGTGCCGGAATCCCCCACCATCATAGTCAAGGCTCCCAAGGAGTCGGACGAGCCTGAACCGGCAGGAAAAGTTGAGCAGCGACTGGAAGTCGCGTCCAGTGTCTGCAGCTGTGACGATGATGGTAACGACGACCAACAGTTCGATATCCCCATTATCGAAGCCGCAAGTCCAGCCACGCCCTTTTCCGTTTCCAAGTTTGTTGCCGGCTACGGAGACCGAAATGATGCAGCGGAAATGGACCCTGCGAATGCTACGAAGCCCCAGGAGGCCACCATGACCACAGCCACATCTGAGCGTGCCAGCGCGTCCTCCTTTCGCAAATCCGGGAGGTCGTCCAACAGCAGTAGCTGCAGCAAGGCGACTTCAGAAGAAGAGGACACACCCCTTGCTCAAGTGAACCTCCGCGTAGGATCCATGACTGTCAGCAAGTGGCTCACCTTTGGCCATGTCCTCTTCAGTCCCGCTAGAGAGGAGCTGATGCTCGAGGGGGCAGCGTCTCGTGATAACAACTCAATCCTAGTCATTGACGGACTTGGTAACGACGACTGGTCGTTTTATGCTGCCGAGACCTATCCAGGAGCGACCTTCTTCAACCTCTCTCCCCGGGCACCCATCCCTGAGGATCGGCGCACATCGACAACGTTCCCGCTTAGTCCGGCCAACCATTACCAAATCCAGTACAACTCGCATCTCGCCAAGTTTCCCTTCGCGCGGGAGACGTTCACTTCGGTCGTTTTTCGATTCCCGCAGGCGGCGCCCGAGTCGCACTACAGGAACATCATCTCAGAGGCGCACCGCGTCCTCCAGCCCGGCGGCTATATCGAACTGTCGATCCTCGACGTCGACCTCAACAACATGGGCAATCGGGGTCGACGCACGATCCGCCGGCTCAAGGAACGGATCCACGCGAGGAACGCCGACGTGAGCCTCGCGTCGACGGCTGATTTGATGGTTCGGTTGCTCGGCAGGAAGCACTTTGCCGATATCAAGACGTGCCGTGTCGGGGTTCCTGTGGCTAGTTCTATCGCGCGAGTCGATGATGCTACCAAATTGACGGGCGAAGGCTCTTCTTCTTCTCCGTCAAAATCGAAGGACAAGGGCAAGGGTAAAGCCAAAGCGATTGGCGAGCAGCGCAGCCTTGCGGAGATGATGAACGACGACAGCGAGATGGCGGACGAGAGCATCGCCAAGATGGTCAGCAAGGTTGGTCGGTGGTGGTACTCGCGGTGCTATGAGAGCGCGGCGGCACCGGTGGTATCCGGGATGGCAGGGTCGAAAAAGAAGACCATCTGGAGCGACAAGGCTTTGATGGCCGAGTGCGAAGAGCTGGGAACGAGTTTGAAGTTGACGGTGTTGCATGCGAGGGTTCCCGAGAAGGGGATCCGGGTTGCGAGCATTTAGCCCATGAGAGCGTTTCTCTTTTTTTCTCTTTTATTCCTTACTCTTCCTTTACGATATTACGGGGAGTCGAGGTTTTCGGTTTATTTTTGCTTTGCCATCTTTTCAGCAATTTCTGTCAAAAGATATCCATACAGCGCGAGCATTTATTACGATATTACGCATCGGTTCGTGGCGTGGCTCTCGCGGGTCATTTGCGCCCAAACCTTGTGGCATGTGCCTAGCGGCTTTTACGCGGGCACACAACATGGAGACGCGATCTTGATCGTCGGGAATGAAAACAGAACGGCGACGGCGCACTGGAGACGTTTCTCGACTAACCTTGTCTCTACTCTTACACCTGGCCTTGTTAGAGTAGGGAGAGATTTGGTTGGTCTGAGAGACGGGGATATAATCCAATGTGGTTTTCATTTACTGGGACTTGTCATTGCCATTGCGATGGAGGGAGTCTGTGCCAGGCGCACTTTGCATCAATTCATTTTGAGGGGGTGGGCAGAGGGACGAAAGGCGCAGGTATAATCGCAACTTATTAGGGTCACATTGAGATGAGGGAGGAGGCTACGGATGATTGATGACCAAAACATGATGGGAACTGGATTTCTTTATATTGGATTTTGGATTCATGCATTCTAGGGGAGATTCTATTCTAGCGGCCCCCTTTTTGGTCTTTTTTACGATACAGAGCGAGTACTCTTTTTGTTTAGGGAGGGATAACATCGGGAAGCCAGGGAATGGGGGGATATGGGAAGGAGGGTGAATGAGATATGACAAACTGAAATTTGTTTATAGATACCCAATGAATCAATCGTTTTTCGCAAGGTTGAACCGGATCAAGAAACAAATTTGTGCCAATCGACGTACTGTGTACAGACAATGCCTTGGCTTATTGTTCAGACTGAGGACTGGCGTCGACGATATCTTGTCGTGTTGTAACGACGGGGGCATCCGCAGTTTGGTTCTTGGGAACGATAACCCAGGAATCATCGTCCTCGGTCTTGTCTTCTTGCTCGTCGGTGATCTCGGGCTTAGGAACAATAACCCAAGAATCGTCGTCCTCAGCCTCGCTTTCTCTGGGGACGAGCACCCAGTCATCCGTGATCTCGGGATCGGAGACGAAAACCCAGCTGAAATGGTCCTTGGTCTCGTCGGACTGGGCGGCCACGATAACCCACCCTTCACTGGTCTCGGTGACCTCGCTGTCCTCCTCTTTCTCCTCCTTCTTGGTGGGCTCCTCATCAGATGAGGTCTCGGACGGCTGGGGAGATCGGGAGGGAGATCGGGAGGTGGGGATGAGACTGAGAGGGTTGAGCCAGCGGAGGAGGCGGCGGGCGGGGATGTAAAATATGGGCTTGGTGTTCTGAGTGGAGGACATTGTGAATGTTGAGATGGGAAGATGGGAAGATGGTTTGAGGTAGAGTTTGGTTAGGGCTACTTGGATGTGAGTTGGATGAGGGTAGATTCCTTGTTAGAATCATGAAATTCGTGATGAGTGGTGATAAGTAGTGATAATCGAAACAAGTGAGAAGGACGGGAGAAGGAATACATTGTTCCGAGAACTCAGTTTTTAGATATACAATGTCCATTACAGCCTCCATTGTAAAATCAAACCGTGAAAGAATCCTCAAAGAAAACCAAAGGAACCATCCATAACGCCATTCATCATATCCCATCGCGAAACTCATATAAACCGAAACTCCAACAAAGAGCCTCCTTTCAAAGAAAACCCCCCACGTGTTGTTTTGTTCCTCTTACTTCCTCGACTCATACTTGACAAACACAGGCCTCGTGGGCCGATGAACCTGGTGCTGAGACCGATCGAGCAGATCCGGCGTGGCGTCGGTGGGGTTTCCGTCGGCGTCGACGAGGTGGTAGTCGAAGTGGGCGACGAACATGGAGATCATGACGGCCATTTCGAGTTTAGCGAACTGTATTCTTGTTAGTTCCTGTAGAGCTCTCTCTTGACGTTGATGTTTGGGGGACTTCTTACTCGTATGCCCACTGAAGATACATTGTTAGCAATAGGTTCGACGAGAAGAGAAGGGAGAGTTGAAGAAAAAAACAACTTACGGCAAGGATGCCTCCCGCTTCCCCATCCGATATACCCATGTGCGGACAGCTTCTTGTCTTCTTCCCTCCCCTCCAGGAACCGATCTGGGTCCCAAGTCTCAGGATCGGTGTATATCTCTGGATTCATCTGCGTATCATCAAACAGATAAACCTGTAATACCCTCATAGACACATCAGCAGACGGCCACTGTAAAGAGAGACACACAAAAACCCACAGCAAAAGCATCATCAGGAACAACCTCCCCCGACTCCCCAATCCACACATCCCCCCCGCTCCTATTCTGCCGAAACCCGCACCCCACAATCGTCAACCGAATCGTCTCGCGGAGCGCCACATCAATCACGGGGAACTCGACCTCCCACTCCTCGAAGCTCAGGGTCGCCAGGACGTCGGCGGGGGTCTGGTCGGCGCTGACGCGGTGGCGGTCGATCGCGGCGTCGACCTCGTCGCGGACTTTGCGGCGCCAGCGGGGGTTTTGGCCGAGGTAGCAGAGGAGCCAGGCGGCGTTGTAGCCGGAGTTGATTTGGCCGGCGAAGAGGGCGGCGATGACGATCTGAATGGGGATTTAGATCTCCGTGTTAGTCCTACGACTTCGTCGGACGAAGGAAGGGAAAGAGCATGAAGAAAAGGAGAGGACTCACAGAGATGATATCGGCAACATCAAACCCCAAATCAATAAGAACCTGCAGCGCATCCTCCCTCCTAATCCCCTCCTTAGCCCTCGTATCAATAATCCTCTTGAAAAGAAAATACATTTTCATCCCCGCCCACAACCTCCTCAAATGACTCGGCGTCGTCATCCACGACGGAACCAACAACTTGCTCCCCGCGCTCGCCCCATCAATACTCTCAAAGATACCCAGCGTCTCAGCCAGCAACTTTTCGTCGCCCGCAATCTCGGCGCAGCCCACCGTTCGCATGGTGAGTTGGTACACGAGCCTGTATAGGTCGTCGAAGGGGTCGACTATCGCCGTTCCGTCACCGTTACCAAGACATCGGGATGCTAGACGGTCTGTTAGGGCGCCGGCGTCGGCTACGAGTTGCGGGGTAAGGGAGACGAGGTTTTCTTTGCGGACGAATTTGAGGAGGGCTTTGCGGATTTTGGCGCCGAGGTTTTCTTGTTCAGGGCTGTTTACTTGGGGGGCGGCGTTGAAGAGCGTCGAGTATCTAGAGACTCCCGGTTTCCTTCCGTCAGTTCCCATAAAAGCCTCGTCTCCGTTGTGTTACTTGGAGAGATGTAAGTCAGGAAGAAGAAGTACTCACCCCCCTTCCATATCCATATCCTTGCTATCGAAAAACGTCCTCCGCCCATCCTCCCCGGATAACCCCACGATCCTGAACTTTCCATAATAAAAGCTCGCCTGCCCAGACTTGCTCTTGTCCCTGACCTCCTCGAGGAAGGCTTTCCTGTCCGAGAAGAAGCGGAGAGCGCCCACAATGGGGTAGGCATCGAAGAGGGGCGGGGACTTGAGGGGGAAAGGAGGGCGGGAGAGCCAGGTGGCGGTTGTGTAGGCTGTTGCTGTGAGGAGGAGGGCCCAGAGGGTCGGGGGCCAGGTGGAGGGGGAGGAGAGAGTTGTTACGAGGTCCATTTTGGAGAAGAAGGGGGAGGGAAGAGAGGAGAGGATGGATGGATTTGATCTCAGATTGCTGGTAGTTTAGATGTTTAGATGCCCATTTGCTTGATTGTAAGTGAGAGATGCGAAGTCGAGGGGAAGGAACAGGCTAGAATGAAGTTATCACCAAGTTTTAAAACGTCAACCGTCAAACGTCAAACCAGCCAGGAAAGCTTAACGCCTTTGCCGGAAAATAAAATGGAAGAAACGTCCCAACTGTAAAATATAATCGGGAAACGAAAAGAGAACCACCCAAAAAGAAGTAAGAGTAAGATCGATGAAACATATAACATATACACCCTCATCCTCATTGCCCATTATTATCCAAGCGTGCCCCAAGCGATCAGAGCCAAGAACGGTGTGCCGCCCGTCTTTTTTGGCGAACCGGGAACAAACTTCCCGCCCCCCTTGCATCAGTGAATCGCTAATCGTTCGCTTTCTTCCCCCCTCTCCCCTCCCTTTCGTGAGCAAACAACTGCATCACTTCTCGCCTCCGAATGGACGTGCGACGGTGACATATCGGACGCTGTAAGAGACAAGCGAGACGTGGCCTCCCTGGATCCATCCATTCCAAGATTCTCAACTTTCCCTCCTCTGCCTCATGACACCGGATTGCGCAGAAGGGAAGAGAAAAAAAAGAAGATGGTGAAGAAACCCCGAGAAAATAGAATGAAACATGCTGTGCATACCGTTGAGACGGAGGAAAAGGAGCAAGGGCCTTGAGGTGTCATCCGAAAATAGACCAAGCAGGAGGAGAGGCGAAGCAGCTCGGAGAAATCTCAAAGCTTAAACCTGACACCCGCCTCCTCCGAGGAATGCTACCCTGTCTGACCATGACCGTCTCCGTGTCTGTGTTTCTGCCCGCGGTTCCGCATTTCCTTCAATCAAAGTAATCTCTGATGCAGACAAAGATAGAGGAAGGGAAAAAAATTAAAATAAAATAAAATAAAATAGTAATAATTAAAAAAAAAAAAATTAAAAAATAAATAAAAAAAAATAAAAAAGAAAGAATACCGGAACCTGCGTTGAGCCCAGCTGGTGAGAAAATCCGATTACATCCTGGTCCGACCTGGGGTCGAACTGGGAAGACCTCTAGCGGTTTCACCAGCTGCCTAGAGGGTGACAGATTAACCAACTGCTCAGCTCGCAGGTTCCTTGAAGATCCTCGGAATTGTCTGGGTCTATATAGTTAACTCGAGGTTTTGATGAGGTTGGGCTGCGGTGGCTCCTTCCTTGATGGTGCTCTTTCCTTGCACGCGAGCGGATGTTGGACGTTGGGCCGCTCCTTCCGCGGATGGATCCCGAAGTTTAAGAGCGAGGCAGAGGTTTGGAGAACATTGAAGTGATCTCTGACCTCGGTATAAGCATTGGGATATTTGGTACTTCGACCTGATATCACTCAGCCTTGTACATCCTCTGGTTGGCTTCAAGAGCTGTCCTGTCCCTGATTGATACTCCCCTCTATGCCACGTTATATCCCAGATTCCTTTTCTTCCTTCTCACCAACGGCGGCGCTTCTTCGAAGAGGAGGACGGACTCTCAAGTTAATAAAGCCAGCTATGAAATATCCCCTTCAAGTCCTCTATATATAATAGACGTTAGGTTTTTTTTTTAACTAAGAGTAGAATGGGTAGGCTAGCAGCTAGCTTGCTACGATCACAAGCTACTTGGATATTGTGTAAGATCAAATGTCTTCAAATAGCACGAGACACGAGACTATCAATATATATTATGTGTATCTAACCCTCAATACCACTCTCCTTCCTTCTAGACTCTTAGAAATATTTTCATTGGGAGTTACTACTGTTTCTACTACTACGCCGCTCGGCAGCCATAGCCACAGGAAATTATCGAACACACCTGGCATCTCACAGTTCATTTCCTCGAAGAGCTCCGGCCATCCGATCATTGGGGCTTGCAACAGACACAAACCTCCTCGCCTCACATCCTCACCGTCACTCACCATGGCACCCGTAACTTGCTCTGACAAGCCTCGCTGCACGGACGAGGACTCCAATACCCTCCCCAAGAACAAAGCACAATCCAAGCCGCTGGAGCAATTCCACTACTTTCCTCGGCTTCCCCCAGAGCTCCGCATTATCATCTGGGAGATGGCCTTACGCCCTCGCGGTATAAGTGGCGTCCATTACTTCTCCCTCTTCAGCAGCAGCAAAGAGCATCCGCTCCGGGATCTATCCATCGCCAACCGTTGGCCCAGCAAGTCCGGGAAAGTATATGGAGAACTTCTCGGCAACCTCCTTAACACCGAGCACAGAATAGCTGCTCCGAGAGTTGTCGCTCGTGGCGATTCGTCTCGGCCTCAGCCTCAGCACTCGTGGTTCAAAGGCAACCCGTCACTCTACGCATGGGACGCGGGCCTCTTCAACGCATGCCGAGAATCAAGGTGGATCATCGTCACCAAGGCTCTAACGCGGAGTCGTCTGAGTTGGGATGGGTGGGTCGTTGAAGGGCGCCACGACGAGGACGGTAAAATAATGCCACTTCGAGGCCACTCTTACCGTGACCTGCATTGTTTCCAGTTCGACCGCGGGCTTATCGAGGCGGCTAAATATCTCCGTTGGAGTGTCCTCCTTTCTCAACTACCCTTCAACTACATGAGGCTCTGTCCGTCTAACATCGCCTTTGAATTTGACCCAAGCTGGCTCGTTTCCCTCCCCGAGGACGGCAATCTGGTCAACTACCTACGCAATGAACCCAGTCCCCGCGGCGTCGTTGCTCGCCTTCTCGATGCCTGGCATCACAACGAGGTCCCTAGCTATATCCAAATATGGCTTATTGACCGAAGCATACGCGTGAGCGAGGAAATAGAGGCGCGGATGCGCTACCATCCCTGGACGACGTTTTCTGATTTCCGGGAGACGTATGTTAGTGTCAAGAGACAGGATATCTTCGGAGACCTTGGTCTGAAGATGGAAAGAGATAGTGTGTTCTACTTGTGCAGGAGGTTTGCTCAATGGGGAACATCGGTGCTGCCGTGGCGGAACTCCCTGGGTGTTTTGGCCTGCCTGCCCAGAGAGAACGCAGACAACGATGAATCATGAATAGAATCGCCTTCTACTTCTGATCTTGTGATATCTTGTGATTCTAAGCATAAGGTAGGTGCGTTGAGTTGGTGTGTATTGTGTAGGCACGTGGATGCATGTGGTCCCTTGAATTTCAGGAAGCCGTGAACAAGCTCAACACATCAATTGATATGAGTGGAAGGAAGATTGCAACCTAGAACGAGGCCGGAAGGAGCTCGGAAGGAAACCGACAGGAACCTTGGATATATCGACGATGTAGACTTTTGACCGCATCATCTATAAATAGGATAGATATCCAAATCCTCTCCTCAACTCCCCCCCCCCCCTCCTTTTTACACCACCACTTCCCCCAGCCGCCCCCAGACCCCCTCTCCGTGATAACGTAAGTGCAACCATCCCGCCCGCCCCTGGAACCGCCCCGGGGGAGGGGCCCCGGATGGCCCCTATGTGCCCCGGCCTGATTCCAACGGGGCAGCACCGTGAGCCAAGACTACAAAGACTACAATGTAAGTTGTCCCCTTATCTTTGCTGTCTATCGACAGTTGGCTAATATTGACTGTGGCCCTGATGCTCAGCGGCTACCATGGAGACAGTGAGCGCTCACTCAGTGCCTCTATTGATATCTGTTATACTAAGATCCCCCAGTCGTCCCGCCAGCCCGTCCAACTCTCCGACACCATATAGCCCGCCGGCCCCCCAGAGTCCGAAGGGCGCGAGCGCCCGAAAGTAAGCATACCTCGAGATGATAGGGATGACCTTTGCCAGTGTACTTGAACCTTGGCTCACAAGGGGCTTTGTTGATAGATCCACTTCGCGGAGGTACTTGATGCTCGTCACATCCCCTTGACTTCAGAACCTAGCACTAACAGATGCTTGTCCCTATCTAGTGGCATCAGGAAATGGCTGCAGTAAGTGGTGTATCTTTCTCCCTTTTACCCAATTGAATTATGGTCGAGGATGATACTCACCATACATTTACACAGGAGGCCAGACGGAAAGCGCAGGTAACGACTTGGATTTTGCAACTAATGTATCGTTTACTTATAAATCGATACTAACAAGCCTGTGTGATGTTATAGGCCAAGCTCTTGGACGCTGGTGTAAGTTATAGCACGACATTGTTTCTACCGATTTTGTAATATACTAACATTGGGTTTAGAAAGTCGAGAAGAGGGTGAGGGTAGGCCTACTCCCAGTATCTTGTATTTCAATAGCTAACTTTTGGCATGAGAGCCAAGTTGAAGGTCAGTTTTCCACGATCTCATAGCCGAGCTCAATCATTTAAAACTTGAAACCCAATTTCCCTAGTGCTTCGTCTTTTGATGCTGACCTGCTTGACTTGTATTAAAGTCGTTACAAGAAGACCGGAATGTAAGTCACCACAACCTCATCACCTTACACAGCCATCAACCCCCAAGAAGAGACAGGATTCAACTAACACCCTCTTGCAGAGCTTGAGAAGTCAGGCAAAAGTAAGGATCCTTATGCTATAGATTCCCTACTAAGTGCTAAGGCTGATCTTCTCTAGCTCAATCGCCGTGCGTTCGCTACCCATCTCGAAGCCGCCCATTCCCGACAGAAGGCAGACAGGATCTACTCCCCAGTACGGACAATGCGGTCACCATCAAACAACAACATACGTGACTTGGGAGATTATACACTCTTGCACATGTATCGTCCTCGACAACCGGCCCGCTTTGGCATAACGGAATATCTAAGATCCGCTCGGGTTCCTTTGAATGTGAAGGGTTCATGGAATTAGTCAAAGGAAGAGCAGGAAACAGAGGAGGGAGCTGTAAGCAACTAGTGCACCCCAAGACCAAGATGGTCCAGATGCCATGACCATTTTCAACTTACATGATGACAGCGGCTGGCCGAAGAGACGGCTGCTGAGCCACCCATTCCCACCGCCGAGCCGCCGAGCCACCGGCCGCCAGCTAACTCCCCGAAAACACTGCAGGCCTACCCCTTCCGGATGCTACTGGTAACGAGACGGATATCAGTGCCGCTCGGTCCGGCAACATCGACTAACGGCTGCAACAGCAGTGGCCAATGGTCAAATACCGGAACCCCGCTGGACCCGCTGCGGAACTCCTTCAGAATGTTGGGAGGGAGGGGGGCAGACATAGGATCTGTTGATGAATGGAAAACAATGGCGGAGGCACAAATAGAAGCTTCCCGATGAAATGGTAACTGAGGAAGCGGCCTTCCGAGAACACGCACTTCCCTGGGATCGCACATGACAAAGAGAGGGCTGTACCAAGTACGACCGAAATTGAATGATGAATTGACCATCATTGGGAAATTGAATACCATGATATTGATTCTTGATGAATTGTGTAAACGGGAAACGGAAAACAAGGAAACAAGAAACGAAGCCTTCCACGTGGAACTCATCCTCTTCCGTCCCGTAACCCCCTCACTCCTTCCATTCTGCAGGGAACAGGTGCCCGGCCCACTGCCACTTCCATCACCGCCTTGGTAACATGTGAAGCGAGCGAAGCAAGCAGACCCCATGGCGATGAATCATGAACGGACGATCCGAGCTTCCCCAACTGGGAAGGGAACTACACATCTTGAAGACACACGAAGACACACGGAGACACACTTCTTATTCGACTAATTTCATTGAACCCATCTACCTCATTATCATAAAACGAGAAACTAAAGTACAATGAGCCTTGTCCTCGAAACTTTCAAAAAAAAAAGATCATCGAGTCCAAGCAGACATGATGTTATCGATGTAACTTATCGAAACCCCTGCCTGATTCCTGACGAGCGATGGGTAAAAATCAAAAGGAAAAATAAAACATAAAGTTTCCGTCAAACTCCTGTAAAGCCACTTTTTGTAGCCCTTTGCCTCCTGAGAACAATTCCCTTTCTGTATGAAACCGCTTTTTATTCGATTGCCTTGCCTTACAACGCCTTGCTGCTGCTTGGTACTGCTGCATTTAGTCAACCTCCTCCATGGCGCTGTCACCAGTCTCGGCAGCAGTGGCGCCGGCCTCGGGGGTCTCGTCGTCGGTCTTGACCTCATCCTCGATGTTGAGGCCGACCTGGACGAGCTTGTGGATGCGCTCGGCGAAGCTGGCGGGCTCCTCGATGGTGAAGCCGGAGACGAGGAGGGAGGTCTCGTAGAGGAGCTGGACGATGGACTTGACGGTGCGGTCGTTCTCGCCGTCGGCCTCGACCTTGGCCTTGAGCTCCTTGATGATGGGAGACTTGGGAGAAATCTCGAAAGTCTTCTTGGACGACATGTAGCTGGACATGGAGGTGTCACGGAGGGCCTGAGCCTTCATGATACGCTCCATGTTAGCGGACCAACCGAACTGGCCAGTGCGGATAGCGCAGGGGGAAAGGCCGAGCTTGTGGCTGACAACGACCTTCTCGACCTTGTCGCCGAGAATGTTCTTGAGCGACTTGGCGAGGGACTCGTACTCCTTCTCCTCCTCCTCGCGCTTCTTCTTCTCCTCGTCGGTCTCCTCGAGCTCGAAGTCCTTGGTGATGTCGACGAGCTTCTTGCCCTCGAACTCCTTGAGCTGGGTCATGGCGTACTCGTCAATGGGGTCGACGAGGAAGAGAACCTCGAAGCCCTTCTCCTTGAGGGAGTCGAGGAAAGGAGACCTGGCGACGGCCTTAAGGGACTCGCCGGTGATGTAGTAGATGTTCTTCTGGTGCTCGGGCATGCGAGTGATGTAGTCGGCGAACGAGGTCTGGTCGTCACCAGACTTGGTGGAGTTGAAGCGGAGGAGCTTGGCAAGAGTGCCACGGTTCTGCGAATCCTCGTGGATACCGAGCTTGATGTTCTTGCTGAAGGCAGAGTAGAACTTGTCGAACTGCTCCTTGTCCTCGGCAATCTCGTTGAAGAGCTCGAGAGACTTCTTGACAATGTTCTTCTTGATGACCTTCATGATCTTGTTCTGCTGAAGAGTCTCACGAGACAGGTTGAGAGGGAGATCCTCAGAGTCGACGACACCCTTGATGAAGCTGAGCCACTCGGGGACGATGTCGGTGGCGTCATCAGTGATGAAGACACGGCGGACGTAGAGCTTGATGTTGTTCTTGGTCTTCTTGGTCTCAAAGAGATCGAAGGGAGCGCGCTTGGGCACGAAGAGGATGGCGCGGAACTCGAGCTGACCCTCGACGGAGAAGTGCTTGACGGCAAGGTGGTCCTCCCAGTCGTTGGAGAGCGACTTGTAGAAAGAAGCGTACTCCTCTTGGGAAATGTCCTGGGGGTTGCGAGTCCAGATGGGCTTCTGCTTGTTGAGCTCCTCCTCCTCGATAGTGGTCTCCTTGATCTTCTTGGTCTTCTTCTTCTTCTCCTTCTCCTCCTCCTCCTCGTCGACCTCCTCGATCTTGGGCTTCTTGTCGTCCTCCTCGGTCACCTCAGTCTCCTCGGCCTCTTCATCGGGAACCTCCTTCTCGACCTCCTTCTGGACGTGGAGGTAGATGGGGTAGGAGATGAACTCGGAGTGCTTCTTGATGACATCCTTGATGCGGCTCTCGTTGAGGTAGTCAGTCTGCTCATCCTTGAGGTGGAGGATCATCTTGGTACCACGGCCGAGCTGCTTGCCCTCAGTGTCGGGCCTGATGGTGAAGGTGCCACCGGCACTAGACTCCCAGATGTACTGCTCGTCATCGTTGCTCTTGGAGACGACGGTCACCTTGTCGGCGACGAGGTAGGCGGAGTAGAAACCAACACCGAATTGACCAATCATGGAAACATCAGCGCCGGCAGTGAGGGCCTCCATGAACTGCTTGGTGCCAGACCTGGCGATAGTGCCGAGGTTGTTGACCAAATCCTAGAGCGACAGTTAGAAATCAAGTCTGCTTGAACGGCAATTCGTTGATGGATTAAAACTTACAGCCTTGGTCATACCATTACCGGTATCCTGGATGGTGAGGGTCTTGTTCTCCTTGTCAGGAATGATGTCGATCCTCAGATCCTTGCCGGTGTCGAGCACGGAAGGATCCGAGAGGGACTGGTATCGGATCTTGTCGAGGGCATCGGAGGCGTTGGAAACGAGCTCTCGAAGGAAGATCTCCTTGTTGGAGTAGACGGTGTTGATGATGAGGGAGAGAAGCTGAGAGATCTCAGCCTGGAACTCGAAGGTTTCAGACATCTTGTCGGGTATTATGTGAAGAAGTAGAAAACTGGGGTCTGGCGGGAGTCAATTGTTAGCCGGGAGGCTCTCTTATGTCGATGCCTGTTTGTTGGCGAGAAATAGAGAACGGATGGAACGAGGAAAAATTTCCGAGAAAGAAATAGAAGAGGGGTTGAAGGGAGGGAGAGGAGAAACTCAAAATCGGCCACCAATGGTCTTGGGAAAGTTCAGTCCGCCTCGGCCGGTTGCTATTCCTGATCGACGGTGGGCAGACCGCTCCTTCCCAACACCAATTGGGGTAACGACCTCGAACATAAGGTGATAAAGGGATGGCAGAGGGGCACCAATGGCCGCTACTTACATCAAAGAGGCTCGCGGATAGAGGGGCGAGTATGGAAATGAGAGTTCGTGTAGCTTCGGGGTTCAGAAAGGAGGAATCTTGTGGCTCCCACTTTCGAAGGCAGATGGATGAGGGGATGAGGAAAAGAAAAGCGGATGAGATTACTGCGGGGTCTTCTTGAAGGGAAGAAGTTTCAATTTATTTTCAGGGAAGAGTTGGATGAAGAGTGAAAAGAAAAAATTGGAGCTGAGAAGGTTTGGACGTCCTTAAAAGTTCCTGCTTACAAGGGGCTGGTTGCTCCCCTCCCCCCCATTGCTTCGTACCTTCCCTCTGCTCTGTGCCTAGCCTCAAGATTCCACGGGATTCTATCACTTGGAGAGCTTCCAGAGCCTTCTCAAAAATTTGGCCACCACAGCAACGGCGTTGGTCTGTGATTGGCTGCGGCGGGGGTAGCTCGGTGGGGAAGTACCTCTAAAGGTACAATTCCTAGCAATGGTACAATATTTACCAGGATCTACCCGCCTACGAAACCCGTTTTTCTGCCTAGTTTTGCGGTGCGTTACATGTACCCTGCAAGACCTGACAGAGGCCCGGGGTACTTTGCAAATAGCTGCCCTAAGTAGTGAAGCAGGTACCAACCAGCGCTAAGATGGGGAAAACCTTCCCACGGCTTCGTGTTGGAGAAGGGGGAAGAGGAGCAAACCTACGAAGTACGGGGTCGAGAATCTTCTGCCCATAGCCTGGCTATCGAGACAATTTCTAGAGCATTCCGAAGTTGGGATTTTGACAAGGCTCGGTGCATTCCTTCGAAGTGGATACAATTGTTCCAGTTCCTCATGGACAATTCCAATCGCTTCTGCCTGTTTTCGGTGTGGGGAGGATTGTCTCGCCCTGCCTTTTGGGATCAACCTTCCTGCGCCTCATTCCTGCCAGGACGAGGCTGATGCCGTTTGCAGGTCCAAGTATCTGTACTTGTCCCTCATCCCCGCTGTGGCCTGGGAGCTCTCGCAATATGAGCAAAAAGACCTGGTATCATCCCACCAACCACTGATGGATTTCGTAAAGGTACAAGCCAAAAAGGTGCTTAGGCAAGGGTCGCATTTCACCAGCCGATAATACTCCGCTGAGGCGAGGAGCAAACGCAATTTGGCCAACAGCTGTTCTCACATGCCATTTGTGGGACGAAGTACTTCGTACAGCGTCTTTGCATTGTGCAGAGCCGCACACAAACCAAATCTGTCCTTGGACGACATACCTGCTCCATGCAATTCAGAGCATCACCGCTCCCTAACGTGGTCGCTGATGCCATCTCGGTCCTCCCGTAACAACTGTATCTAGATTTCGTATTACTTCCCGGACTGCTCACTCCCCAGCAACCATGGAGAGATTCAGCCAGTTCCGCGATAAGGGTAAGCTCCCCCGAGCTCTCTCCACCAGCTCCCCCAACTCCATACAACCTCCCGATATCTCCCTTAAGACCCCTCGATATCTCTTTTTAAGATATCAAAAGTTAACAAAAATGGCCTCTCCCAGGCTCCGGCATCGCCCCCTTCATCCCGATCCAAACCCCCCACTCAACCCTCTCAACTCTCATCCACGCCTCCCTCTTCGCCTTCCGCCTCCCCTTCTTCCTCGCCTACGCGATCCTCTACTTCACCATCCTCCAACACCTGCCCCTCCCCGCCGCCCTCCGCAAGCTCCTCCTCTGGGCCTTCATGTCCATCCCGGGGCTCTGGTGGGTAGACCTCCAGATGGACGGCGTCCGCCGCGGCACGTTATCCGACCAACCGCCCGACCGGATTCCGCATCCGGCCTCCGTCATCGCTGCGAACTTTACTTCCCCGGTCGATCCGCTTTACCTCGCTGCCGTCTTCGATCCTGTCTTCACGATCTCTTATCCCCGCCTTCGAAAAGTCCGGCACGTCTCGCTCCTCCAGGCTATCCTTCACGCCCTCTCGCCCGTCAAACTTGCCCCTCCCCCCGCCGCCCGCCTCACCGATCTCGAGACCTTACTCGCAAAGTATCCCAACCGCGTCGTCGCCGTCTTCCCCGAATGCAGCACCACCAACGGCAAAGCCATCCTACCCCCGAGCCCCTCTCTCCTCTCGGCCCCGCGCGACACGCACATCTTCCCCGTCAGCATCCGGTACTCCCCCGCCGACGTGACGACCCCCATCCCCGGCCGCTGGTTCCACTTCCTTTGGACCTTGCTTTCCCAGTCGACTATTTGCATTCGCGTTCGTATCGCAGAGAGGACTTCCAATACCGCCGCGCCTGAGTCCGCGGCCACTTCGACGGGCGTGGACGGCGTTTCCTCGGCCTCTGCGGCGTCGGGAGAAAAGATCTCGGCTGAGGAGAGGAAGGTGTTGGATAAGATTGGGGAGGCACTTGCGCGGTTGGGGAGGAGTAAGAGGGTGGGGCTTACCCTTGAGGATAAGGCTGCTTTTGTCAAGGCCTGGAATGCGAAGAGGTGACGGTGATGGGCTGTGCTTTTGGGGGGGTTGTCTGCTGTTTCCAGTGTTGCTGGGGTGTGTTTGGAAAAGTGTCTCCTGGATTGATGTCTATGCTCTTTCCAACCCCTTCTAAGAGCTCTCTCTTCTGTTTATTAAGAAGGGCCTCTCGCTTGATGATTGATGGATGTATATATCGCTTCGCTTGGTCAACTTATCTTTCCTATACCTTGGATGCATCTAATAGAATGTTTGTCTTTCCACGTCATCTCCCTCTCGGTTTTGGACCTACCATGCTAGCATCACTTCTCACACCTTCCGTTAAACTTAGACAATTAAAAAGTTCTTTTTTGATTGCGCCGACCTCGACTCAAGGTACTAGCTACATACGCACCTGAACCCGTCCAAGAAGAAAATGAGAAATAATAAACACAAAATATCGTCCAAGTATTTGACACAAAATAGAATCACCAAACATCATCAAACACACAACAATTCCACCCCATTCCCATTTTTTCACACCCTAATAGTTCCCATCCGTAATGCACCCATGCGACGCATCACTCACAAGCTGCGCATACTTCTTCAAAGTCCCCCTCGTATACCTCGCCTCCGGCGCCTTCCACTCCTTCCGCCTCCTCTCAAGCTCCTCGGCACTAACATCCAAATCCATCACATTCTTCTCAGCATCAATCGTAACCTCATCACCATCCCTCACAAGCGCAATGGGTCCGCCCTCCATAGCCTCGGGCACGACGTGACCGATCAGGAAACCGTGGCTACCGCCAGAGAAGCGTCCGTCGGTGATGAGCGCCACGTCCTTGCCAAGACCGGCGCCCATGATGGCAGAGCTAGGCTTCAGCATCTCGGGCATGCCGGGACCGCCCTTGGGACCTTCGTAACGGATGATGACGACAGTCTTTTCGCCCTTCTTAATCTCGCCGCGCTCGAGAGCCGTGATGAAGTCGTCCTCGGCGTCGTAGCACTTGGCCTTGCCGACGAAGCGGAGGCCTTCCTTGCCGGTGATCTTGCCGACCGAGCCGCCGGGCGCTAGCGTGCCGCGGAGGATCTGGAGATGGCCCGTGGCCTTGATGGGGTTCTTAAAGGTCTGCACGATAGTCTGACCCTCCGTGAAGTCGGGGTAGCTCTCGACGTTCTCCTTCATCGTCTTGCCGGTGACGGTCATGCCGGAGCCGTCGATGAGACCCTCGCGCAAGAGGAACTTGAGGAGGGCGGGTGTGCCGCCGATCTTGTGCAGGTCCTCCATGACCCACTTACCCGAGGGCTTAAGGTCGGAGAGCACGGGCGTCCTGTCCGAAACGGCCTGGAAGTCGTCGATGGTCAGCTTGATGCCCGCGGCGTCGGCGATGGCAATCAGGTGGAGAACGGCGTTGGTGCTGCCACCCGTGATGGTGACGACGACCATGGCGTTCTCGAAGGCCTGCCTCGTGAGGATATCCTTGGGTCGGATATCCTCCTTGAGGAGGTTCCTCATGACGTTGCCGATGTTGGCGCACTCGGCCAGTTTGCCGGCATCCTCGGCGGGCGTGCTACTGCTGCCAGGAACGGTAAGACCGAGGGTCTCGATGGCGGTGGCCATCGTGTTCGCCGTGTACATGCCACCGCACGCACCACCGCCGGGACACGCGTGCCTGATAATATCGTACCGCTCCTCCTCGGTAATCTGGCCGGAAATATACTGTCCATACGCCTGGAAGGCCGAAACGATATCAATCGGCTCTCCCTTGACAGTGCAGCCCGGCTTAATGGTACCACCGTACACCATGATCGACGGGCGGTTAACCCTCGCCATGGCAATAGCCACACCAGGCATGTTCTTGTCACATCCAGGAAGCGAAATATTTCCATCATACCACTGCCCATTCATGACCGTCTCGATACTATCGGCGATAATCTCTCGGCTCTGCAGCGAGTACCTCATGCCCACGGTACCCATGCTAATGCCGTCCGACACACCGATCGTGTTGAACCGATAGGGGACCAGCCCGGCGTCGGCCACCGACCGCTTGACGATGTCGGAGAGACCCAGCAGGTGCATGTTGCAGGGGTTTCCCTCGTACCAGACCGACGAGATGCCGATCTGCGCCTTCTTGAGATCCGCGTCCGTCAGACCCGTGGCGTAGAGCATGGCTTGCGAGGCGCCCTGGGACTTGGGCTGGGTGATGGTCGCGGAGACTTTGTTGAGCTGTTCATCGGCGGCGAGGCGTGGTGTTGTCGACAGGAGGCGGCTGCGGAATGTACAAGTTAGCTTCTAATCGATTTATTCATTTTCAATTCTCCGAGAAAATAGCAACTACAAAATATTTGAAATCGATAGGAATATTCCCTTACGCATTCTGGCTTATCCGGAGGGGAGCTGTCGCCGCCCTCAGGCGAAGACAGCTACTTGCTTGCCGAAACATGATGACTGTGTAGGCACTAAGCAGCACTGTTAAATAGGAGCGATGGGATAGGTTGTTGAAAGGCTGTTTCAATTGCACATCGCAGGTCCGGATGGAGGAGGAGGGGGGAGAAGAGAGAGAGGGGAAATATGAAATTTCGTTGGGGAGCAATGACTCGAACTTTCTTGGATCACAGGGAAGGTCACAGGGACAGAGCCAAGTTCTGGTCTGGGTGCGGATATCATGAAAATAAAGAAAAGAAATGGCAAAAAAAAAAATAAAGAGTACTTGCAGCGATGTCGGGGGGTCCGCCCAAGTTCTCGGGCCACTGAACATCGATTGATTGACCTGAACCTTTCGAGCTTCCCCCGCAGGTTCTCCACTGTGGTCACAACTACCCTCGCCGCTATTGGCCAATGGCACTTTAGCTTGCCAAGCCCCGAACAGCGGCTGAGTGCCAGCTGTCACCACTTAAATTCGACCCACCTCTGCTACCTCCCAACTCCCGAAGCTCCTTACTTTCTCCGAGGTCAAATATCAATACCGAAGGAACCACATCGTTGATCAGAGCCAGAGTGTTATAGAATGCTTTACACACCGGAGACATAACTAGATTTCAAGGATTTGATGAATAAAATCTGGTATTCTATTTGTAAAGATTGAGGGGGCCGGGTGAGACTATCCCTTCACTCCAAACCTCCTCAAGAACGAACCGGTAGCAAGCAAAACTCCCGACGGGTTCACCCCTTTCCATACTCACACGAGGATGGGTGGGAAAGGGGACAGACAATTCAAGATAAAAGACAGCAACTCCCCCAAAACTCCTCTCGCTTGCTGCACAGGTTTCAGCAAATCCTACCCAGGCCTAACAGATATCTTGTATGTTTTATGTACATATGAGTTTGCTGGAAAGGGAGGGAATAAAAACCAATCAAAAACCACAAAGGAAAGCAGAAAAGCAGCAGAGACTCGATTCCCTTTTCCCTTGAGGGGAAGGGAGAAAAGCAAAAGAAGAAGAAAAAAAAAAGAGAGAGAGAGAGAGAAGAAAAAGGAATGTTTAGCGAGATTCATCCACGTACGGTGCCCCAAGGCAAGAACAAGAAACGGGCCCGAAAAAAAAGCCATGGTATAATGACAAGACAGAACAAAACTAATGAACAGGGAAGGGAGCGGAACGCGAGGGTCTCGCAGAAGGGCTTGCCTGGTACTTTGGAGACTTTTTGAAGTCAAACCGTAGACGCAAAAGAAGGTGGGGGAAAAGAGCACCGCAAGAAACGAAAAGAACAAATTCAACGCCACCAGGGACGAACTAATCGAGAACGGCAAGTCAGCGCTCGATGCCTCGGCGAGGGGGGAGATCCCTTTGGAGGAGGGCGACTCGACAGGACAAAGCGGATATGGAGACAGGCTTGAGAAGAGAATCGAGAAAAACCAAACAAGGTCATGACATCATTAATGAGACTATGCTCCGTGTTGAAAAAAATGCGTTCCGAGAATGAGAGGCGGACAAAAGCGGAACATTGAAGGACCGCAAGGGGTATGTATGTAAGTGTGTAAATCGACAACCAGGCCATTAATCGAACAGAAAATAGACGGAACGCATATGTAAGTGGTAGAAGCCTCCCCAGGACCGAAAACAGACCAAATATTGAAACACCGCTCGACCGAAAAGAGTGATCCAGCTACATGACGATGCAGCATCCGCAGCCCTCCTTGCTCTCCATTTCCTTCTCCTGGTGTTGTTTCTGCTGTTCGGGAGCCTGGGTGATGTCCTTAGGGGAGAGAGGCTGGTGCTGCGGTGGCATCGCAGGAGTCCTGGGGCTCGGAAGGGGGCTGAGCTGAGGAGGCACGTCGATAATTTTGGGCATTGTGGAATAGGAGCTGATAAGCTTTGGTGTCTGGCTGCGACCAGCTTCGCCCCTCAAAGGCCATTCGTTGGAACGTTGGGATTCGGGTTCGGGTTCCGGCGCTTCGGGCTTAGGCTCCGGTTCTCGCTTCTCCGGTGGTTGTAAGAACCCATCCTCGGTGAGAGGCCTAAACTCCTTGTCATAGACATTGCCGAACTTGCCCTCCTTTTCCCACTTCTCTTGTTGCAGTCGTCGGGCTACAGTAGGGAGCAGCTGCTGGTCCGGTGGCAGCCGAGGGTCGGGCTGATAAGCGGATACCAACCATGGCGGGTCCCCTTCAGGCTGCTTCGATGAGGCCGCACTAAGGTCTCCCGATCTCGTAGACGGTCGCGTGCCGGCACTGCTGGTGGAATCTTTGTTGGAGCTGGATCGGGTTTTCGGCCTCCCGCTAGCAGACGGTCCTCGCGCAGACGGCCTGCGAGTGGCTCCACCAGGATTGGCAGCCTTCTTTGGTGAACCGTCCGTTGCTGATCGCTTTCCTTGTGCCGTCGATGGTGGGGTCGTGTCGGCGGCGAGCTTCACACTAGCACTAGCACTGACACTCCTTGACCGCGGCTTGGGGTAGGATATGCTATCACCACCATCTTTCACGGGCCCATCCGTAGTAGGCTTTCGAGAGCTCGGCGATTCACGTTCGAGGTAGTCGAGGGGGATTGGGGCTGGGCTCACTTTCGCTACCGGAATGCGTGTGCCTCCCTTGGACAGACCGGTCGGAGTTGCGAACCCCTTGTTCGCTTCGGCAACAATCTCCTCGGGCAATCTCAAGTCCCAGCTGGGGATTTCGATGTCTGCCGGCTTTGGATGATGATCTGCCGAAGAGTTCGCCCTAGACCTAGTTACAACAGGCCGGTCTGTCAGGGATGCGTCCGAGGCGCGGCCGGGACTCAAGGCTGGCTCGTGAGGTCGATGGTCTCGTCTCACTCTGCTAGGCATTCGCTGTCTTGGGAGAATGATACCCGCAGCTTGGAGTTCCTGGCTCTCTATCAGGGCCAGCTTGTCCCGATGAATCCATTTCGAGTCTTCGTCGCTCCCATCCCCCTCCGCCGGAATCCGTTTGTCGACGGCTGAAGAGCTCACATTGCGGCGAGAATTGGTGTGTTCGGTATGGTGATCGTGGTGGGCTGTACCGTTCATTTTCACGGGCTCGGAGCCAGAGCCATACGGAGGAGAGGTGCGATTGGTGAGGTCCTGCGGTCGATGGTTGGTCTTTGCGGCGTGCACGCTACCGTTCGCCGTGGGTTTTCGAGGATGGGAATCGCCGTTGGTCATATGGGTAGTGTGGTCGTCGGATGGTGCATGATGAGATGGGAGGGCATGGCCGCCGTTTGCGGTGTTATTAACCACCAACGGCTGTTTCTTGTCTTGCACAAGCACCTGCAGGGACAAACAAAAGCGTCAGTTTATTCAGCCATCGTGCTTTCGGCAGCTTCGTGCGTAGAAACCCCTGGAATCCCGTTTCCTGCCGCTGCTCAGGCCTGTTGGGGGCAGGAGCGGGGGGGAAATAGAGAAACAAAGGGGTAGAGGCAGAAACAACAGGATAAAATGAATGGGACTGCAGGTAGTGCTGCGGCCACGGTTTCCGCGAAGCAACTTGTGAGGCATGTAATATTAGGCGACTTCTTACCTCTGTATGCTGAGGGTTCGGGTATTCTCCCCAAGGACGGTCCTCTTGACTGCTGCTTGGAGGCGTTAGTGTGCTTGTCGTAGTGCTCGTCGTTGTCGCTGTCGGGTGGGTGCGAGTCGCTGAAATGGCCGCCATTTTAATTTCGTAGCTGTCCGTTCGTGTGTGTTCGCAGCTGGTCAGGAGGTGTCGTCCCCCCTGAGAGCGCGGGATAGATGATCGCCTTCTCCCGCCTGAATGGTTGCTCCCCGAGTCGCTTCGCTACCGTCACACAAAAATCGAGGATAAAATAATCGGAAACCGACAGTGGACCGGAATTGAAGGCGGGGAATAGCTACACGTCGGAGGAGGTTACTTCGAGCATTCGCAGTCGGGGCAACCACCGCTTCCTTGGTGGTTGAATGATGAGGAGTTGAATTATCGGAGTGGATTCGGGGTATGAGGTGGTTCGTACCGTCTCGAAGTGAATCCGCGGGGGGGGGCTTGGATTGTGGATTGGAGAGCAGGCGGAAGAAAAAGAAGAGAAGAAGAAGATCGTCCCCGGAGAAGGGAGAAACCCTAAGCCAGGCTCTGCTTTCCTTGGTTTAAAGAGACTCCATTCACCGCGAAGAGATCGATGAGGCCAATAACGAGTGGAACAAGTGGAACAAATGAGCGGAGAGCTGGATTTGGGGCTAAGGGGAAGTGAGTCCAGCAGCAGTGGAAAGGCAAAATGCAAGATGGCGGAGATCGAACGGGATGACGAGAATAAAATGGGCGTGTAACGATCGTGGAAGATTGCGGCGGTGCTCGTTTCAAGAAAGCTTATTTCTTCGGAATACAATCTTGTTGGGGTTCGTGCTGCGATTCGGATGTTTTCACCCCAACTTCTCGAATGAGTCGCGATGGGAAAGAAATCTAAATTGCCAGGTCGGCGGAGGGCGGATTGGAAGGGAAACAGCACATAAAGTGGCCGGGCAGTGAGTGGAAGGCGCGAAGCAAGGAAAACACAGCAGGAGACGGAAGTACTAAGGCACGATCAGATTGATCGGGATTGAGCAGATGTTTTTGAGGGGGTTGGTTGGACAGTGCTCAAGTCTCCCCAGGCCCCAAGTCTTCCCAGGCGTCGAATCCCCTGACGGAACAGGACAGACCAACAAATGGGACTGGACTTTGACAGTGGGGTGTTGTTGTAAGGACAATGGACTCGCATCAATCGTTGCAATAATACTTTGTACGTACGAAGTACGAAGTAGTGCAGTCAGTGTACGAAGTACGTACTTCGTACATTGATCCATTTGATCTTTCCATTCTGATAAGACAGAGTTGTACGAAATTGATTGTAATATTCTCTGGAATGAGTATACCCCAATTTAGCATTTTAATGCTTGTACTCATGAATGCTGTACCTTATGTTCACATTGCCTCAATTTTGTATTATTAGATGTGAACATTGAAGCCTCAAGCATTGGACTCCCTGTAATAACCAATCGTACATTGACATCGAGGGAACAGCTTGTTCAACACAACAGGATTGTATGTACTTGTAGTGTACGAAGTATACGAAGTGTATTCGCCAATACCCTTCCAGTGTTTCAGAGTTACATCCCCAGATCGCTGTGCAGCATTGATGTGCGGAATAACACTACTGTACGAAGTACTCCGCTGCGCTTTCCGGCTGCCGAACAACACCAAATCGTTGCGTCTGTCCCGGGACGGGCTCTCAAGGATCAACGCTGGCCTAAATGATCTAACATCAATCGATGGAGAAGCGGTATAAAGTGTCATACATAAGCGCAGCTACGAACTTCTCCATCGTCATCTTGATCCATGATCTCCGTCTCTAATGACGAATCTCACAGGCAAATCAGAGACATCAGTTGACACCAGCCGGACTAGGCTGGGACCCCAAATGAGCTCGTTTAATGTTCTTCTACCTGTGTATTGATACCACCAAGTAACCAACCAGGGTAGAAACACCCTTTTCTCAAATAACATTGGTTTTTTTCGTCTGCTCACCCGACTGGAGATTTTCAACTCGGTTCCACTTAGGATAGCCCCATGTGAAGGTGAAGTCCAGATTCTTCAACATCTCTCTGATTCTATGCAAGTTCCTGCCTACCACAACATATTTGCTTCTTCGCAATCGTTGTGTCTTTCTTTTTTTTCTCCGTTACCGTGGGGCCAGGCCCATACAGCTCGAAGGCTGCGCCATGTTTGATTCACTCAATCTCAATGCGGACCATACATCTCTCGCCAACGGTCCCTCCGGTGACGGCTCCTTGGAGCGGCGAGAAGCCTTCAAAGACTCCAAATACTTCATCAACATTGATACAGAAGGTAGTCCTGCTATGAACACCGCAATTCCCATTCAAGTGGTTTTCCCGACGATCCCAAGTACGTAGTGACGTACCTGTGGTCCAGGAGGAAAAAGGGGGAAGGCAACACCCGTCCAATCTTTGGTACCATTACAGTGCGAAGTACACCCTCCAAAGACTAGGTGTCAAAATGGAGCGTCGGCAGCCCCTTCCATGCGATGCAGAGAAACCCGTTTATCCTATGGAAGGAACGTCCCGAGTCTCCTGAAATTGGAAAATTCTGACTGCTTCATGCCTTCTGTTGGGATCTTCGAAACATACTTTGTGGACTGGTCATTTTGCTGTAATTGCTTGATGTTTCCCATGGCCGGGAAGGGATAAGCCTGATGCGCCGATGCCAGGGTTCAAGGTCACAATGGCAGTTGCGTCGGGGAATTGTGCTAGGGTCTGCACCCCTCAAGTGACAGGCGGTGGTCGCAACTTGTCATCTCGCCCACTTAACCCACTGCGACGCCATTATGCGAATGCTTCGTACGTGTCGACTCTTGTTATCAGCGAGTAATTACTCCGTCATAGTATTTTCGTCTAATTACCCCACCACTCTCAAAAAAAAAAAAAAATAGCTCTCTTTTGTGATGTTGCCGGATCTAGCGCAATGGGAAACGACAGGTGGGAGGGTCATCGTTTGGAAGGGGCCCCTGGTCGAGTGGCGCGGATTTCTCCATCACACTGTGGAGGAACATCGACAGCTTCGGTCTTACTAGGTACTCCTCTAGACTTCGTCTGCAAAGTTTCCCGGTTCGAGTGACCCAAGGAATCATTCTCCCATCGACAATGCCATTCCGCCCTATCATCGCAAAGAGACAGCTCCGGCTCGTATTCCCGGACCCTTTCTCACGGATTGCCCTCACTCCTTTGCAGGCCAATCTATTTTACCCCGCCTCACCTCTCTTTCTCCTGGATAAGGGCCAAAGGGTTGGTCAGTCAAGAGCCGCCTGCTATAAGAGGCGCTATTATAAGAGCCGCCGTTAAGCCAATGCCAATACCGGCATGACTCCACTCCCGACTACATGGATCATGGATGACATCGAATCCCATCCCGTCTCCTCGCCTGTCCAAATCTTGAAGCTCGACGCCGTTGGCGAGCAAGTGCTGTCAAATGGACGACGCAAGAGTGTCATGTTCGAATTGGTTGCGCGTCGTCCCGGCCTGGACATTGAATCGAATCCTCCGTGAGGTGCTGCCGGCCCTCAATATTGAATGGCACAACTGACTAGGAGCAAAGAGATGGGATACCACCCAGAGCTGAGACGGGTGAAGAGAGCCGGTGCTGTGCCGGCTTTCCTGACATCCCACCTCCACCTCCAACCTCAGGGTGATTTATTTCATCTCAACTGCACAACGTAGCAGCTGGTTGAGGCACTCTTACCCGAGAGTCAACCCGCTAACATCCATCAAGCAGACGTGGCCGTGAAATACCGAAACGTTTAAAGAAGCTAGAGCCGATGTGGGGGTGGGAGCGGCATCAAAACGCCTCCAAAGTCTAATTTTGCCGCGCGCTTCTCAACATCAAGGATCAACCATCAGAGAACAAAAAGTTATACGCACTGGCCCGTCTTAGCTCCCAGTCCAACGACAAAGAAGCACACAGATTGAAGATGACTACAACGTGGCCAAGTGTCGAACTTGGAGAGATACAGCACGCATGAAACAGCGTAATAAGATGTCACATCTCGTGGAATCCATCCCACACCAATGTGAACGCCGTACTCAAGGTTTCCATAACATCCCGTGGCTTGACAGATGGCCCCTACCGCTCACCACGCCCGAAAGCAAGCTTAAGGACCAAACTTTGAGAGTCCCATTCTGTTTAAGACGTGGTGTCTAGGCGGGATATTCCGTTTCGAGTGACGATGTCAGTCCTGGCTCTCGTTCCCAAGAGCGTCGTCGGGAATCCAGACTCTCGATAACACACGTCGTCAAACAAATGAACAAAGGGAACTGTGAACAATGGGCCTATTTTCTTGTGGCTTGTTTTACTCCGCACTGGCTTCTCTTTGTAACCCTCTGCTGCTCAGAGCATCTTCACTCATAACAGCTTCAACAACCCATCACACTAGATATAGCACTTAGATGAGGTCCAGGCCTTGCATTCAACATCCTTCTTTGACTCTGTTCACATTAGGATAATGTGTCCACTTTTCATGGCTTGTTCAATAATGATCTGTCTGATGAGCATCTTGGAGAACCCTTCCAGAACTTATAAGCATGTGCTTCTTGCTAACTTAGTCTCGGCATCACCCCAACTTACAGACTAGCCTCTCCCCCTGAACTAGACATAATAACTCATCGAGAGCTCACCTGGCTTCAACGGTGCCATCCTGTTCTTACCTGCCATTCCCCTCTGCTCCCTGGACCTTCCTTTCTTTGCCCAGCTGTCAACTTCTCCTTTCTCCTTTCTCCTTTCTCCAAACTCAACCAGGACTATGAAACTGACACATGGACCATCCAAACTGTCCCCGACTTCGAAAAGTCCTGCTCAGTGTTTCATCCCCGAGCCTCGACATCGACGACCGTTTAGAAAATTACCTCCTGAAGCGATGCGCCGTCTTCTCTGGTTGAAACAGTAACTCTAGCCACCATCTCCCTTTCTTTTGAGTGCCGCTAACTAACGTGCCATCCTAGCCTCAGCACGTACTACCCAATGCTGGGCCCAATCGAAGGGGAATCCCACATGCCTAATGCAACGGACTCTGCGGGCCGCACATTAGGTCGCCATAAACGCCCAGACGATACAGAGATCCCGGCCGTGTTCGAGTGGATTCCTTGCGTCCCCGAGGGACTCATCATCTCCCTCACGCAGTTGCGCACCGAACTCGCGACCAACCGAATCTGCCAGCGCCCGGACGAGGTGCGCACTCTTCGCCTTTTGGGCTATTTCCTCACCGATGGCCCACGCGCCGCGCTCATATACGATTTGAACTACGTCCCGACCAACCTTCGCGATGTAATCCAGCAAATCACCAAGCCTTGCGCCAACGACCGCCGCAAACTGGCCAAGCTTGTCGTCAATCAAGTTCGGTCTCTCCACGTCCACTTCCGCAACAAGCATCTCGCGCTGCGCACTAGCAGCTTCGTGTTCCTTCGTTCGCGGATCACCAATCCGGCCGAGAGGCCTAGTCACGGCCTGGATCTTGACAAGCCGATCCTCCTTGACTGGGGTCGCGCCGACCTTCCCGGCATCTACCAGCACCCCAAGTTCAGCGCCGCCGCCAAGCTCTGGTACTTTGACATTTGGTCCATGCTCATCATCATGTCTGAAATCATTAACTGGGAGGTAAATGAATACCCCGGTGAGCTCAGCAAGGACCAGTGGATGGAGCTCAAGATGGCCAAAAGGGCGGAGCTTGGTGATCCTATCATTAACGGAATGGCGCTCTCTGAACTCTATAGATGGGCTTTTGAGTTCCTGGATCAGAAGACGCGCATTCTCGATGACATTCCGTTCTGTGGCATTAAGCGATTCTTCGATGTGCTCTGCCACCGCCTCGACGATCCTAACCTTGTCTAAGGATATTCCGGAGGACGATGATATACTCCACGATCTTTCGTGATTGAAAAGAGAGCAACGAGGCTTTCTAGACATACACCCACTAATTTGTTTCTCGGTTCGACGATGCCGAAGGGTGTGGATCGATTGATTTCGAAGGCGATGATCATTATTATTTTTTTCTTCTTTTTTTTTCTTTCGCAAAAGTTGATTTCGAGGTTGATTTTCTTCTCTCTTTTTATGCGACAGATACCCCTTCGCAGAGGCATCAATCATTACGCACATTTTCCGTCGTTTACAACCAAAAATCAAAGATGGTTTCATAAAATCCGTAGTGTTCCTCTTCCTTTGCTGCATTATGATGTTCGTGTATGCCTCCTAGCGCTGAATATTTGTAGGATTTTAAACTTCGAATCCTTCCATCCCACCCCACGTCTTCAGCTTCTGCGCTTTCGTGCCCCTTGAATAATTGCGAAACCCTACATAAATAGACATTCGCTCGAGGCAAGCGAGGCTAATTGAGCTTAATTCGCCTGCTGCCTGGAGTCGCTGTGGTCTTCTTCAAGTTAGGACGATTCTATCAAATGGTAAATATGAGTCAAGGCACGGAAGCCATTACGCCGATTCTCGCCTACATCGCAAGTCAAATATCATCGCCGTCTTTTTCTTCTCCTCCTTCTCTATTTCTTTCAATTCATCTAGATATATGTGGGGATTTGTTCTGCGATCACATCTGATAGGCTCTCACATCCTCGTCTACCGGTGGCAACACTCATGACGGTGTTCAGCCAAAAGAATCTTTATATGACAATCTAGAAGCGACTAGAAGCGAGAAAGCAAGACGGATACAGCAAGTTCAGATCGTGAGAGGATGGAACAGACAAGTCCTGCTACGCGCCGGACTCGCTTCGTGTGCATTTCAGACACTCACAATGCCAACGTTGCGCTTCCGAAGGGCGATGTTCTCATTCATGCTGGAGATCTGACGAATAGGGGAAGCTACGCCGAGGTAAGCTTGAGTATCAACGGCATACCTAGCTATAGTGCGAGCTGCTTCTCTAGGGCCTTTGGCCTCGAGAGAAGGTCCTCCTTGTTGGGGAGAATGAGGACTGACCCTTCTTCCGTAAGCTCTCCAAAGCAGTAGCATGGCTAGAGAAAGCAGACTTTGAATGCAAAATAGTCATAGCAGGTACCGCTATCTATCTTATCCCCCATCATCCTCATCATCCTAGCTCCCTAACGCCATCCCTAACCTCTTTATCAGGAAACCACGAAATCACCCTCGATGAACCCTACTACAACACCATCAAGGCATCATACCCACCAAGCTTGATCGAATCTAGCGCCAAATGCCTCTCCCTCTTAACCTCCTCCCCGTCTATAACCTATCTCAGCCACACATCCGCCACGATCAAGCTCACTTCACCCACCGGCCCTCTCACAACCTTCAACGTCTTCGGGTCCCCCTCCAGCCCGAAACGTGGTCCCAACATCATCGACTTCTCCGCCTTCACGTATCCTCCCTCCGAAGATCCCGCCACACCTACGTTATGGGATGCCATACCCGCCAACACAGACATCGTAGTAACTCACACGCCACCCCGCCACCATTTAGACACGGTCCCCGACAACGGAAACACAGTCCCCTTCGGCTGCGAATCCCTCCGCCGAGCCCTCTGGCGTGTTAGGCCCCGACTGGCCGTCTGCGGCCACGTCCACTTCGGACGAGGGGCCGAATACGTATCCTGGGGCCACGAGGAGGGCGAGGAGCTATCTACGGAGAAGTGGACCGATCCCGCGCCCGAGGGCAAGAAGAACAGTCTCGTGGACTTAGTGAAAGAGTTAGGGGCGGAGCAACGTGGTCGTGGTTGGGAGGGGACATGTGTTGTTAACGCGGCGATTATGACGGAGAGTTATTTTCAGCGCAAGGGGCATAGGAAGATGAGTAAACCTATTGTGGTAGATTTGGAGCTCCCTGTGTGGACGTGATGGAGGACCCGACTCCTTGGGCATGGGGGCATGGACTCCGCTTGGCGGTTACGGATAAGAAAAGAGTATGCGAACCCGAAATCTGTAAATGTGTTCTCACCAGGGAGCTTCCCGAGCAAAAAGCGCCACCTCTAGATGTTTAGACACATGCCCACATTGCCATCAAGCTGGACCCCGAGCAACGGGACCACAACGGGACCACGGGTTCGACGGAGAGAGAAACAGCTAAGCTCTGTGCTCCCAGCTGGAGGTTTACTAGAACCCAACGTTCTACACGTTTCAATTTTACAAGTGGCGTCTTCCAAGTCGATACTCATCCAGCGCAGGACTAAGTCTCGTGAGCTCCAGCTCCAACCAGTCCCGTACCCGAATGCGTGCCATCAAGCCTTACATAGCACCCGGAGCTCCAGCTACAGCCCGAGAAGCGAGACCGAATTAGAGCATTGGAACTCAGCACGAAAGCTATCCCTTGGCGCAACTTGAAGAGAAGGAAAATTCCAAATTTCTATACGACCAGCACATTCAATCTATCGATAAGCACACCTCGGAGGTTTCTTGGGACGCAGTCATGAGGCACCCGAGACGCTGACGACGCATTTCCCCAGAAAATCGTTTGCTGCTGTTCCCTTGCCCCAGAAATGCATTGACGAACGCGAGGAATTACCTGCGAATCAGAGGCCTACACACCATTCGAGGAAAATGGGGGTAAGGTGTCTCTGCTCCAATACCTGTTCGAGAAAAACGCCTTGGGACCCGGCATTTGCTATTCGACAGCTTCCCCCATTCTGCCCAACCACCAATGTACGGTGATAAACTAAATCCGTGAACTCTCTCTCGTCCGTTTCCATTTTTTTGCTTACTCTGGGCTGGGCGCACTTCTCTTGAGGTGCATCCCACCCTTTCCAGTCACCCCATTGCCAAGTTTCGATGCATGGGATGATCAGCGGACAATCCCGAAAGCGGCTCACACCTCCATTCGAAGTGTAGATTTACTGGGGAGAGGTTCGCTTGACGGCGGTCAGGTGGTGCTTCCATCCATTTTCGACGACTGGTGGCACCAGCTGACGGCCTGGGTGACGATTGATCAGTCTTTCTGGGTGTTGCGACTTGTCTTGACATCCAATCAAGATGCTGGCTGGGGAGAGTGGAGGCAAAAAGAGGGCAGGAAACGGCATTAGGAGTTCTTCCGCTGTTGCTTGGGTGAGTGGGAGCAAAGGTTTCCTGCAAATGCTCTTTTCACGAATGTTACCATTCAGGACACCCAGGCCAAGCGCCAGATCCTCCCCATCCGAAATAGTTTATCACACTCTTATCACGCGAGGTGCAGGCGATGCCTCTGAAAGAGGGGAAAGGGGAGGCTCTGGCTCTTCCTCCCCCTTCGTGCTGGAATCTGCTGCGTGGAGAAGAGCGAAATAGCCGAGACCTCAAATTCAAGTGGCGCCTCCAAGCCCGCTCCATCACATAAACTAAAACGAGCGCTACGACGGTGCTAGCCAAGGCAGTATCTTGCGCTGCCACCAACTCCTGAAATCCTCAGGATCCCCCCCGTAAACGGTCCCATAATACTTCATACTTCGTACTGCCCACTGCGTTGCGGGTAAAAAAGCGGATTGAGGATCAGCCGGACAGGAACCCTGGGCCGAGTCCAAGTCCCAAGTCCCACCGCTGCCGCAGTTCCCGCGGCCTATCCGCTCTGTTAAAATTCACGACGTGTGTAGATCCCCTGGGGTCCGTGAGGGCTGGGAAAAAAGGTACAATGTACCGGATGGGCTGGGCTTGGGTGGCCCATCTTGCAGAAACATCGCCACGAGTCAACCGAGACAAACCAGGGTCCCTGACTAGTGCCCGGCTTTTCCTTCATGTTTGAGGGGGGCATTGAAGCTGGAATAAGCAGTCATGCAATTCAGAGCTCGCACATACGAGGCCCCGCGTACCGCCGGCTGGGGGCCAGGAAATATCGTCATCGGAGAGACAGCGGCTGATACATGGAGGCTGGGGTACTTCAACTTCGTCATAGTGATCAGCTCGAGAAGGAACTCGCCGACGCCTCACCTGAGGGTCCTTGTTCCCACTTGGGCATGTCATATCCCCTGTAAGAAGTAATCTATACCTGGGCAGATGGGCTTCCCCAAAAAATCGCCTTATACACTACCCGTCCATGATTCGAGTTAACAGTGTTTACTTGGTGGTTTAGGTCGTAGCATAAACATCAAATGACTTTGCCCCCCATGCTTTAACAGAGTAGCCGAGGCACAGGGCATCCCCCACGCTTGCTGGATCGCTAGATGCCCACTCAGAAGTCATCTATGCACACTAACTAATTTTCAATGTTCCCTTTCGTTTGTCCCGAGTCCCTTTCGTAATGGCTTCGAAGGGTGGAGACTGATGCCCAAAGTCGCTCTGTACCCCGCGTGCGCGTACAGTGGCACCTGAATAGCCAGCAAGTATACTTCGTAATGTACCGACTTCGTAACAACACCTAAAGGCATGGGATTAGAGATCGTGTCTATCTATTTCCATGGTTGGAAAAGCCGAATGGGATATCAGAATGTCGTAGTCGCATACCCCGTGCCAATCAGCTTTGCGAAACCACACACCAAGCGCGACGTGAAAGCAAAGAAAGACGAGCTGCAAGGCCGGTTTGTGCGTGATAGCGTCGAGTGATTTGAGTAACGGCGGCACCTATTCAGAAAGGGGGGGTGAGTGAATCTCAGGGTCCTGCGGGACGTCCGAGCAATCAAGCTGTGACAGAAGCCTCCGTCCGCGGGGTAGGGAGGAATCCATTGATGGACCCTGGGTTCGGAGAGGGATTAGCGCCGGTGTCTATGGTTATTTTGGGAAACTCAATTCGAGGGGTTTTGGAATTCCATTATTTTCTCCCTCCGAGCTTCGTGATCAAAACTTCCAAAACAGTATGACCGAGCTAAACTCTTAGTTTAGTACCTTTCGATCTGACGTCTTCCGCAGGGAGCCACACTTTTGTCGTCCAGATGTAGAACTGTCCAGTGGCAACTAGAATAGAGTGGCTTGATCTGGCTGAATCGACGTAACGTATCTTCGTAATTGGACTTGTAAGACCTGACGAATGCTGAGTCCACCGCCACGCTCAGCCCGGCGTTCGCCTGATAGACCATCAACTCATCCCGGGCAATTCGCCGTGAGTACAAGCAGAAGGAATTAATTCAAATGAAGCTGGATTATTGCTTCGTAAAAAACGAAACCCCAGCCGTGTCGAGGCGGAAGGATGGTGAGGCGTACCGCCCAGGCTTACCGCGTGGGAAAAGGTTCCTGCTGTATAACACCAACAGGGTGCCAGTCAGATCTCACCCCTTCTCTGAATGGTGAGCACAAATGTGCGTTGGTTGCAAGGCACATGGCTTGCCCTGGATCTCGAAGCGCCCTGCTTACCTTCTCTGTCGTGTTCTTGTGCAGGAATTCCATGCTGCCCACCATCAAGCTTGTAGGAAGTACACTCTAGATGAGCACTTTCGACTTGGCGATAGAGCGGATGGATAAGAGGTGGGGGTATGTACGAAAGCTGATTGGCGTACCACTCACTTGTTCGAACTGGAACCCATCTGTTTCCCACGATCTTTGATCCATGTCTTACTTCCTTCTCGATGAATCTTCAGTCCCAAGCCTAAGAGCCTCCAAAACGGTGCAGATATTCATTACACACAGTAAACGTTATGGGATTGACTTCGTACTTCGTGTTGTGGTATTATTATTACTTCGTAGTGTTATTGCAGGTACTTTGAAGGGGGAGGTCAGTCTCAAGATTCCACAAGTACAGTACTTCGTACCATATCCTGAGCGACAGCTTCCAAGACCGTCTGAAGATGTGCAAGTGTGTGGAGGGAACCAGTCTCATCCCGCATGGCGTGGCTGAGCTTTCCGCGGGATCCTAGTGGTTCCTTGGCCATATCCAATCTGTGATTCGTCTACTTTGCGTCCCCAACTGTATCGCACAGCGAATCGATTTAAGTCGTATTGCCCCTCCCTTCGTCTCTGCTCCGCTCTTTCCCTGAGAGGGGACGAGTAAGAGGTACGTACTTCGTGCACTGCAATTGTTCTTCGACCCAGAGTGGGCTCCGCTCCACATGTCAGTGACGTACTGCGTTAAGCGAATCACCGTCGACCATCACCACGAAGGGCGCTTTCCATAGAAGGAAAAAGAAGAACTTTGAAGGGTGATAGTGACGGGCGCTAGTGGCCTTTTTTCGAGCGCTATTTAGCGTCGATTGCTACTCTTGTGGTCAAGCGATGTCACTAGTAAGTTTCAATGGTGAGGCCATTGAGTCCAAATTGTGAAGAATATCGATAGATCAGGCTTCGCATTCCTGAATGGCTATTTGTACATTGTATCACTTCCCAAGCCTTCTCGTCGAGTCGTACCCGCTCCGGACTACAGAAGGCCCCAAAAATGAATGGGGCTTGCTGGGTCTGTTAGTTTAGCATTCCTAGTCGGGTGCTGTTTGAGCATTGCCGGGTAGGTAAACTTCAGGTCCTTCATGCTACGGAGCGGTCATTGATACGCTGGATTAAGGTAGTGCCCAGGAAGACCTAGCGTGGGGGGGAGAGGCGAACTTGGGGTCATTGGACAACGTCTTTCCCGCTCAGGTGATACAGATGATTGTGAAGTCGGTAAATGGACTCGGGGCCTCAGGCACAGGTTATTATTCACCCAGCCGGCGGTTGGCTCGCAACCGATCCCTCTTGAAAGGGGAAAGAGAAGAGCACAACGCTGTCGATCTGACTAGCTCGTTCATGTCACAATACTGGTCCACGATTTCGGAGAAGCAGACAATCAATCTGAGGTGGTGGAGGGTCTTGACTGGCCCTGAGGAAGCGGGGCGGGCGAGTTCGGCGGAGGGGGCGCCATGCACGTCTCGCAAAAAGGGAACAACTATCACGAGTGGCATCCGATAATGATACACGTCCCCTTTCCAGGGCGAATTGGCAGTCCATTGGCCTTGGCCTAGAGGGTTGAGCTGCATTCGGAGGCACGGAGGAGAGCTTTCTTTGGAGGTGCGTGTTGACACCCAAAAACCCACTGCAGCCCTGCGTTGTCGGTCACCAGCAGCCCCTGTCGCGGTGCGCTGATGGTCAGTCGTTGGACAGGACATGCAACCTTTCTCCTGGGGGAGCCCCAATCCTCGCATCCTCGCAATTGAAATACAGCGAAGAATAGGTGGGCAGGAGTCAAGACTTGCATGGAGGACGCTGCGACCTTCCGCAGGGCCGACATGTATTGGACCAGGAACAGGGCTTTGATTGTTTCTGCTGTCTATTTACTTTATGGGGTAGTACTCTGGGGGAGAGGAGTTAGGATACATTGATGAGTCGTCTCCGCGTGGGTTGTTGAAGAAATATTGACGCTGGATAATATGTGTACTAGTCAGGAGCATGGAGATGGAGCAAGTTACACAGGTAACAATTGAATTGCAGTACAACTGCATCGGGGGATAGAAGCAAGCAAGATGTACCATTTACTAGGGGTCTACTGGTATACGTATACTAGTACAGCGGTACACTTCAGCCTACTAATGCGAGAATGCTACTTCACTATCCCATGAATAATTGTACCTTACTACTTCCGAGGCAGTTTTCGAAGTACCTATGCCAGACACCCATCTTGGTCTGATCGACCTCGAGCAATCGGACGCGGGGGAGACAACTTGGGTTCTGTTTGAGAGAATAATATCATATTCGTCCCCGCGGATTACGAAAAGCTATTCATCATCTTCTGGAAAGAAGTACGGACAAATCCCTCAATACTTCTCTCCCACATGCTTCATAGACTGTGTCGAGCGGCTGCGACTTCCCCAACCAGACCCTGACCTTGGAAGCTCATCGCTGTCTTGTTTGACCTTGGGGAAAGTGCAGGGGCTGCTTTCAAAATGTGGGGTTCAAAACGGTGTGAATCGAGACAACAGGACTGGGACGTGCTCGGCATTGGTCAGGTGGCACCGTGAGGACGAGTTGGAGATGCAATGGTCGAATGGAAACAGGGGCTCGTGAGATGCTCCCCCTGGCTTCCAAGCCCGTGACTAGATTGTGGAATATCTGTTGAAACGTTGGATCTATTGAATGCTTGATCAATATCCGTCCTTCAGTTGATATTCTGGTCTTGATCGGAATCGGATCGTTGGGTTGGGGTGAGAGGAGGGATCTGTCTTGGGTACCTGATGTACACTATCACCTGCGAGACTGCGTGGGATACATCCTAACCCCGATTTCATGTGTACCTTCGTACTCTCCATTACATGGTAGGGTAGTTCCTTCCAGACACAAGGGTCCATGATGGGCTCTTTTCCTTGCCGAATTGAGATCACGAAGCGCGTCTTCTTAGACGTCTGTAACCAACGAGCGAAATATCTCCAGCGTGCATTTGTTTATGCCGAATTTCCAAGATTTACGACGCTGGCTTTTCGTGGGCCCTCGAGTCTCCATGGAGACCATATCTACAAGTCTGAAGTACAGCAACGTAAGAGAGTCTATGAAATCGTTTCGGCGCTCACCGCCATTACCTCGCCAGATCTAGTAACCGTTCCAGTTGTCCTCGACAAACAAGCCAATCATTCGCTCTCTCCCACAGAAGGGTATCCGTGTCTTCTGACCTAAAAGGGTATTTCTTCGTGAGATCGATCTGGGGTCATGACACGATCCAGGCAAAAAAAAAGAAAAAAGAAGGGAAGAGACCATAGTGGTTTCGCCTAACGAAACGAATGCTTGGTGAGAATCCCGTATCCGCATTGCACAGCTTGGCCTGGCCTGGCCTGGCTGGTCTCTTTCCAATTGTATTCACTACGTCAGCATCCCAGCACAGTTTGTCCTAGCTTTTTCATCGTAACGAAGAACTGACTGTTAACTGTAGGGCGAGCGAGAAACCAACATGGTCGACCTCTCAAAGCTGTTTGCTCTCGTCAAGATCTAATTAATGACCTCGGATGGCTCATAATTACTTGATTCTCATCTATCCTGTACGGGGTATTACCAATTTGTGTTTGGGCTGCCCAGCCAGGCCATGCTCCCTCCAATATCCGTCCCTCCGCCCCTCTCGCCCCCCGTCCAGAGGTATCGCCGAGCCCCGTAAATACCTAGACCACACTTGCACCGCCCATTCAGGGAGTGCCGACCTATGAGTGAGCCTCTGCTATCGTACGCTGCAGGTTCGTCATCCCCATTCGGACAAGGTGCTGTCAGCCATCACATCTTGCAGTGCGTCGACTGACTTTCAGCGGACCAGCCCCATTGGAGGGCCCGTTGTCTGGTCTCCTCGAACGAGATAAACCACGCACATCTCCCCTTCAGGTTTCTTCGGTCTTCCCTTTTGGTCTTTCTTCTCTACGCTCTGGCCCTCTGTGCCACGAGAAATACTATCATCGCGATACTCTTACAACAATATCCAAAGGGACCAAACAGCACAAGTTTGTCGATCAGACTAACGTGTGCTGCCTTCCCTCATTTTCACCCATTGCTTTCGACAACCGATTATTCTTGATCGAAGCGTTTCGCCTCGCTTCGTCCCGAGTTTTACAGCAAATCAGCACCTCCCTCGCCAACGGGATTCTCGCTCCTTTAAACGATCGATCCCTCCTCTTGACGGTCTTTATATTCCTTGGGGTGTTTCGTGAACCCGGAAACCTGAAGTCGACTTGAAGGAAAACGAGCCTTGAGATCAATTTGGACCGTATATTTACAGTTCTCCTTGAGCAAATTGACCGTTCTGTTGCTCGATACATCTGCATCGAACACTTCTGCAACAATTCGCCCCATAGACAGGATACGCAAATTCGGCTTTCCTCTCTGCCAAAATCCCATTCATTGGTTCATTGCTAGAAGTGAGCCTGAGCGAAAACCACCCGTGACGCCCAATAGCCATACCGAGACACAGAAGCCTCTCTCGCCTCGATTTGGAAGCATAACCTCAGACTCGACGAATCGATATCCTACACATTTAACCTCAACTTATTACTTTTGCCTCGACTTTTTTTTAATACCATTGCTCAGGTATGCATATCCACGTTTACACATCTCTACACGGGAGCTGGGAGGTGACCCTTGCCCCTCCCCTCCCTTTCACGAAGAATCGGAACCACCTTGCATGCAAGCCCAGATTTCCATCTTCCATCACTACCCGCCCCGCTTAATGTCTTGCCCCCTCTTTCTGTCTCTCTCCTCTCTTACCCCCCCCCCCCCCTTCCCTTCTTTCCCCTCTCCCGCCCTCCACAGGACACTGGCCATGCTCGTCTGGCCAAGCACACCACCTTGATGTATCATCGACCCCTCCTTCGTCTACTCGCAGTCCCCTGTCATTCCCTGACTGGCCCGGACCCACTCACTCACTAGCACAAGCACCCACCAAGAGCCAGAATCCAGTCCTCACAGAGCTAGCGACCCCCATTCGTCAACCCCCAAACAACACAGAAGCCTCGACTCCGCACACAAGTCTGAGAGACCAGGTGTCCCAGTTGCCCACTGTTGTCCAGTCCCGAGCACCAAACCACCCTCCTTACTCCTCGAGCAACTACTACTTCTACTTGACCCTCCCTCCCGCTCTCTCAACTGCTATTCTTCTGTGACCTCATGTCCATCCCACTGGATCTATATCTTTCCCAAGGAAACATAAAAACACTCAATCCATTTCTCCTCTCAAGCCAAGTCCTTCCCCTTCAATGGGTGCAAGAATCTGGAAACACATCACTTGTTCCAACCTCTTCTTTGGTCGTCCTCTGTCAAGCTTAGTCTTGTTGTACTAATAGTTGCCCAGCCTGGAGCCTCAGCGACACACTCTGCTTATTTTGCCTTATTCAGTTTCTCCGTTTTCGCTCCTGATCGTTCATAATCCGCAGTTCCTCGCTGCAACCGGATCCAGCCGTGTATTTTTTCGGGGTTTCTCTTCCCTTCTCTTCTCTTTTCGTGTTTCATTTTCACGATTGTTTCGGCTCTTGCTCCGGCATAGCCTCAAACTTCGATTCTTCTCGTTGCATCCCAATTTCCATCACCTTCGCAGCCATTCGATCCCTCGCCAAAGAGTGAAAGGCTGCGTATAGCAACGGCGAAGAACGACACACTTGCACCAGTAACATTCTCACTTTCGCCTCCCGACAATTTTTTGCCTCCCCCCTTGGCGCCGGTAACCGACCAACCAACCATCTTTATCACGCCCCTTGGTTTCCCCTGATCGTGTACTATTTATTTAGTATCACTCTTGTGAAATCATTATTTCAACCACCCCGTCTTCTCCATTGCCGAACCCTCACCCCTAGCTGGCCTTCCCAACGTCAATCCCTTCAAGCCGGCTTTCCACCCCGCAAGACTTCGACCTCCATACGACATCACCATCATGCCCCCCCCGTTACCTCCTGATCCATACAAGACGTTGGGTGTGTCGAAAACGGCACAGATTCCGGAGATTCGCACTGCGTACCGGAAACTCGTCCTCACATGCCACCCCGACAAGGTGCAAGACCCCTCCCTCAAGGAGAAGAAACTTGAGGAATTCCAAAAATTGCAGCAAGCGTATGAGCTTCTCTCAGACGACAAGGAACGGACCAAGTACGATGACCAGGTAAAACTGATGGAACTCCGAAAGGAGATGGGCAAGGCAATGCCGAACACGTCATCTCCTCGCACGCCCAAGACGTACAACGTGAGCATACGAACTACCGAGCCGCCTAGATCTTCACCATTTGCCCAGTCGCCGCCGAAGCCTTCCACGAAGCTGTATACCCAATACTCGGCTTCCCCCTCGGATGACTACATTTTTACAGAAAAGGGTACTGGCCGGACCGCTAGGCGTACGCCTAGCTACGAAAAGACTCCCGGCAGTGCCCGCAAGGAAAGGGAAAAGGAGAGGGATGAGGATAAGGAGCGGGACCGACCTCGCAGGAGGAAAGAGAGGGAAGAGATGAAGGAGGACCGTGAGAAGGAGCGCGAACGCGAACGCGAACGCGAACGCGAGCGTGAGCGTGAGCGTGAACGTGAACGTGAACGTGAACGGGAGCGAGAACGAGAACGAGATCGCGAACGGGAACGGGAACGCGAGCGTGAGCGTGAGCGACGCCCAAGCGAAAAGGAAGGTCGCAAGACCGAGAAGAGGCGCCAAGAAAAGGAGAAGCGGCAGCAGCGTGGTAGCACGTACGTAGAGGAGTATGATGACGAAGAAGTCAAATCCTCGGAGAAGAAGAAGTCGAGCGGCCGCAAGCACCGTGAGCGCGAGTCAACTCCCAAGGTAGACGAGAAGATGGATGAGAAGCTGGATTTGGCGTCTCAATACATCAAGGCCCGGTCTTTCGCACCAAACCTCGAGAGGGCGGCGACGTTCGACGGCACTTTCCGTCACTCCCCTCCCTCGGTGCCGACACCCCCTCCGGCCCGGAGCCCACCCTACGCGCCGCCGCCGCGTCCCACGGAAGATGATGACGACGATGATGATGATGAGGAAGAGGATCTCGTCCACCGTTCCCGCGCTCCCCCGTCTCGTCGGGGGTCGTACGACTCTCCTCGATCTCGAGACCGCCCATTCATCCGCAAGCAATCGGTCTCCAGCATCCGAGAGGAAGAGACGCCAATTCTCCTGTCAACCTCACCTCGTGTGGTCATTGCCGAGTCACCTCCTCGTGGAATTCCCAAGTCGAGGACGTTCCACGAGGGCATGGGTATGCACCAGCCGATGCCCATCCCGGCCATGAGCAGGGCGTACACATACGCCGGTGACCCGGTCGATCCGCGTGGCCGAAGCCGATCTAGGCAACAACCCCAACGCATGGTGGAGGTTAGCGAAGAAGAGGATGAGGATGAGGAGCGACATACCTATCAGCGAAAGCATAGGAACAGCACCCGACGAGACTCGGGATCCGAAGCCATCGGGATTCCGTACAAGAATAACAAGCCGTACGGATCCGACAGCGGCCGGAGCCTCGGGCGTGAGTCTTCCTCGTACCGGGACTCACCTGGAAGGGGAAACAAGGTGTACTATGTCAACAGTGCATCGTCGGGTGTCCGACATGTCGAACCTTATCCCCCCATGTACCATAAAGTCAAGACGAGGAAAGAGTTCACGAGCGAGGATGTCGCCTGGAGTCGTTTCAGCGGATTCCCCTCGGAGGTGGGCACTGGTTTCTGATGTTACCAGTTTGCACGTGCTCGACCTCGACCTGTTCCGTGGAAAAAGCCTCCCTCCTCTCCCAACCATCCCAATCCCGCGCAGACCGAAACATGTGTTGCGTGTATATTTCGTGTTGTTTTCCCAGCTTGTGTTTTATCTTTTGTTTTCTACCAGCATCATCTGCATCCTGCTCTGCCTTTCATTTTTTTTCTCATTCATTTTTCTTCTATTTCATGTTCTTTTTATGTGAATGACGGCCATCTTATAACGGAAACTAACAATATGACGATGCTTCATTCTTTTGGCATACAAACTTATCTTAAACTACATCAAGGTATATTTGGAAATGATAGGGGATACGGGGGATTCTCATATTCCGGTGTCTGGTGATTTTGATTTTCGTTTGCTGTTTTTTCTGCTTTTTTTTTTCTATTTCTCTTATTTTTCCACTTGTACTCATCATGGAAGGAGTTCTTTTTCTTTTTCTTCTCTCTTTATAGTATCCCTAGCTTATTGGCAGGGAATATTGGGTTGTTTCTTTTCTCTTTTATTTCAAGGGCTAGCATTATAACTCGAACAAACTCATTGGGACATTCAAGGTGTGGAACGGTTTTTGGGCAACTTTATTTACGCAAACGGGCACATTTTTTTTTTTTTCTTTTCTCGGGATGAGATATTGAAATGAATGAAATTATTTAGGAGATATAGGAGATTCCCACAGCAGCATTGGGTTTCCGAACAAAGGGGGGAATGAGACCTCGCCCAACAGTCGAGGGGGGGAAACACGGGAAGCAGAGCATCTCTGTTATTCTTGGACCACAGTCTTTGTTTCTTTTGAAAGAAGAGGAAGCGTGTTGGCTCGGGGAGAGAGGATGGAGAATTCGAGGGAATTCGGGTTTAAAGGGGTTTCAAATTTCTTTGAATCCTTTCCTTTTTTGCTTCGTGGTTTCTCTCTTGGTTCTTTCGGACTCTTTCTTTTTGAATCTATACGAAACTTTTTGCATTCTTTTGCTATGGCTCTGAAACTTTTTCTCTTGACTTGCTTGCTTGTGAAGTTGTGATTGTCTGGTGCTTTGCCCCGTTTGTAGATTTGGGCTGGATTTTGGAGTCGATGAAATTTGCCCCGTCTTCGGCAGGCGAGAGCTAGGTCAGAGGAAGCAACAGAGGAGGCAACATGTATCCGAGGAAGTGTGTGGATGGGGGAACGGTTGGGAATAACCACCCTCTCCTGGTTTCCGTTGTCTTTCTCTGGATAACTTCTAGATGTTGGAGTTTTATGTATATAATAGCGACAAGGCGACTGGACGACGATGTATTGTAGCAGTGGGCAGGCAGAACGTAAAAGTCTAGCTTTTGAGGCCATATATATACCGTGAGCTTTTGCTGCCTTTCCCGGGTGGCATGACCCGCGATGGTTTCTTGCGGTTTCCAAAGGAACGATAGAAGTTGTCTTAATCGTTTGGGGATATTTGTTTTCTTTTCTCGAATTTGAGCCAAGGACGGAGAAGCCAGGCGTTCCATAATGAAGTTATAGATGATCTATTTGAGAGATTGAGAGAGGAGTAAAGAAATGGGGGTTTCCTCGGGGTATGCATGTCTATAAGATAAAACCAAGAGTAATCAAAAAACGATATGATGTAAAATGAAACGAGCCAAAGTGCCAGTATCTTGATCCCTGAACGCCGAACCCCATTGAAGGGGGTTATGAAATTGATGGTGATGAAGAAAAACGAGTCCCATGCCAGCAGGGTGAATCGATTCGAGCCAGACCGAAGTGAACAGAGTTCACGAAGCCTCTTCTTACTTTCCCCGTTAAGTCTCCAGCGAGCTCCTCACATCAAGACATAGAGGGAGCAAATCTATAGTCTCCAAGTTAGCCAAAGCCAAAGAAAAGAAAAAAAAAAAAGAGTCAGAGAGAACTCACCATACTCAACCCTAAAATCATCGAACACCAAAACATGGCATTATTCAAAGTATGCCTATTCTTAACCCACTTCGTCCTCTGCAAAACCACAATGGGCAACTGCAGCATCTGACAAATGAACCCATACCCCCTCAACTTCTTCGTGATACAAGCCAGCACAATCTCGTGCCCCACGGCCGAGATCAAGAACGTCATGACCGTCGCCATCGACTTGCCCATCCTCGCGCGACTGGCCGAGTAGACGTGCCTCCGCAGGAAGGAATGCACGGGCACGTTCCACTCGCGGGAGAACTCCATCCAATCGGTCGAGTTCCACCAGTCGGAGTAGAAGTGGCGGTCGGCGAAGCGGGTGATTTCTGCGAAGGCGCCGAGGACGTACTCGAAGATGACGAGGAAGACGAGGAGGAATGTGACCATGAAGGGGAAGAGGAGCCAGGAGATGGTTTCGGCGAGGATGAGGAGGGTCTCGGAGACGGATGGGGCGGGAGTGGCGGCTGAGGAGGGGTTGAGGCGGTAGGAGGCGTCGGTGAGCACGGGGAGGATGAATTCTTCCGAGACGATGGTTAGGAGGAAGATGGAGACGAAGGTGGCGACGAATTTGCTCGAGAGCGCGGTCCAGTCTATTTTGGGCGTGCGCGGGTACTCGAGCTCGTAGCAGAGGGTCGGGCAGAGGAGGTAGTCGAGATAGTTGGACCAGGTGAGGTTGCGCGGGTATGTGACGTTGCCCATGGGGCTTGTGAGTTCGCCTGCGAGGTCTTCGCGGAGGTTTTCGAGCTCTTCGTCGGAGCAGCAGGCGGCTTCGTCGATTCTGCTCTTTCCGTTGCCGTTGCCGTTGGTTTTACCGTTGGATTTACCATTCCCGTTGCCGTTGAGCTGGTGGACAACGTGGTGCTTCTCGCGGTGGCTGAACGAGGGACGCTTGGGACTCGACAGGGTGCCCTCGGGGTTCTCGGGGCTGGGATACATGTAGACGGGATCCTTTGACGCCGTCGACGGGTTATCCAGCGCGCGCAACCTCTTCTCCGTCTCGCTCAAATGTCCATTGTAAAAAGCATACGAATGCATCTTCATCAACATGGTCATGGTATGCAGCAAGAAGAAAACCTGCGCCGTCCACGTCCAATCGAAAAGAAACGGCACAGCAACCCAAAAGGCCAACCACGTAACCTGATACAGACTCTGAACGGCCATGCCACCGTTCTTCCACGTCCCCAGCGACTCGGCAGGGAACTTCCTCCAAAGACACTGCAGAGGTAACGCAGCGGCCGTCGTAGCCACCATGAGGAAATCAGCGAGGGCGAGCTCCTGCAACTTCACGGTAAACAGGGCCCAGATCTGCACGCGCATGGGGTGTCCCGTATCCTTGATGTTGCGCAGCATGGTGGTGATGGCGAGGATGCACAGCCCGATCCAGAACAGCGTGTAGAAGCCATGGAAGTCCTTGTAGTCGGAGTTGGGGTCGAAGTGCGAGACGCGCGACGTGTAGTCGACGGTGGGGAAGATGCGGCGGCGGAGGCGGCGCTGCTCGGCGCGGGCGAGCTTGCGGGCTGTGAAGAGGTATTGGTCGGAGGGGGGCGCATTTTCGGGGAGGGGGGTGCTGGTGCCGCTGCGGTTTTGTCAGTTTTCTGGGTGTTCCTCTTGTCTTTTCCGACGTTCTGGTATATGCAATTGAGGAGAAGGGAAGAAGAAGAGAAGGGATAGGACACACCTGGGAGTCTCGCTGGGCGAGGGAATCTCGGGTGAATTGCGCAGGTTGCTGCTCACGGACGGCGTCGTGTTGCCATTGCCATTGCCATTGCCGGGCCCGCGGTTGCTGTTGTGTCGTCGGGCTTTGCGGTGGCGTGAGTTGGGGGTTTTGTCGTCGCGAGCCGTCACGATGGTGTTTGCGACGGCCGAGCGTGTCGAGGTCGATGCCATGTTGGCGCCGGGGGGACGATTGATTGAATTATTGTGTCGCGGGTCGAAAAAGAAAGGAAAAAAAGTTTGATCCGGGGTTTAGAAAGGATACCTCGTTAGAGGGAACAGGAAAAAAAAGCAAGGGTTCCCAAGAGTCCACGAAGCGAATTGATGAATTGGGTGAGATCTGCTATCTCAATCTTCCTGATAAAAAGAGGAGAAGTTCCCTCCTCGCTGAGAAAACGTGTCGTAATCGTGCATGCAAAATGCGACTATAATTCCTCCGGTCTGGTCTGCCTTGCTGCAGCGGCAGTCAAGGATTCAAGGGTAGATAAAAAGAATATGAAAAGAATCAGCACATGCTTCGAGCAATTGTCAATTCCCCCATTGGAAGAAGATGGATCGGCGTCGTGGGAAGCTTCCTAGGCATCCGGATACTCCGGGTGTTTATTGTCTGATGGAAGAAGAAAAAGAAGGAGAGGGAAATACGTGGATCGTGAGTGGATGGAAGGGAGTGGGAGCTTGGGGCTGAGGAGCCGATGACGATGATGATGATGATGTTAGTGGGACAGGCCGGGGTTGGATTGCTCCTTCCGTTGGACTTGATGGGATTTCTCGGAGCCTTTTCGACGAATGCTACTATTTGAAGGAGCTTTATGAAGGAGTGGAGTATTCATTCTTGTCAGAAAATACAGAAAATACTACTTCGTACTTATTCGCTTCGTACTTTTTGTACTCTAATTGTCCACGTTTCTTCCTCTTGTTCCAGGACCTGTTTTGAGGGCCTTGGTTCAAAGGCAAAATGTCTCCTGGTGGCGCCAGGACGGTGTAGCTTTGCCACATGCGCCGCATCGGGAACGGATCGAACATAAACTAAGAGCTTCCTCTCACTTTTGTCAATTGCCATCTTCTGATCTACCAGTACTCCCTTGGGCAACGAGACACCGCGCGACGCAATGGCTTTTAGAGGAATGCGCTAAAAAGGAAGGACAAAGAAAGAAAGCCTCTTGGGAAGGAAGAGGTCTGGACCAGCAGAGCGGTAGATCGAGAGCGCCAATGGCTGGTGTGATCCCAGTGGTTCGTTTCTGAACTTGATGACGCTTGGAGGAGACAAGGTGACCCTGGTAACCCCCTTCGTACCTGGTGCCGGGGTGAAAGGACAAGGTTCAACCCCGACCGTTTCGGGGAATATGGATGGGATAGTAAACCATGTCCCTCGAAAGGTGAACAGGAAACCAATCCAAGCACACTGCATTGCATTTTCATGCTCCAAAAGGAAGGCGATGCAAACGTTTAGAGAAATGCATTCGCAGATCCCGCGTCTACGAAGTAATTACCTCGGCATCTTTGGTCAATGCCTCGCCTTGCTACTCACATCATGATGTTATTATGGAGATAGAAACAAGCCAAGAACGGCGATCGGCAAGGCAGCTGCTGCATAAGGCAATTCCCGCATCTTCTCGGAATCAATATCGATTGCGAGAGAACTACCAAAAAAGACGTACGAAGTATGCGTACTACGTCGGCTTCGTCGGGGTGGGTTACGCGTCGACTTTGCATGTACGATAGGCATCAACATTGTTGTAGAGCGGGACGTCTTCGCCCTTCTCAAGGCGTCGATTTGGTGGGGAATAGGCTAGCAAGCCCTTGGAGCATCTGAAATGACTTGTTGAGGTCGGCCAAGACGAGCTTGGGAGGCGAGGTGCTGGAAATGTAAATCGTGCAATACCTCTTCGAGACACCACTTACACCACGTCTCACAGAATCGTCCACTTCCAGGATATATCCCAAGACATTTTCATCTTCATGCATTTTCTCTACATATTTTTTTTTCTCTACCCGTCTACTCAATTCCTTCCCCGTACCTTAGATACCAAAATCTAAGATATCGTCTTCTCAATCATGGTAATGCCATACTTCTCCTTCAACTCTTTCATAATAGGATCGTTAATCTTCGAGTTCATAGGCGCAAGCACACCCCTCTCCGAAAGCGTCCCATCAAGAACCTGCTTAACCGCGACACCGCAGGGAACACCGACCGTCTTCGCCATGGCCGAGTAGCCCTTGGGGTCACCATACTCGCAGAGCGTAGAAGTGCGTGTCTCGCGACGGCCATCGGCATGCTCGATGACGAACTTGTGCTGCAGCATGACAAAGTCTCGCTCGCCTTCTTCGAACTGCATCTTCTTCTCGAGCGTAGCGCAGAGCGTATCGAGCGGGTTTCCGCGGGGGATGATCTGCTCGTCTGAGAAGATGCCGATCCATCGGAGACCGCTGAGGATACGGGCCTTCTCCTCAGGCGAGTCGAAGGTGGCCTTGGAGACGATGGCGGCCTCGAGGTCAGCCTCGCTGGAGGAAGTCGCGCCGACGATGGTCTTGGTAGCGTCCTTCCACGCGATGGGCTGGTCGAGGGTGGCCTGGGCCGTGTCGTCGAGGAAGCCGATCTCTACGAGTACGCGGATGAACTGGGGGAAGCCCTGGTACCGGAGGGTGCCGCGGATGATGGTCTCGGCCTCGGGGATGTTGTAGCGCTCCTTGTAAGGGGTGGAGTCGCGGTTGGGGTAGGCGACGAAGGCGTAGCCGGGGTAGATGAAGTAGGGCTTGGCGGTGCCCATGAGGTCCTTGGAGGCGACCTCGACTACCTTGCCGTCCTGGTAGTACTTCGCGGCGTTGCGGAGAGCGAGGAGCACGCCGCGAGAAGACCACGAGAATTTGTAGCCGAGCGGGTTATCCGAGTCCTCGGGTGCTGGCCTTTAACTCGTTTATCAGTAACTGTTCCTTTCTTTCGAGAAAACTAGAAACGAATAGGAACGAATAACTCACAGGCCGCCACAGAAGCTTAGGAAGGAGAGGATCTTGCCGCCCTCAGCATGGACCTCCTCGATGGTCTTGACAGCATCTAAACTGGTTAGTATTCCATGCTCGATTCATATCCTACAAAAAAGGGTCTCTTACAGAGATGATCAATTCCGGGATCTATAGGGAGAGTCAGCTACTTCTATTCGCAATGTGGGGGGTGTAGATAGATGCCCCTATAAGAGAGAAAAGGAAAGGAAAAACCTACCCAAACCGATCTCGTTCATGACGGTGATGCCAGCATCCTTGCACTGCTGGTCGAGCTCCTGCATGGCGGGCGACACGTAGCTCGTCGTGACGACATGCTTCTTGTTGCGGATGGCCGACTTGATGACGGTAGCGTGGTGGGTGTAGGGGATCAAGCTGATGACGAGGTCGTGCTTGGCCACCTCGGCGTCGAGGGCCTGCTCGTTGCTGACGTCGACGGAGGTAGGCGTGGCGTTCTTGACGCCCTCGGAGAGCTTCTTGGCAGACTCGAGGGTCCTGCAGGCTACATTGTGTGTTTCAATTGTGAGTATTGGCGATGGGAGGGGGAAGGTCAGGGGTGCGGAGGGTCCGGGGATGAGGATGTCGTACCAACGGTGACGTGGACGCCGGCGTCGCTGAGGATGTCAAGAGTGGGACGGGTGACGAAGCCCGCTCCGAGCATGAGAACTTTCCTGGAGACGCATTTCTTCGTTAGAGCCTTGTTTTCTGGTAGTAGCCTGGTGAGTCTTGTGAATTCAATTGATGCTTACTTGCCGCTGGCCATGTTGGGCAACTTTGACGATGTGCGATATCGGTGGTGGAAGAGGTGGTCTTGAAGAGGGGTGAGAATGAGTCTAAGAGGGTCAATTGACCAACAAATGAAGCCCGAGATATAGATTTCTCGGCGTGGAAACTACTCCAAGGACTCTTTTTTGCTGTAAGAGTAGAAGTGACGGTCCGGAGATGGGTACGAAGTAGATCCGGGGTTGGCGTGGTGGGGGTGGATGTTGGGATTTTTTTTCTTCGTCCATCCGTCGTCGAACGCCCTCTCATGTTTTGGCGGGGTAGTTGGCCCATTGAGGAGGGGCACAATCCATTGTCGGGGTCCCCTGCTTACAAACGCGTCGCCTGTCAGAAGTCGTCAAATCCGCCGCAGACCCCGAAAGTTCGGGAAGACCCTGAGGGTCTAGCACTATTCACCAGCGAGATCGGACGTGTTAGTCATCGTCAAGTTTCGTCAGGAGCATCGTTCAGTTCGGGGATATTCCATTGTCGGGGGAGCTTTATTTGTCTCCAAATTTCACACATCATTGTCCAATGCCAGAAGGACTTTGTAAGTTACAGCGCGTACTTGGAACGAAGCACCAGTCGAATCAAATCTCCATGGGTAATTGGTTTCTTTAGGGATGGCGAACCAGTCTCCCTGGCGTAACCCGCTGTTCCACCGCATTTAGCATGCTTTACTCTGTATGGGTGCAACATGCCACCATCATGTTATGTAGAGAATCATTGGAGAACAATGGATTGATGTAGCGTGGTAGTACATTCGTAACTTGCTCCGGATCGGGTTGCTTGGGCAGAGAGGCATCAAATTGGGACGAAACACAAAATCTTCAATCGCAAAAACTTGCTTTGGAAAGAAAGAAAAGAGGAAGAAGAAAAAGTCTCGAAAAAGAAAACAATCCATCGAGGATCCCAATGAAAACCCCGAAAGAAACTCATGTCTTACATGAGAAGCTCTAGCTTGAGGGCAAAGTAATACATGCGAAGCAGTGTAATTAGTGGAGAGCTACGGGGAAGATGCCATACAATGTGTCACATCAATAATAAATGGCTCTCAGTAATAAGTGAGATTGTGACACTGAGATGCGTCTCGTATCTGAATCGCGACAGGTCAACTCAACCCAACACTTTACTACGTTGTATTAGCAGTTAGACTGAGGTGGATACCTTGTCGGCATGAGCAGGCTTCTACTGCATATAGCCTCTTTCGGTTCAATCGAGCTTCGTAGGAAGTTGAGTCGAATGGAAGGGGGGAAAAGGCAGAGTGCATGTATCGGTATACTCCGTAAGGTTGATTATACGCCTCACCGAGCAGGTAACTGCGCTCAACGCCCTATGCGAAGTATATCCTCAGCCTCCTCTCGTCCCGTCCTTCGGAAGTTATGTAGTCATGGCCTAGCAAAGCCAGCGATGGGAGTTTACTTCGTAGTTTGAGACCATTTCGATGACCCTGCCCATAGCACAACAAGGATCTGTCCACCCTAGTCGCTGCATTGCTTGCCCTTGGCAAGGCCTGGCGCGCCTAGGTGATGGTGCGAGCTGCAAGCCATTCGCTAGGATAATGGCCCCCTTGTTGTTCCTAGTTTCCTTATCCGAGGACATCATGAAAAAAGCCAATCCAGTGGCTAGTCAGTGAGCAACGGGCTCGAATACATACAGTGCATCATCTCAAGACTTCGTACAAGCACGCTACTTACTAGTCAGACCTTGAATCGTTGGGCGTTGGGGTTTTCAACCAGTCTTGCGAAACGCGGGCCCGCCAGGAACGGGATGGAAAAAAAAACAAGCGGCTATGGTGTATACCATCCCCAATGGATTGTCGCTCCAGGTACGAAGTATCTCGTCGGAGGCTGCGTGGGAGAATGCAGTGGACGTACTTCGTAGTACGCTACCATTTTATGTCTTGTTCACTCATATCAAAGAGCAATTGATGGAGACGAGACATCGATAGTGCAGCGGGTCCATGGAGGCGAAGCTCATGGTTGGATGTTTAATCAATGCTTGTTTGGTTTATCCATGCAGCTCTTCCCTGTCGCTTCGATCATGTTAGCGCTCAAACGGCGCTATTTCGTGCACTACTCTAGTGCAAGACTGCAGCCAGGAGATGATTTGATGTTAATCTAGTTAAGGTACCACCAACCAGCACTAATGACGATGGGCCTGACCAGGCTCTAATAGTGCTAGCAACATCCCGGTCTGAATCGGAAAAGGAGGATGCTGATCCAGAGTCATTCATCGTCAATATCAACAGACTCACCCAAGAAAAAAAAAATCCGAACCTGAGCAGCCGGAGAAATGATGAAGAAACGCAATTGAAATGTAAAGAGTTGACTGCCGGTCTGTAGTGAAGAAGTACAGCTAGGCAGTATAGCAGCGTAGCAGCCAGGCATACACTAGCAGTACTGCGAATATCAATCCATGTATCAGTTTCAACAAGCAATAAACTCCGATGTATTCGTACTTTGGGTCTTGGGTTGAGGTAATTCGATGTTGTCATTTCCACGAGGAAGGGATGCAAAATGCGAAGGGAAGGTACGTCCCTCCCTCCATCCCCGCCAGTGCCATGCGTCTTGCAGATTGAACTGAACTGATTTGATCATTCAATTCGATTCGATCCTTTCTTCACCGGTTCCATCCCTCATTGCTCGCTTCACGCATACCAGAGTCCACTTAGTGTCTCCGCGCTCTAACTCCTCTGTCATCGGCTTAGCCTACAGGTGCTGCCACTCAACCCTTTTTTTTTCGAGCTCGACAGGCTTCTCGACGCGGATCATTACAACCCCTTCTTCTCCAATTTCCGAAGCTCTCTCAGGCTCAAGCGCCCATCTCGACCGACCGAGGGTGACTGAGAGTTACTGAGAGTGGGGTGGCATGTCACAATAGTACAATCCTCCATCCTCTACCAAATACCGACCCTGCTTCCCCCTCTAATATCCAATAAAGAAGCAGGTTACTTGCACGTACAGCACACAGGTACGAAGTATAGCAGGGCAACATCAACACGAAGCTCTCCTACTGCTCTATCGGCTCACACCTGCTTTTACCTTGCACCTTGCATCCAGCAGCACGTCCGGAGCTCAAGCTACAATCCTCGACACCATCCGACTCCAAGCTCTACCTCCCCCGGCATCCTTGTCTTGGCCACTCTAATTTACGAGGCACACATCCACACACACACACACACCTCCTCCTTATCTCCCAGAGCTCGTGGTCCGATCGCTTCCCGCCGCAAGCTCTCCTTTCCTTCGTCCTTAGCAATTTAGCCCTGTCGCCGTTATTGCGAGCCTCGTACTTCTTTTGTTTTGATGAACTCTCCCGTTGTCGTCGTGAATCCTACATCATCCAACCTCACGATCCCGCACGTGTCGCCGCATCATATCCTTCCCGCCTTCACCCAAGAAGAGGCAAACCTCGAGGCGAAGCGAGGCGAATCGAAACCGTAATGGATTGACAGCTTCAACCACTTTCTTCGTCCGCTCAATCATTCACCCACAGGGTTATTCTAGCTCTATTCTCTCTTTTCATTCTCCTTTGCATTCTCGATGTACCCAAGCTTGCCGCTGTCCTAAATTACACCTCCCCTTCTCCCCCTCTCTCCTCCCCCCGACCACCTCCTCATCCTCGCAGCTGCCGGGCCCCCGCATTGCCTTTCTCCCCTCCTCTTTCTCCTCGGGCCGCCTTCCCCAATTTCTCCTCTCAAGCTGCCATCATCAAGCTGGTTTCCGCGGAGTCGATTTCCTACCTCTGGCGACTTCGAGAGTCGAGCGCGAGTCGGACTCGCTGAACTGCCAGACTCGCTGAACTGCCACCATGGCGGCTGAAAAGGAACAGGTCTACGCAACGGTTCGTGTCTCCCCCGACCTCTCTCTGTTTTGCTACAACGCCGCCAATTGTTGTGTTGTGTCACTGCCTTCTTTTTTTCATCGTGTGTATCAGTGGCGTGTGACTACTAGTAGCTTCAAGTCGGATGCGTCTAGTGTCATGTCATGCTCCCGATGAAGCTTCTCTGCCAACCCTTAGTAGCCCCTTGCTTTGTTTTTGTGGCTGATGGCTCTCTTCTTCCTTTTTTTTCTGCTTCTTTTCCGCTTGTGTCTGTCCGTGCTACGTCATTCCAAAATAATGATGCAATGGCGCCCAATTATCGCGGGTTTCGCCCATTTGAGCTAACCGCTTCTAATGCTCTGGAAAAATAGCTGCTGCTCAGCGACACATATCTCCCAGGTAATTAGAACCCGTCTCGAACGAACTCTCAATTAGCATTGAAGGAAAGAGATTCTGACCTGGGATATTTCTATTTGCATTGGAATAGGTGCTTTAGTGCTTGCGCACTCGCTCATCGACAATGGCACCACGAGGAAGCTTGCCGTCCTCGTGACGGAGGATACCGTGTCTCCCGAAGCTATCTCTCAGCTCCAGGTTCGTTCTTACTGTTGATTTTATCTTTACTTTTGTTCCTTCTTTTGCCTTCATTTTAGAGTTTAGCTGCGCGACTAGCTTCGCAATGCCTCGAACTAATACCCGCTCTCGTAGACCGTCTACAACTATGTAATTCCCGTCCCGAGGATACGCAATGCTCACCCCAACCTCCATCTCATGAACCGAGCCGACCTCCATTCGGCATTCACCAAAATCGCCCTATGGAAACAGACCCAGTTCTCCAAAATCGTCTACGTCGATGCCGACGTCGTCGCTTACCGCGCCCCTGACGAGCTCTTCGACATCGACGCCCCCTTCTCCGCCGCCCCGGATATCGGATGGCCCGACATCTTCAACTCCGGCGTCATGGTCATCGAGCCGAGCGAGGCCGAGTACGAACGTCTCGCTGAACTCGCCAGTCGCGGCGCCTCCTTCGACGGTGCCGACCAAGGTCTCCTGAACCAGCACTTTGGCCGAGATTACAACCGTATCAGTTTTACTTACAACGTTACCCCCTCAGCGCATTATCAGTATATACCCGCCTTTAAGCATTTTCAGGATAGCATTAGCATGGTGCATTTTATCGGCTCGCAAAAGCCTTGGTTTCAGGGTAGGCCTGCCTTTAGTACGAGCGGAGGTGGCGGCGGCGACCTGAGCCCGCATGATGGAATGATTGCGAAGTGGTGGTCGGTATATGACCGCCACTACGGGAAAGACACGGTATAATCTTCCCACCCCTTTTTGGCGTTGGCTTGTTGGAACTCCCTTGCTAACCAGCTTTCCTTGTTTCTCGCGTGGTCAGGAGCGAACACCTGAAGAGGAGAAGAAATCCGAGCTTGTCAAGTACTTCGTCAAGGGAGAATACTGGCCGCCAGGCACCGAACCCCAAGAAGGCCAACCCCAGGCTCCGCAACAGCCCAAGCCCAGTATCAATGAGGCATTCTTTAGGGGATTCCCTCCCCCTGAAAGGGTGACGGAGGGGGAGACTGGCGAGGGGTATGACGGTGGGCAGCACTACGTTGAACATCGTGAATGGCCGAGTGAACAGTATGAAGAGGGTCCTGGTGGGTACCCCGAACGTCATGAGCACCACGTACATCGTGAATACCACGAGGAAAGGCATCATGAGTACCATGAGGAGAAACCTTACGAACAACACCATGAGGAAAAGCATTACGAACGCCACGAGGAGCAACACCGTGAACACCACGAGGAACACCGCGGTGAGCAACATCATGAGCAACCTCACGAGCAGCCTCATGAAGAACACCATGAACACCATAAACAGCATGAACAGCATGAACACCACCAACACCACGAACACCACGAACACTATGATCATCACCGCCAGGAGCACCATCACGAAGAATACCCACCGCAACCACCTCCCATGGTGACAACATGGGATGCACAATGGTAAGAGAGCGAATTCCCTACCACGCGCATATCCAAGCCCCACGTATTCAACCACGTCAACCACGTGAAGCTGATGAGGTCGGCCTTACACTAACATTGAACTCATATAGGCAACCCCCTCCACGCGGAGGTAGGCCCGAGGCAGAGAGTTTCCCGGATACCAAATACGAGATGTCTCGAGATATCACCCCCTTCGTACCTCCGGAGCGTTACCCCAGCCCTCCACGGGACATGTGGTACAAGGTTCCCGAGGAGCCCCCGGCGCCGCCCACCGAGAAGCCTCGGCCCATTTTCCCATGGGAGACGCACCAGCCGCCGCCCACTCGGGTGTTTGCCGATTACACAGCCCCGGAATATACCGAAGAGCCACAGATCGCTTCCCCCGAACCACCTAGATTCGGCGCGTTGCCCGGTGGACCTACCTCGCCCGCCTCCGAGACTGGCCGCAGTGTCGGCTTCGGCGAGGAGAAGGAGGTGATTCAAGGCACTCTCGAAGAACCTCCTCCTCTAGTTGAGACCCCATCTGCGGTAGAGCGCTACGGCGAGCCGCATACGCCGCCACCCGAGAGCGCCCCTGGACTAGCACCTCCACTGCCTCTCAAACGTGAAGAGGAACCAAAATTCCAGGCTTCGGACTTTTGGGCGTCCCCGTCGGCCACCAATGCTTGGGATGAAGTTCCTGGCATCCGCAGATACATTGAGCGAGTCATCGACCAGACCGGCCTCGGTGGACCTCGCCGATACTCTGGGGCTTCTCGCCGCCAGAGGCAGCTGCAAGCTGCTGTGGAGGCTTCCGAGGGCCGTCGTCGACGTTTCTTCACGGCTACAGACTTCCTCAGCTCAGAGGACAGGCAAAACCTGTCGCTGACCCCGGTCCCCCTGAGAACGGGCGATAGAGGAGAGGAAGTGGAGCCCGTGGGATTCCCCATACCGCCCAGCGGCGACGAAGGAGAGGAAGAGGAAGAGGAAGAGAGAGGAGAAGAAGAAGAACAGACGGGCAAGGCCGGGGCCACTACCGCCACAACCAAGCCGACCGTGAAGCCGCGGCTCGCCGAGGCCAAGGGTGTGCCCACGCAGTCTGACTGGGTATGTGTGCACGGGCGCCGCTGGGGCCCAGCCGACTGTCTTTGCGACCTGACTAACGTCCTCCGCGTGCACAAGAACCCCGTGGAGCAGCTCGAGAAACTGGCGCGCTTGCACCGGCTCGACCCCCAGTCCGTTCTCAGGAGGCTGTCGGCTGAGGACCCTGGCGCGAGGTCGAGGGGGGTACCTGCGCGCTCGCTGCCTCCGAGCTCGGAGGGGGTGCTGCTCCACGCTGAACAACAGCAGCAGCAGCAGCAGCAGCAATGGTGGCGGCGTCACTCTCACCAGGAGGGAACGTACCCTGGCCATACTGTGGATGAAGAAGAGAGGCAACGTGAGAGAGCGTACTACGCGTGGAGTAAAAGTGCTGCTGTCAAGAGCAGAGGAGGAGGTAAAGTGGTGGTCGACACGGGGACCATACACGAGGGAGCACCGATTCTCGCTCCGGTCCCTGTAAAGGCAGGCTTACCCGCCAGCAAAGCGACGACGACAACGTCCCGCCTGATCCCCGGCCAGATCCCCCCGCTGCTCGAACCATCCGAAGTAGAAGAAGAAGAAGAAGGAGAAGAGGAGAGACGGGGGACTGAAAAAGAAGGACAGTCGTACCGCACCAACGGCCACCCGCGCTACCGATACGAACAACAAGTCTTCCCCTCTTCCTCCTCCTCGAGGGGAAAAGATAAAGCTAAGGGGAAAGGGAAAGGGAAAGGAAAGGGTATTCCCGAGCCGAGCTATACGGGGCCCGGAGCGGCGTGGGAACCGGGGGCGTATATCCCGACGAATGTCAGTGGTGCTTTGCCGCCTGAGGATGAGATGGATGTTCTTGATACTTGAGATGGTAACACTTTACTTATGCGGTTTTTGAAAGGGGGGAGGAAGAGGAAGTACGGGTTTCTTTTCTGTTTATTTTTGGAATGAGGTTAATTTGTGAGAGGACTTTTTACTTTCATGGTCGTGATGGAAGAGCTAATGGGTGTTTTTCTTTCGTATGCATGGATGGGGACGATGGAGATGGGCAGTGGGGAAGGAGAGTGTTTCTATATGTATTAGTAGTCAGAGAACGTTTGAGTAATGGCATCAAAGCAATCGAGCATAACCCCCAAAATTGAATCAATGGTAATGGCATCAAACCTTCCATCTATCGAATATTTTAATTTTGTTTTCTCTAGACTGGCCTTCTTGGGAACTCGGACTTGGGGATTTCATCTCACTGATAGGCAAGCGAGGATGAGTCGTCAAGGACGCCCCGAAGTACGGGCGAGGTAATAGAAACGACATCACCATGAAGAAGACGGATCGATGCTAGGTCAACGAGGCTTATACGGGGGAGGAAAAGAAAAGGCCGCCAACGCCATGGATGTATTGATGTATACACCGCCAAACTAATAGAAGGGAGGGGGAAAAAAGACAAGGCTAACATAACATACGTTGCAAGGACGAGGATGTGGGGTATTCGTTTGTATTTACATCTCTCTTCCGTCTCCCGCGGTGATTCTTCCCTGCCCTCCGGCAGCTTTGATCAAGAAAAGGGACAAAGAAAAAAGAAAAACGAACAAAAAAAAAACTTGCTGTAATTCAACACATAACGCTGTTTTGTTGTTTATTCCTCCTCGGATCCGTCTTCCACCATCACGCTTTTTCCTTTTCCGTTTCTATCGGCGGATCCGTTGCTGCTCGATCCGGCTGAATCCTCGTCTCCGTTGGGCACAGAAGAAGGGGTAGGGCTCTCCTTGTGCTCCTGTTCTCGTTCCTCCTGCTCTTCCTCCTCCTCCTGCTCCTCCTCCTCCTCCTCCTCCTCCTCCTCCTCCTCCTCCTCGGCTGCCTCGGGAATATCTGGTGTCGAGTTAGACGACAACCGCGCCTGGTTGGCAAAAAGCTGCGAGGAACCACCCCAGTTGGGCATCACCGGATTCGGCGCCAGGACGGGAGTCTGATGCTCGTCGTCTTCCTCCGCATGAGGCTGAGGAGACACGGGGACTGTCGAAGCCGCCGCCGCCGCCGCTGCTGCTGCTGCCGCCAGAGCTGCGGCTGTAGTTGCCGCTGGCGGTTGTGGACGCGGGTAAGCTACACCAGCCCTCGGCACATCATTTTGTTGATGGTGAGGCGCGGCAGAACCATTAATTCCGGGGTGAGACGGGACTGCGGTGCTTGAACCGGACGTGTAAGCCTGGCTGGAAGAGCCCGCCATGGCTTCGGTCTGTTGTTGATGTTGTTGTTGTTGTTGTTGTTGTTGAGGAGGAGGCGGGGTCGCCGCGTGGGGTATGGCAGGGAGGTTCTCCATCCGCTGAAGGGGTAGTAGTGACCAGCCCGGAGGCAGGACAACACCCTCAGGCAGCTCTGTGCTACCGGCGGGAATGGCAGTAGTGTTAGGTGGCGCTGCGTATCTCGACATCATCGAGCTATTAGCGCGGTAAGGGTACGACGCCAGATGGGGAAAGGAGGGAGGATGGTACTGAGGGAATGTGTGAGGCGGAACAGCAGGGGGAGGAGGTGGCGTTCGAGAGTGCTGAATAGGGGGCGGTACTTGGGAGGAAGGCGTGTTTGGTTGGGTATAATGAGGGGTGGAGATGGTCGGATTAGGGACAGGGAGATTTTCGGTGGAGGCGCGGAGATGGCGGAGACGGATGAGTTCGGCGAGCAGGAGCTGAGCAGTTTGGAGCTCATGCTGTATGTTCTGGAGGGTTTGGAGCGACGCCAACTCCCGGTTGACAAGGTTGTCGAAGCTTGAAGACAAAACGGTATTGGTCGGAGACGAAGGTTGTACGTTCGTCGTAGGAGTGGGAGTGGGAGCGGCATCCTCAGTAGCGGCAGGACCACCACCACCCGGAATGTTCCCATCTAAGAAAGCATCGAGATCCTGCCTGTTCCGCAGCTCTTGTCTGATGATCTCCAACCTAAACGGTCCAAAGCCGAACACGCGATGTCGCGGAGCTGCCGGCTGAGGAGGCTCGTTTTGAGCGCCGCCATCAGCCTGGTTGTTGTCCTGCGCACCGCCTTCGCCGCCCTGTCCCGGTTGCCTCTGGAAAGGTGCAGGCACCTGGCGTTGTTGGTCATTCGGTTGCTGTCCCTGATTTTGCTGCTGTTGCTGTTGGGGTTGTGCAGCCGGGGCAACACGAGGGCGTCGATTTTGGTTCGTAGGTTGGCCGTCAACGACTGGACTCCTGCAAGTGGGACATACTTGCTGTCGCTCCAGCCAACTCCGAAGACACCCAAAGTGTAGGATATGGCCACAAGGCAGCTTCTTAGGTCGCGTCCGTTCGACAGCTCCAGGGGTCGGCTCCCAAGGCCGCATTTCCTCGCGGCAGATTATACAAGTGTCTTCCCGATTAAGATCCTCGGCGGTGGCATCGGGATACTTGTTCATGCTTTGGATGGCTCGGCGGTATTTCAGTAATGCAGAGAGTCTCTTGAAGAAGGCACTGGCGGTAAGGTAGACATCACGCATAATGTGAACCGGCAGGCCGTAGAACATTAGAAGGACAGTGAAGAAGGCCATGTAAATGGCCAGCTTGACAAAGTCTACCAGAAATGTTAGTACAAATGTCTAGCGTGACCATCATCAGATTTGTACCTACCCGTAAAGAGCTCAAGAGATAAAATCCATTGACCCTTGGACTCCCAGCCAGGAACCTCAATATCCATCTCGTCAATATCATCAGGATTGGGGATATCGTGCTCCGATATTGTCTGCTCTCTGCCCTCGGCTTCGGCCTCCCGCCGCTGACGCAACATTTCGTCCCTCTGCTCCTGAAGCTCCTTGCGGCGCTCGGCGAGCCTCGTCTTCGTCTGTTTCGCCACAATCCTCGCATCGACTAGGGCGAGAATGTAGCGGGAATTCGTTCGTAAGGAGGACGCCGTCAGCACCGCGAATTCGAAGAGGAACATAACCATCATATTGGGACGGGCCTGTTGGATGACGGTATTAACGCAATACCGGAGCATCCACACGTCGTAAAATGTGCTCATCAAAAGCGATACGGTCAAACGGGTGTGGAAGAGTCGGGGGTTCGCGGGCGGTTGCTGTTCCAAGATTTCAAGGCGGCCATCTCCTATCCAGCTCCAGACCTTGCCAGTCACGAGACCGGTGAACATGACCAGGAACCAAGCTCCTATCTCTTCCCGGAAAATCGTCATCGCTAGACAGGTTTCGGTGATAGCGACCCAGGCGCGATCGGATAACTGGTCGACTTCGACGGCTCGGAGACGGCCAAAGCAGAGTCGTTGGAGACCGAACATGAATGAACCGTAGAGGATGTAAATGAAGTTGATAAGAGCCTAGGTTCGAAACGCCGTTCGTTAGCCATCGGAGACACCGGAAAATGTCGGCAAAGGGCTTTTGGATACTCACCAGCAAACAAAAGTTGCTCTGGGAGAGGTAAACCATGGCGGAGTAGAAGTTGGCACGCTGGTGGAAGGCGGATAGGACGACGGACACGGCGAGGGCCGTTGAAGCCTAGATAACACGAGAAATAAAATAAATTAGCCTTGCCAGTTCCTCCATAGGCTCGTCGTGCCATCGGAGGCATTCCATATCAATGTGCCTCATATCAATCGCAGAGAGGGGGAAGCACAGCTTCGATGGCGAACTTACCCCCGCGTACCAAGCCAACCGCATCCTTGAGTCGCGCTCCAAGCGAGGGATGTGACTTCTTATCGATGCGTGTGGGTGTGGAAAATAATCAAAACACCTATGAACCCATTATCATCTTGGGAAAAGGTGATGATGGAATCGTGGGGTGCAGTAGCGACGGGTGCACCGGAGTTGGAAAGGGCATTTGTCAATGACTTGCTTCGTGGAATGCGTCGAAGCTGGCCTCTTCGATATGCAATATAAGGTCATACATGGTTGGTCGTAGTTGCCATGTGTCGATGCTGGCCTCTTGGCGGTTCCTGATTCGCTGAAATATTTGTCACGTGATAAGCTTGTTCGGGACAGCTTGAGGAAGGTCCAACCCATTTGCATATGATCTCAAAACTGCCCATTAACATCAATTGACGGCGGCTCTACGAATGGCGACAATGTCATTACTCCACAAGAGCATCTTGATAGGAGGGCAGATACTGTCGAGTGGCCCTCATTACTGTGGTTTTCTCTTTCCCATTTTCGACATAAGAAAATGGGAAATCATCAATGCTCTTCGATTGACACGCACTGCGGCAGCTTCAGGCGGGTAATTCATTCCAACACTCTCCAAGTGCCAAGGATCCAAGTCCGCAGCTGAATGGCCGCTCCCATCTTCGGTAGACGTGACTGATACCTTGGCCGCAAACTCAAGTCACAGCAGAGAGGTTATCGAATTGTTGCACCGGAGACCAGAGAGAACGAACAGCAGGATGAAGCTTAAGAATCAAATAATCCCAAGGGCTTAAACGTATTTGACGAGAACGAGACCAAGAAATAAATTCGAACTCTCACCCATAGCTCTTCCAGCTTTGTTAAGCATGACGCTTCCAATGGTGTCAGAAAGCACCACCAGAAAAACACATTTACAAAGGCTTTGTTTTCTTCGGCCCTTGTGAGGTCGGCAAACTCACCAGGACCCCGATGCCCATCACGTTCGATGTCGGGTTCCTGCTCCCCCCATGCTTCGTAAGATCATCCCAAGCAACCACGGTAGGTCGCCAGGCTTGACCCTCGCGAAGAGGTCGGCTCAAACCCCGTCTATACGTATGTCCTAGAGCACTAGTAGTCAATCAATATACATATACGGGTGTGACGTAGCGCATCATGGACGTGTGCCTACCTTTGTTCGCTGATGTCTCGTGAAAATCCTTGGGAGGCTCGTCGCAACCGGAACCGGGTGTATCCAATTCTTCCCCCCACACGATGTCCTTTGGGACCGGAGAGGACAGCGGCGGCCACCTCTCCCAGTGTAAAGCTGTACGCCCATCTCAGGGGAAACCGGCCCTGGCTAACCACCAGCATCAATTGACTTCGGAATAGAGAGGCGCTTTTTTTAGCGGGGATACATCCGATTGAAAACTAAAAAGACATGAGAACAGGATTAGGATCCCGAACCCACGATACTGCTCTTCTTCCGCTTCGACTCTGTCTCTGATAAGCATCATTGATATCCATCCGTTCGGGGAGGAGCCCCCGTGGCAGTTTCAAGTTCAGTAATTGCCATTGTTTTAACGTTGCTTCTTGAATAACCTAGACAGATAACTGCTCCCCTAAAATAGTGTTGCGACTAGCCCTACCCCCTCTTACTCTTTCCTGTATTATTCTTTTCTGCCCTTTCCTGCCTCCCCTGGTTGAGAACGCCCAATTGGTAAAGAAGGTATGAGTCAAGCAAAAAGCTCTATTGCTCTGGCGTCAAACTGGGACGTGGAGTATGCAATCTCCGGCTGAGGGCTTCGACAGCCTCAGCTATCACGGCCCTGAAAGTTGTCAGGGATTAAAGCACGCCAAAGGGAATTGTGTAAATGCTGGACGACACAGCTGTTCCGGGCCCCTGAATCTTGTTATATACGAACAAATCCCCAATGCAGAATGTCCTCGACAAGGAATTACTTTCGGAGCTTAGGGCAAGGAGAATCAGGGTCTCGACATAACGCATTCATGTTGGCACTCGGGCGCCCGGACAGGAATCCGCAAAACGGCCCTATCCATGTAGCTCGGACCCAACGCGTAGGCTTGAACTGTTGGCAAAGACGGTGTCGTTATCTGGGCCATCGATGAAATTAACCCTCGTCCGATCACAGGAAGTTCCCACGGAACATCCTCCATCGTATAGAGATGTAGTGTATTCCATTCGAACCAAAATCGAATCGGGCATCCTCATATGGAAATGTGCAGCTAGATTTTGAGCGATTCCTGCCATCGGGTCTCTCGCCGAATATTCATCAAGTAGCTTCTGCCTCGACATGACAGAGAGCCTTCCCTTTCGAGCGATAGAAATAACAACTCTTTCCAACTGGCTGCTGGCACTAGAAAAGAGGGTTCTTAGGATATTGTCAGTAGCCCATATCTACATGCTGGAGGGTCGTTAGTGAGATCTAGGTTTCGAAATGGATTAGGAATAGTACAGCTAGGAAATAGAATAATAGACATAAATAATAAAAAAGTAGGTATCGACGGAGAAGTGTTCTTTTGACTAGAAACTAAGGAACTAGTTAATAGGGGAGAATAGAATAAGGGGACCATGGAGATATATTTTCTACCTTGAGCACGAGAGGGATGGTGTAAGCGGCTAACAGACGTGAGCCCCAGAGGATGCTCTCTACGCCATCTCCGTTTAACTGTGTCGCAACCCTTCCGCAGAGCTTCATGCCGAAACCCCCTTTGACGAGCGGTACCTTGAGTGGAGATAATTCTGTTCCAGGCTGAGGAAACCAGTAGGGGAGGCAGCCGTCCCCCAAGTCGAGGAAAGAGTTGGCTCAACGTCCTGTAAGTGATGGGGAAAGAGAAAATTGAAGGACCGAGTTTGTACTTGACAGCAAAAAACCCCGAATAAATAGTGAAATTTAGTATTTTTCTTGGGGGGGGGGGGGGGTCCTGGTTAGGTGTTTCTAGGCTTGCATGTGTTAGAGAAACTGCTTTTAGTCTCCTTGAAATCCTGTTAGTGAAGGATACCACAATCTTCAATCCATCCCACGGTTTAAATGTGAATTCCGAGGACACAAATAAGCGTGGCGGCAGTGGTGCATTAAATTGAGCCACTCTCCACGTTGAGCCTTTGCAATATCGGGAGTTATCCTGGAGAATCTTAGCAGAAGGCTACTGGGATGAGGGAGTCTGTGAGGAGTTTCCTTACTCCGGGGCCGGTTCTCATCGTCGGCACTCGAGAACAGCTGCTGCGCTTCGACTCCTTGGTCAATTTCGAAACATCTTGATCATTTCCATTTCCCGCTGCTAATTCGAGAAACATCAGCTTCGAGATCGACTTGATTTTGACGGTCTTCCCCCAAGGCCAGCTTCTCCCGCCGCACCAGCCACTTCCTCCCACGTCCTCTTTTGCGCCCGTTGAGATCTCAAAAGAGCCTTCCTTTCCCGCTCATATTTCGCAGCCTCTGTCAACGGCGGTGACTCCCTTTCAACGCCGCTGGCGGCTTCTTCCGGCACGTCGTTGTCGAGCGGCAGCCCATCCTCCGCGATGATGTCGGGTGAGTTCTTCATGTGGTTCCAAACCGAAAGCTCTGTCGCCTGTATCATCGCCCCACGAGCGAACCGTTCAAATGCCCGCTTATATTCCTGCTTAGAGTCGGGATTCCCAACGAGCTCCTCACAAGCCTCTAGAATACGTTCTGCCACTCTTTCCAGCTTGCCGGGCGTCGTGGGGGTACCGAAGGGGGAAGAATATGGCTCTTCCGCAGCTGCACGTGGTGACTGTGGAGGGGTTCGGGGTTCAATTTTCCGTCGGACTTCAGCGAGAACGACTTCTGGGTTCAATGGGCGGATTCCAGTCTTCGTAAACGCAGCTTTCAAAATATCCTCTTTCAGATCTTCTTTCCGTATATCCTCGATAATTTCAAGGAAGTCGACCTTCGTGATCTTAGTCATCCTGCCACGGAAGTGTTTCATGGGCTCGAATTCTACATAATCTAGTGGCTGGAGGAAATGGGCCGCGCCTGGTACGAGTCCGAATGGGATGATGTCGTGGTCATAGCAGTATTGGATAAAGTTTACTGTGAGATCGGAGGCGATCCCGTCGAGGAGTAAGAGCCGCGTTTTCCCGCGGGCCTTGGCCCTGGGATGCTTGTCAAAGTGCTCAAGCCAGCCTAAGCTGAGTTCGTCGTTCAAACAGCCTGTTTCGGATACGCCCAACGCACTCTGTCCATCCAACTGTTCAACTTCGTACCATTCCGACATGTGCCATTTGCCTGGAAGTACCAGGAACAGGGGAAGAATCTCTCCCACTGCCGAAATCACTTCAACCAACGTACCTAGTTGACGGTTCATTGGAGTAGCAATCTTTGCACCTCTGTTCTGGCGGGTAACTTCGATCTGGTTCATTGCAGCCCCAGTAGTTCGGAACCCAATTTCACCCATAGTCCAAATATCGTGCGGTTGGATCCCATGTTCCTCGATGACATCTTTCAGCGACTGAAACCAAGCTTGAACATATCCAATATCTTCTTCCGTCATTCGATCATTCGATTAGTAGAGAGGGCCTTGTGCTTCAGTTACAGTTGATACCCATGTCGTTCAATAAAGCGCGTAACCCAGTTTGGACCAACCGGAGCAGGCGGAGGTGCATTTAGACCAGCCCGCTGCTTGAGAATGTGATTGGCCGCGTTTCGAATGAAGTCGGGGGCAATAGACATATTATGCCGATACAAGAAGTCGATACAGTTGCAAAGAGCTTTTTCTTCTGTATCCGAAAGCTTCTTGTTGACTGGCGCTTTGCGATCTAAGTGTGTACCGCGTCACCGCGCCCACGCATAGAGTCGACCATAGGGAACGTGGAACTTCCCCGCGAGCTTCCTCCACGACCATTCTAGATGGGCTGCCCGGAAGCGAATAGCTTCTTCTATCCGAATCTCAAAGTCAGGATCAAATCCGTTCATTTTCAGGGGTGTTACCACGGAAAACCCACGACCTGATGATTTTGTAAGAGGATTGATGTTTTGTTTGCACAGTTGATTCGTTTACATAGCACCCTTAATGGGTAATTGATTACTAAGACCAATTGATGGTACAAACTGGGGCTGTGATCATGACGGTTCAGACCGTGTCTCCTGTGCATTTGTTAGAGAAGCTTGGTGTTCTTATAGCGGTTCCTGAGCTATCTGCGCCTCCCGCTTGGTTACCTTCTTGATAGAGGAAAAACAGCTGTGCTCTTTTGTTCGAAAATTTCTCGGTCAAGCATCGGGAGAATGCCCCCACGTTGAAGAGTGCGGTCGTGATTCAACTCGATAGCAGATGTGGCGGCCCTGTGGCTGTCTGTGTTCTCACCTTGCCCCGTCCACTGCAAGAAACAAGAGTTGCGGGAACAATGACGCCTTCAACAGAGAGAAAGGCAATGCGCCGGCTGTCTCACACTACAAAGAGGCCCGCCGGCAGCTCTCTGATCGCCCCTTGAATTCAATTGCCGAGGCCCCTCCCCCCCCGGCCGTGACCACCACCTTCGACGCGGCGTAGCCTCAAGAGCCTCCAGCTGCCACTTTATCGCTCTTCTCTCTGTGCACTCGTGATCAACTTTTGTAAAGGTTGTTCAGTCTCGGAGACAGCGACTCTCTGCTCGCAGCCGCGTTGCGCCCCCAAGGAGTTTTCCTCCTTCCCGGAAGGTCCACTTATTCCCGATCAACTCATATTGATCACACTTCGGCCTGCGCTTATTATATAGACTGGACGTAAATTCCCACTTGGTTCTGTTTTCTTTTCCCATTTTCTTCCCTTCTTCTATCTATTATAGACACACGCATACCCTGGTAAATATCCTTCTAGACATGGCCATTTTCATTCCCATTTACATCCCGCAAAGGACTTAGAGCAATCTGCACGCTAGAATAATTTTTTTCTTCCCTCTTTTGTACCATATCCAAGTCCCGGCACAGCGTCGGTCGCTTGCTTCCGGCTTAATAAAAACGCTCCCCGATATCCCGGCGACCTTTCAACAACCCCAGCTCCGTCGACAACCACCATGGCCACAAAACTCGCCCCCATCATAACTCCAACCCTCCTCTCCACCATCCGGCGCTATCCTAATCTCCCGCGTAACACGTGGTACTTCGTAGCCGCCACAACACTATCCATTATCAACCGCCCGGATGAGATTCCCCAAATTTACAAGCATGCACTAGACGAGCCGACAGACTCGGCCCCGGGTCTTGAGGAACAACTCGCTATCACGCGGAGGATAAGAGAAGCGCTGATCAAGTCTGCTGCAGTGGGTGGTTTACCAAAGGTAAATGGAAGAAATAAGGATAAGAAATTTAAGAACCTGTAGTGAGCCCATGAAATTAATCGGGATATAGGCGATCAACGCCCTTTTGGCCCTCAAAACCGTGACACCGCCTGATCTCCTTGATGAGCCCATGGCATTCTCCCCAACGCTAAGGCCCGTCGATATCTACGACACCCCGTCCTCTCAGATCCTCAACCGCGGCCAGACCTTTTTCGACAAGGTCTACGGAAAGGTCTCCAAGCGCGTCATGGGTCAGATGGACCGATCCGGCACGGAGGATCTAGGCTTGACGGCGAGGCTCATGTACGGATACGTTTTGAGCAACACGAACGTTCTCTCGTCCGCCGAGACGTCATTTGTTCTCATCTCCGCGTTGATACCCCAAGATGTAAGAATCAGCTTCTCTCGTCGCCCTTTTCTAGACTTGTTGCAAATTGCTAAACATACTTGTGTCTTTCAGGTCAACCCACAGCTAAAGGGTCACCTCAAGGGCGCTCTGAATGGAGGAGCCAGTGTCGCCGAGGTCAGGGCTGTGCGGGATGTCGTCATCAAGATTTGCGAGGCTTCGGGTATGAAGAGGCTTTCGGACGATGCTCCCGGCGGTTGGGGCTGGAGGAGCGAGGTCGCTAGCCTGTGAGTTTGAGCTGTCGGCTGATGGTCATCGTCCCTTGACTGTGATCGCTCGTACCCATACACCACACAGGCTGGGATGTGCTTTATGAAATACACTAGAACTGGGAGGATAGAGAGAGGTGGGGCAGGGTCCCTGGCTTCTTAGGAACTACCAAATACTATGAGTGTTCTATTTCGGCTGTTTGTCATTTCCACACAGCGTCGGGATCGATTCTAAATCAGATCCGGAATGATCAATGCCTTGATAGTAATTATAATCTGGACGAGTCGCCTACGGGGGCAGGTCATTACATCAAGCTCACTTTAAGTTGCTATGCTTGCATGATTCGAATGGAAGGTTCTCATGTTTGACTCACTTACAGCTGAGCTATATGACAACAGAAAGATGCTCCAGGAAACTCAAGTATCAACCTATTGATTGATAATCCTATAGCCAGGCCAACACATCTTCGCCCTTCCCAGAACCACTATTTTCGACACGTCTCATTGCCTTGTATCTGAGAAACCTCAGTACATCACCTTGCTCCGTCCACATTGCACTCCCAGGGATTCCCTCAGGGGGGAGATGAGACGAGCCACGGCCTTGCCCCTAGTAGACCCATTTCGTAAAAGTCCATCTCTGTTTAGGTCATAGACTGTCAAAGGAAATGGTCTTGTAAGAAGTGAATCCAAAATTCCCTTCGAGGCACCCAGTGTCTGGGGAATCTCTGTAGACAATTCCTTGTATATAGTATTCTTCTTCATGAATCAGATGTTTAAGTTGTGTCGCACTGACAATTTCGTTCTTGAATAAACATTCCCAAGCCGTTCCCCTTGTTCTAGTGACACACCTTGCGAGCCAAAACGAATGGTTTTTGAGTTTGGACTTTAAAGTCTACATGTGAAGTCAAGCTGTGATGGGTTATGATGGAAAACATGCGGCCGGCGATATAAAATGCGACTGTTGGCCGGCCCTCTTGATGATGTTATTCTGCATTGACGTTTTAAACACTTGCTAACCGCCTGCTTCACAATACCGTCGTTCCTCGATTCGTCCTCTCTCTTTCCACTTCAACCAGACACAAGAAGCCCATCCTTATCTCCGCAATGTCCGGACAACCTGCCGGTCACGACCTAGATACTGGGAAGATGTCCCTCTATGATCTGTATCAAGCGCTATTCGAAAGGTGTCGACGACCGTTCTTGCCGGGGCCGCCGCTGGATCGCTTTCCGTTCCCCATGGAGATTGTCCACCTAATCGTCGAGCATCTTGTCCCGGTGGATCGTCTTCGTTTATTATTAACATGCAAACCGTTCTACCACACATTCTTCTTCCCCCGAACACTCCAGCTGAGTCGAGGCGAGAAGGAGGACTTCCTGCTTGGCCTCGAGCGGGACATAGCAAGAGTCTACTATTGCGACCACTGCGTTAAACTCCATCCGTGGAGGCCGGAGTGGGCAAGGCAATACGTAAATTACAGACCCTATAATTTTTATTGCCACGCTCGACAGGGCATCGAGTTCGGAATATTCGATGTTTGGATATCATACGGCTATGCCCGGCTCGTCATGAATCGTCATTTCTACGGAAAATCCCACGGTTTGCCCGTTAGTGTACTCGGCAATTACCATCAGTCGTCGGACTCGTATGGCGTTCACGTTTCAAAGCTATCCAAGGCGAGGATCATTAAGGACGAGCTATATCTCCGTCGAAGGGCCGAAGCCAAACATCCTTTCGGACGTGAGCCGGCGTTGAAGAGGTATCTTGAGGCGGAGTACTTGCGAGTCTGTCGGCACCTCTACGTCGGAACCCAAGATGCAGTGTTATGACGAATCCGGGAAACTGTGCATACCCTACGGGCCTGCGGGCGAGATTATAGTGTTTGAGCAAAGGGGGAGGTGTGGCGAGTGTCAGACAGAGTACGAGATTCGGATGACGAAACGCTTCTTTACGGGGTGGAATCTCCTCATTCACACATATTCACGGATTTGGAGGTGTCGGTCAAGTCAAGACCCTGTTTGGCTTCATATGGAAGGGATAGAGAAGGATGTTGAGAGCCTCCCCGAGTTTACGGAGGGCGAGATGTCGATAAAGGATCGATGGCTCGCGAGTGAGGAGACACAGACACAATATCGAAAACTTTTCTAGGCTTCGACAGGGTATGATGATACTTGATATGCATCGTCTGCTGATTAAATATGAAGATGGGCCTTTCTAGTTCTCGACGAGCGGCTACTCGCAAGGGACTTGAGAGCAACAGCAGGTTCATGCCGCAGATCCTTTTCCCTGAGAAGACAGAACATACGAGTTCATCGAGCCCATTCCCCATTGTAACCGTACATACCATTCTCCCCCAGGCGAGCACTCATCACGGGATGTAAGCCAAAGGGAAGGGGCAACACAAGCTCCAGCATATCACCAGATGCTTCATATACGAGTCCACGGCAAAAACTTCCAACCGAGCAGCTTAAGCACCAACACTGCGACCAAGTGGCTTAGGCGGTCGATTGGAGCGCTCAGAAAGTTAGAAAAAAAGCATTTTTCGTAGCTACGTGTCCAGCGGGGAATTGCTTCATTCGAAGTCCGACCAGAGCAGCGCATGCGATCTTTTTTGCCTTTTTCCCCCTCATTTCTTCTTTTTTCTTTTGCCTTTGCTACTATACCCTCACTGTCTATCTATCTGTCTTTCTCTCTCTCTCTCTGCCTCTGCGTGTGCGTTGTGTGGTGCATGGGTGCTCTCGTCGATGAGTTCTAGAACGATGGATGAGAAAACATCTAACACGCCCTCATCCCAATTGAATGTCTCCGCTGCCCTCGGTCTGACAGGCGTAGGGCTGAGCTGCAACCTTAAGGCTGAGCTGGGCTTGTTGAATCTGACAATCGTTAGCTCTCAGTGACATACTACACTTCATCTGCTCAACTCGAGCAGTCATAATCCTGATTTCCCTGGACGGTTCTCGGTCTGAACCATCGATGCTGAGCCGCCTTTGGATACGACTTTGAAGTGATCAATGTCTACCAATCTTTAGATCATTGGGAGTAGAGAGGGGAGAGCATCATCTCGAACGTCAAACTGCCTCTCGTTGTTCGGGGAAATGAATGAGACCCATGAGGCGACCTTGTCTTTTCCACTCCTCTTACACATCGTGGGTTATTTCCTTCCCTCGCATTTTCGAGAGCAGCATTCACCTCATCTCGTCTGATTGCTCCCGAGTCGTCGATACTGCAGTGAGCCCAAAACTTTCCCTACGCTCAAGCCTTTCCCCAGAACGTCACCGGGAGACATTACACACCTTCCCAAACCAGTTGAAATACCACCGAGTAGGCATCTCATCATCGGGGCACAACCCTCCGTCAACAACCTGCACCTGCACCTCGCCCCCCCCCCCTTTACCAGCATGTGCCCCCAGCTCCCATGGTTCTCTCTCCAAATGCATCCATCTAATTGGGTTCCTCAATCCAAACAAGGAAAGAGAGCTCACAAAAAGCGGTATGCATCCCCCGGAAAGCGCAAAAAGAAAGAAAGAAAAAATCCCGCCATTCTGGACATGGGTCGCAAATGCGGTAAGCTGACACCTGAATAGAGCTAAACCCCCGCCCTTTTCTTTTTTTTTGCTCACGAATGTTCCCAAAAACCACTGTCTCGGGACCTGGAGACGCCGATGGTTGGTACGACATCGGACGGGGGCGGGCTGGGGTCGAGGGAACATCGGGGCTGTGAGGGTGCATAAAGGAGGGTGTTATTCAGTGGAAAGGGGAGAGGCACCTGCATGAGAATGGAAGAAAACACAGTAAGAGAAGCGAAATATTGGCATCAAGAAAGGACAAGTTGCGCCTTTCCCCATCAACGGAGAGGACATCGAAGTGCTGTCGTCGCGTGCTTGGGTGATGCTGGAAACTGATCGGGGGCCGTTCCCTAAGGAGGACACATCAGATCTATTGATTTCACTAATGGATAAACGTCATCTTTGGTCAATGTTTGTTTTTGAGGCCCTCTCTTTCATGGGGATTGATCCCTTTTTCGCTCTCCTAACCCACTCGGGTCCTGTTCCCCATCCGAGAGAGGGGGCGTGAAGAGACGAAGTTGGGCACTCCGTCCCTTGGGCCAGAATTATGAAAGCCTTGAAAGCTGGTCCTGGCAGAGGAAGCCCTCCCGTTCCAAAGGACGGAGGGAATTGGATTTGACTCGGTGGTGTGCAAGAAAGAGAACATGCAGTGTGCCGCCCTGAGAGCACATCCCGCCTCTACCTCTCCGTCACCTTTCCAAAAAGGGTAACAAGAGTAGAACGGATTGTTTGGTCTCCTATTCAACGCAAAGAAAAGGGGTTTGGCAAGAAAGATGGTAGTTTCTGGCTCGACCCGAAGGCTTTGTGTAGAACTCGAAATATAATCTTACCACTCAATACACTTCCGGGTCTGTGGGAGATTTCGGCCTTTGCTATGTGGGCGAGTTAAACTTGGTGATTAACCGGTGACCGGGATATTGACTCTTCGACTCATTGGAGACACTCTTCTATCGTTCGATGTTTGGAAATGTAAAATGCTATAAAACCCCGGAAAAGACGAAAAAGCCAGGACCATCTTTCCCCAGAAAACATACGATCTCCAAATCTACACGCATACGCCTCCCTTCACGGACAAGGAAACTATCATCTGCCGAGGGAATAAAAAAAAAAAAAAAAGAAGACGTAAGAAACTCAAACCGAAGACTACCCCGGTCCGACGTCCTTGTACACACACCTACTCTCTCCCCGATATGGGGAATAGCAATCTTGTGGATCATGAACCCATACGCGCCGCATCCTAAGCGTCCGTCGTTTCTCTTTCTGCACATAGCTCCGTACAACGCGCCTCTAAGCCTGCATCGCGGTGTTCATCCTCGGGAAAGACAGCCTGCCGGGCAATGGACACACCCACCCCCTCTCGAACTTGGTCTAAAAACAGTATAGAATCCGCAGGTACATGTCTTCAGATCATATACCAGATGCGATAGGGATATGTTCCCGTTGCTTTCTGTTCCTCGCCCGGTTTCCACTTCTCCGTAGAGGATAGTGTGTGGCAACCACGGCAAGGGAAAAAAAGAAAAGAGAGCCGGCTACGACTCTTCTGCGCCTTTGTGCAACTCCGTGTTCGTGTCTCGATCAGGTGTTCTCCCCGAGTCCTTTTTCTGCATGTATACAAACTAGGCTGCAAGAGTTGGGGACATTCGTGATGTACAATCTGCCTAGCCGTCGATACGGACCATGTTCTCGAAGGGAGAAAGGCTCGTCATGAGTCCAGTGAGACGTGCTTGAGGGGACGGGATGGGAGACGACGTGAAGTGTGTGTATGAGTATGTCTGTGGCCCAACCCCCCGTCCAGTTTCCCACCTTCCCTTTCCCGCTCGCCGGGCCGCTTGATCTGGTCAACTAATAATAATACTCCGTCCTTTGCTTGGCCTTTTGATCTTCTGGTTCATTTGGATTGGTGGTAAGCACCTTCTTCGACTGGGCTGGTGGGGTGTGCGTGTAAATTGCTTTTTCCATTGCGCAAGCTTTGCCCCTTCTCCTTTTCTGTCTTTCTCTCCAACGATGTCGAGACACCACCCTACAGCCTCTAACAAAATCCACATCAGACTGCATACTATTCTGTTTCGAAAGGAAAAAGAACAGTCCAGAGTCCGGACTATACTAGTACGCTAGATATGTATGGGCTAACGCGGCGGTAAAACCCAGTTTCAGGTGAGGACCCAAACACGCCTTCACGAACTTCGAGCCCAGCGCTAACCAAACGAAAACTTGAAGAGAATCAATCCATAGCGCTAAGGAGGGACAGTGATTGACTGTCTGCCTTGGTCTAAAAGAGGGTGGCGTCTGCCACCTGGCCTGCAGGAAGATCCGATATCTCCAGACCGGAGGAATATTCTCCTAACATTACACTACACTAGTAAAAATGCGAAAAACAACAGGCTGGAAACTATTCCCACCGGAGTAGAGATCTGCAGACTGTGGCGGTCAAGTGTCTCAAGGGGGAACAACGCACCACTCCGGGGAACTTTGCTAGAGGCTCCGTGTTAAACTACACTGCACCCGTCATATCTATGTATCGTTGCTCCTTGCGCCGGAGCAGGACAGAGACGAGTTCCGTAATCTGGGCGCTAGACAGGGAGTTTCCATCCCCGCGGGATGAAGTCAACGATGCGCATTCCAAGTCGGAAACACTGCCGGCAGCGGGGGATGTGAGGACATCAATGTAAGCGCTTGTGGATGCCCTCGTGTCTGCACTGAGGATCACTTGTCCAATGAAGCTACCGAGTCCCCTCGATACGCAAACTAGAAGTGCACTCACATCTTTCGAGATTCTATTTCAGGTTTCTAGTCTTGAATGCAGGGTTACGACATATTTGTTCGTCAACCACGAACTAGGTTACCCGTTTCCCGTTCTCCGTGCCTCGAAATAGATCAATATATTGCCAACCCATAGAGAATATAGCAATAACAAGCCGTTCCCCGCCCGCAAGGCAAAAGACGAACGCCTGCCGGTTGAAATCCCCTTCCCAATCTCACTATCCGCCAGCCCGCGCACTTGCCACCTCGTCTTTACACCCCCCTTGCCCTGATAGCATCACTTGATAGACCCATTCGTGGGTTTTTCTTTTCTTACCAACTGCCGTATGCAACTGCACAAATCGTCCGACAGGACTCGGCATACAAGCACAACAAGCACAGAGCATGAACACGGACCAAAGGGTGGCGAAGGGGAAAAACGCACGGTTGTCCATGCTGTCGGTGATGGTTCCTCACTCCTAGGCATTTCGTACGATCCCGGTACGAGACGCCACGCCAAGAATTTCTTTTCTTTTTATTAGCATTATTATTATTATTATTTTCTTCTTCTTGGGCCTCGGGGAACTGCAGGTCCTTGTGTTATATGATCTGCCTTTTATAGAAGCAGCCTTGGCCCGAGTACGAAGTGCAACTGGCGTGATGAGAGAGATGGTGAGACACTCCGAAAACGCATGGCAGGGACTCGGCAATTGGGGGCTTCGTGATTGGGGGCGGGATGGTTAATTTCGATCTGGGAGCAAGTTCCCGGAAGCTGCCGAGGAAGATTTTTTATTAGATTATTTTCTTCAAGGATCGCCGGGGTAACTTTCTTTTTTTTTTTTCTTCTCTCGTGATCCGGATCTCGCATTTGTACCTCCAAGTATGATGCAGACTTGCAGGATTCTGGTGCATTCTGGTGCGACATGTAGAGTGAAGGAGGGGATGTAAATAGCATCATTTTTTGATTACACCAAAGAAAAACAAATCTCCCTCTTTCCGCAGGTAAGGTGTCCCACTTCGGATAGTGCGGAACGAAGCAGGGGGGCTTAGGGCTTGAGAAAGAGGAGGGAAGACCGAGGTCGAGATGGAGATGGTGGAAAGATGCGATTTTGATACTGGTTTGACTCGTGATGTTCCTGATGTTCCTGACATCCCGGATGATATCCCACGTCCGGCCGACCCTCAATCCCAGATCCCAACTCAATATTGTCTCCTCCCTCCTCCCTCCGTCTTCCCATCTCCTCTTCCGAGCCGTCGTCATGAACCAATCGATATTGGCGGACCCAGCACGACGGTATACAAGCCTCCCGAGGTACCTCAAGAACCAGGGATGTAAAAAGCGAAAGCATAGAAGAAAAGCCAATATCTGCAGTGCCACCAAAAATCTCGGAACGATGAAATGAAAATGGCCGTTAGTGGCTTTCTCACATTCCTCCATCATCCGTGGAGTTCCAATATTTGCTATCTAGGGCGAATAAAACGAGGCTGGGACGCCCAAGCAAGGGGCACGACGTTGGAAGGCCCAACCCGGTCCCAACAACGAGGTCCTTGGACTCCGTGATCACCAGCGCGATGTCACCATGATACCAGAGCCTAGGACCAAAAGCAAGGCGAAGGCGGCGTTGGTTGGTGATGTGTTCCGGCATTCCGCGCCTTTCCCCTCTCCCAACCTGTCGGGTACAGGGGAGAAACAAGGACGGAATTATAGCGCAAAGCACCAAATACACACACCCCTTTCCTCAAACCAATATCTGGCATGGGGGGCTACATATCGTTATTACCAGTACCGGATTTCTTGGGATATTCCCATGGACAAGGGTTGTAATATTTGGTGGGAGGGGGGGCTATAGTTGTCTGTGTTATAGGATCCAAGATGAGATACCAACGAAGAGGTGCAGAACTGGCGAAATTGAAAAGGGAACTAGCGTACCGTCTCTTGGTCGAGTTACGACATGCGTACGAAGTAGTGTACACGATACTACTTCGTGCACTCATGACTTCACTGTTTCAAAGAGTGTTCTCTCTTTTGGGTTGGCACGATGGAACTGAGCAGTCAGGACGTTGCACTGCTAAGCGACTAGCACTCTCCCTAGAGGAAGGGTATGAGAGATGGGGGGAGGGCACGAGGGAATGGGGTTGGAAAGGAACCTGTCGATCCGTGGCTTCAAAGAGTGGGCACCGTAGTAGTGGGCTTCGTAGTGTCGCACTCTGATCAATTGATGGCTTGCCTGGCAGTTTTTTTCCCATCGTCATCCGGGTTCCCCATGTCCCTGGGTCCCCATCCATCCCGCACGACGGATGACACCTGCGTAACAAGCGCTACAACTCTGACGATGTGACTGCCAAGTATCCAATCCCGCCAAAGCACGAAAGCAGCGTAGTGTTGTGTCCACAGTCCACAAAGCCGGGCAAGTACGAAGTCGCAGCGAGAGTGGAGTTCGTTGGAGTTGTTTCCGCTCCGCAGTGAATGTTTAGCACGGTTTGGAAAGGGCAAAAAAACGAGTCGGTCATGGGATCGCCATCTCATTGATGAAGATCCGGAGCAAGATGAGCTGAAACCACGTAGCTGATACTACACTACGACTGCTCCATCGCGAACCAACACGCTGGATTGGATATAGCCGGGGTTTTTGTGATGTTACATTTTCTGAAGAGCAATATCGAGCTCAATGCTATGGGGCATCGTCATCATCGAGTTTCCAAGTTTTTTTTTGTTTTTTTTTTTTCTCGCAAGTTAGCGAAATTGACACCTGCGAGAGAAATGGAGCCTTTTGCTGGCGCTATTCTCACGGGACTGTTTAGGTTCTGAGATTGCTTCAAATACGATCAAGATGGGTCGAGATCTATGATGCGGGATCAATACAGTCCAATGGAAAGAAGATTCCATTGATCCCAGCGCTGCGGGTAAGATGAGCGGTACAACCAACAATGGGGACATTAACGAAACCCTGAGGTTCAGTTTACTTTTTTTTTTTCTCTGAATTTTAAATATTATCTCTGTTCTCTCACGGCATCATACGGTTATACGAAGTACGGGCTTCCCGTTGCTTGGTGCTGCAGGTCGAGGAACAATTACAGTCAGACCGGAGGCGGCGTATCACTGCGAAGCGATGCGTCTTCGTGCATATAGGAAAAAGGCTTTGTACCTGCCACTCGGGTATCCCGATCATACCCAAGATTCCTTTTGCTTGCATGGCTGGCTGCGTTTGGGGTTTACTCAACGAACCACTGCAGTAAAATGATCCTGTAAATATGCAAGACGAAAAGGGAGAGTGTGTGTGTTTGTGGAAGAGAGAAAATAAAGAATCAACCACCGATACCGATTGCTGTTTACCGGCCCTGCATCATCCTCCATTTGGCAAGAAGTGCGAAGCATGCTGGAAGGTTCTCTTGCTGCCGTCTTCCCCCTTCTTCCCCTTGGCGTTGTATTTGATGCAAGCAGCAGTGAGACGCTCTCCATCTCTGCTCCAAATATTGACAGGCTCAGACCGTAAGCCTAAGGCTCAACGTCACCGCCAGCCTTCATTCGGTGATCTGAGCATCAAAAGCCACATACCGACAGTTCAAGTAGGAAGGAGAAAGAAAAAAACGAAAAATATGATATCTCGCATTTTTGGGCAGTTCCTCCGCCCTCTCGAATCCACAAACTGGGCTGGAAGTCTTATGCACATGCCAGCCATCAAAGACCCAGATGGCGCTTCCGATCTTTTCTCGCGAGACGCTCCACATCAATTGATTCATGTAAGTAAGATGAGAGGATATGGGGGCCATTCGTTGTTTTTCCATCCACACCCCCTTGACAAAAACATCTCGTGTCGGGCGTTGGGGATGGAAAGAACTGTTTCGAAGACGTGGCTAGTTCCCATCCAAGAGTTGAGGATTGCGAGCAGGTCCCCCCGTCTTGAGTCTTCATCCTAACCCATTCTCCGGACCGACTGGCGTTGATTGAACAGCATCGTGGAAGGAAGGGGTCCTTTCGGCCAAATGCACCTCACAATATCCTTCCCTCGGCGCTTGTTGCGGCGAATACTAGCGCGCCCTTGCCCTGTCCTGCCCTGTTCCCCGGCAGTAAAAGCCCGTGCCTGCTGGACCCTACTGCCTGTAGCCTGCCTGTCCGTAACTGACAAACCTGTCAGTGCTCTCCGATCCGCACTTGACAACAAAGTCGTGTATGCCCGCTACGGTTGGATCGGGCCTTGCCAACCGCCGATCACCTCTGACGCAAGAAGTTTAATGTTTCTTCCTGCTTCCCCGTCGTCGTCGCGTCCCATCAAGGCGGCCCTTTGGCGGTCCCTTTCCCTTTTCGCGTCCCCACACCAGCTGGCAATGGAGCACTGAACGAGACCCACCACCAAAGTTGAATCCTCTACTTCGTAATGGAGTGCACCGCGTCCTTACATCTGATGGCGTGCTTGTGCCTGGCTCCCCATTTTTTTCCCCCCCTTCTGAATTTGTAGTGTACTCCGCGGTGTGGATGTTAACTCAGTAAGTATGCATCGCGCAGGGGACGGGGAAGCTCCAATTGATAAGGTTGAAGGAGGGGAGACACTCGCCCACCCACAAAGTCAAGCCACAGACTAAGTTGAGAGCTTGCACATCTACCGCCCACACTTGCAGGGCCAGGCCCGGCCAGACCAGGCTACGTGTGCGGTTCTTCAACGCAGAGAAACCCAGAATGTACCTGCAAGCCCCATCGGTCACTCCGAACCCCAAACGGCAAAACAGACAGCAAATCACCGAACACCAGCCAATCGCGGCCCGGAACTCCCCAGAGTCTCAACTCGACCACGAAAAAAAGTGCCGATTCACTCGGTCTCTTTTTTTCATTTTCCCCAGGGTTTATTTTCGTGAGAGCTATCAAAGGTACTCTTTTACCGAATATCTTTACTTCATCGGTATTTATGTGGGTTTAGCGTTTCTGGTTCTTGGGAAGAGGCACGCTGAGAAGGTTACAATGATGCCGAGTGCTTTGTGTACTGAATGGAATCCCTGACAAATTTGGGTGGTCTCTACGAAGCAATGAAGCCGCGGTCTCCGTGATACTGTCGCGATTGTAACATCACCCGCTAAAATATTGCGTCAAGCCTCTACGCTCTATTACCAATAGCACAATCAATATTTAAATTCCGACGGGGAGCACGCAGAGCCCAGCATCAATATTATCCATCGAATGGTAATGGTATCCATGTCCATTACTCACATCGGTCGGGGGAAAAGGTTTATAGAGAAAAGAAGAAAAAAAAAAGCAATATGACCAGGGCAAAGTCGGGAGGAGCAACGCATTCACTTCCCCGAGCCCCAGCGAATCATCGACGCTAAAGGCGGCATTAAAACATTGAAGTCGTCACAGCCCGCAGCATACGAGGTGGCCATTGTCCATCGAGTACAATGGGTACGGTACCTGGCATCTCTGAGCAAATAATCTTATCCTGCACCTAGTATTCTTTTACGTACCTTGAATTCAATCCCGTAGTGTACTTTCACACATCAGATAGTGTCCGGCTTGCTGGGTGGCCTATCAGGAGTCGGCCAAGACTCATTGTCCGAATCAATGCACGCTCTCTTGTTTCCCTTCAGGGGGGCAGGGGGGAAAAAGCCATGTCGATCTGCAGTCACCGCAAGCCAGACCGCTGCCAGAACCAAGTATGACAGGCAAGAAAGTTTTGCCTTGGCTTGGAGGTCACTCCCGGACCTGTGCTGGTTTCTTTTCGTGACACCTACGCAGTACGAAGTAGTTGCAGGATTGTTAGTGCCTGGCTAGATTTTACTCCGTGCTTCCAAGTTGGCAGATGAGAGCCAACATCCGGAGTTTACGCTGGGGATTCACTCTTATGACTCTTTTAAATTCCTTCAACTTGAGGGCATTGCTAGTCGAGTCCTCCCTTCAACACTCTGGTCCACTGCAACATTGTCAGTCGCAGAGCATTCCAGGATTGGCAGCAGTGCAAAATTTATCAGTGCACCGATGAGCAGTTGCCCGAGACTTCATCTTGGTCTGTGCCTTGCCGCCTGGTAGGGAAAATTAGGCGAAACCAAAGCGAGAATTTGGTCGAATTGGAATCGGAACCTCTGGTAAAGTCGCTCCAGTGGCCGTAAGCGGTCGAAAATGCTACGTTGACATTGAGTATATGTGGTTCATCTTAAACACGAAGATTGCTGGACGGCGGAAGATCAGAGCAAGGGAGCGGGATCCCAAGATGATGGGTAATGCAACCCAACGGATTTCTTGGGACAGCGAAGAAAGCGATATGGAGTGCTCATTGGGGGGAAACGAGGACTGCATGTGGAAGAGGGTTCCATTGGGGGCAGTGCCGTGTACAAGGTACTTTGAAGTTGCATCCTGTTGCCGACCAATGTGCCTGCCTTTTCCTCGCGGGCGATGTATCTTGGTACTGTACCTTTTTCCCCTTTGTACTTGTCGGGAAAAGTACCACAAGACTGCCTGTTCTGGCGATTTGGTTCTCCACAGGCTCCACCGACCAATGTACACGACGCGACGTAGTTCTAGTGTAATACAGTACCATGGCTTTGTGGCGGGTACTGTACACTAGTGCAATTGGGGACTTGGAGAAGTACCTAATACTCGTCACAATACTTTGGCTCTCGACGCAGGGGAGGGGTGCAGTTAGCCAGATGGTGATGCGCAATACTTCCGCGTCCCTCCGAGAAATGTTATAGCCCTACAGTGTACAGTGATGTGCGTGCTGTGCTGTGCTGCGCTGTGTCTACTGAGGGATTGAGATTGAAGGTGGGTGTCTGTGCAGTGGTGAATAGATCACTCAATTGATTGATGTTACGCCATTGATACTTCGTATCTCAAGCATACGACATCGGTGTAAACGATGGAACTCTCACACCTCTGCAAAACGCTCTTAATCAAAACTTCTCACATTTTCGAAGCACATCACCGATGCGAATTGTGACAGAAACCAGTGGACTCTCCCGTAGTGTCGAAGTGCACGTGCTGTTTCTCAACAATGGAGTATGGATCCGCCGTCTTGACCCTTGCTAGGGCCATTACATCCATCCTCTGTGCAGTGGTCTCCATCTCCACTCCAAGGCGGGGCCATCGCTAATCTATCCTAGAACAAAGTGGAATTTATTTCCACTCTAGCGGCAAGAAATAACCCTCCGACGGCACTCGGACGAACGTATTTGTCCTTAGCGAATGCGAGAGCGAACGCAGGTCCAAAAGCAGACGAAGTACTAACTTATGCACGAGGAGGACATCACGGAATTGCAAAAAACAGCTTCTCAAACTTGATATCCCTGAACCGAACACACAAATCACTCACTCGTGTCTCTCTTTCTCCATCAGCCCTACGAGGAAACATCAAAAAAGACTCAGCCACAAACTAGCGCTCGACAACCTTCCATCTTCGTTCTCTACCGCATCGTCACATGGCGTAGCCGAGGTGTAAGTAAAGACAAAATAGGAAACATTCGATACTCATCTTAAAAACCCCAAATGGCGGTCTTGTCAATCCGTTCATTGGATGAACTTTATTCACCGCTCCTGCCACGATGAGTTGGCGCTTCTTCTGTTTTCCCCGCGCCTCAGTTGGCGCATGCGCTTGAGCCATTTAGCAGGTGGGTCGTAGAAAATCGTGGCTTGGAATGCTGCTAAAAGGTACATCAAATTTAGAGCGTGGGCCTGCACCGAAATGGGTAACCTGGACGTGAGGCCTCCGTTGAGGGTTGTGGCGCAGTCATCGGGGAGAACCGCGTCGCCGGATACGAAGAATGGAATCAATGTTTTCCAACTGGAGACACCGATCATACGGCAAATGCAAGGAAGAGAATGACGATGCATCATGACAACACTCATCCACCGAAACGGGCAGGAAAGTCAAATCTGGGGAGAATGGAAATGTGTGGCTTGTGAATAAAAGTTATGGCGGTGTGCTTAACATTAACAGAATCAAGCGCGCTGTCCAAAGAAAGTGATGCTCATCTTACGCCTCGCCATGTTGCGCAGTGCGCACTAAGCTTCAGCTCGTTCAGCTCAAAAACCTTACTTCGGCCCTATTCGTTCGTTTTTCCCTTACATGATTTTGCTCACATTCTTGATGTAAATGAGAAAATAGCCGCGGTGAGGCGGGCCGCATAGGGCTAGATGATGACGTTGATCGCTTCGGTGTAGTTTTTGTGTCTTCTTTCTTTTTCATCTGATCTATTGACGCAGTGAGGAGACATCGTGATCTCCTTTCCGTCTTGGCGGACGTTGAGGGAAGACTGCGCCTCGCCCACACCCCCATCTAAACTACCTTCTTCACATCATAATGGATATCCTACTTCGTATACACAACGCGGGGACTAGTCGCTTCTTTCTCGCCTACGCGGGATGGCTGTGACGGGAAAGCGGCCTCCATCATCCATTGAATTGATTGCCTCTGGGGAAAATATGGGGCTTGGCTCGGGGTTCACAAATCAGATTGCTGGATGCCGAGCCGCTGGGTCGCCGAACTCGGTATTCCGATTAATTCTTGCACGCAGCCATCATCGATTCGTGAATTGATGCTCTCGAGTACTTAAGTATCTTCCGAGTGAAACTTGGTACTCATCGCTTTTCTAGAGACGTTTGAGGCCTACCTTATTGTAACCGTCGCATTGAGCCTTCCTCGCTCTCCTCTCCTACTTCAGTTTACCGAAACGAAGCATCATGCTAAACCGGCGTATGGGTTTGCTTCTTTATCGACCTCGGTCTGCAATTCCGCGAGGTGAACATGGGGTCCGGCGTCTAAAGGAGAGGACCAAACTCGGGCATCCACACCCGCCCGAAGCCTAGATCCGACGATGCCCCTATCCACGCGGGATAACCCCTACCATCGCGTGTCACCCCTTCCATGGACGCCCCTAGAAATTCCGCACCTCTGGCATTATGGAGCAAAAACATGCTCAACCCGCACGAGCCAGCCACACAGACTTGCAAATTGAACAGTCCTGTCATCATGCAATTAACGCGTTGACCAGTCATGGCTTGAAATGGACATACACCACTTGCGATCTCTCACAACATCCCGCTTCCGTGAGATGTGCATTTTAACTCTTTAGGGAAGTAAGTTTCGAGCCTTGTAAAAATAGGGGTGTTGGAGCCGGTGTTTTGGGTCTTCTGCAAGCCTAGGGAGCATGTTGTTTTTTTGCTGTTTTATTTTCTTTGCTTAGTGCATCCGACTTTCATCATCCTTCCATCGATGAAATGGTTTCGACCGAGGCGGAACGAAATGAAAACAATCGTGCACAAGTAAAAAACCACTGGTCGAAACAAAACGCCGCCTCCCTAGCCCTATAGCCACCTCACTTTCAAGCATTGATCTTACATGATTCGAAAAAAGGAGAACTCCTTCGTAAATATGTTCCCACCAATGCCGATTCAACCCCCTCGATAAGGCTGAAGGCTGAGCACATTGGAACACTAACATTTTCCCGCGTCGATCCGCCCCCAACTGGGGCGCTTCAAACAAGCCGGACAGGATCCTGGCGTGCACGCGCATAATAGGGGTTGGACCTTGTGGCCTCTCGGTAAGCCTTTCCGCGAAATGTTATTCGCCCATGACGAAGTGTTTAGGTTTGGTACGCAAGACAAGGGGGAAGAAAGCGAGATTATCACCAAGCAAAGAGGACCGCTCATAGTAGACTCTCATATGCCGTGAGAAACAACAGAAATCTAGATCTTGGTCCGATTTAAAACATAAACTTGCTTTCTGTGGAGGGATCGGAGGGTGTTGAACGAGTCATTTGAGGGCGGCAGGTTAATCTCGCGGCGGGCAATAATACGCCAATACTAAGCCCATCGCAGTAAGGGTTCGATGAAGGCGAGCAAATCCTGCCAGCCACCACTCACTCCCTTCTTTTTTTTTTTTTTTTTTTTTTTTCTTATTGAGGCGTGTGTACTCTCCTTCGTCTTGCTTCCACATTGCTTTCGGACCCGATTCCAAATACTTTTTAAACTCGACAAGGGCTTGAACAAGACAAACGCCACGTCTATGCACGGAGCAAGGAAACACAAGCCATTTTTCACGTCTCTTTTCGTTGGGTGATCTGCCCCAGGAATGGGTTTGCGGAATCGGACCCCATTTTCATTGAGGCTCAATTAATATTTCTGTCGGTGTGTCGTGTACAACTCCACTCCTTGCAGTATTTAGAGAGTGGGTTGGAAGTTTGCTCGGCTTGTTCCGGAACGAGCGTCCATCTCCAGAGTGTTTACTTTCTTTCGTCTTCCGGTGTCCGAGGTCATCAATCGGGGGGCCCTCCCTATTGCCTCCCCTCTCGATACTAGGGATAGTTTTGGACCCAGGATTCTTTAGATTTGAGGGTCAAGAAAGGGTTACGTTCAATGACACCCATTCGCAATCTCACACATCCATCATATCCAAACACGACATGATGGGATGTGTACGAAGTAGATAGGTAATGATAACAACTTTACTTCGCACTATTGACCATAAGGGTTGTCTGAAGACGTCTTTACCAAGTGAAAGGATCAACCCCTTAGCCTGTGGAGTGGGGGCCAGGACGGAGCTGGCAAGGGGACCAAGATTGTGTCCTAAACTTTGTACTTTGTACTGGGGACGGGGGACGGGGGACGGGGGGGAGGGGGTGTGATCCCGCGGGGACTTAGCGCTATGAAAAATATGGCCTGGCGGCACGCCCCTGATAGGGATATGAGAGCGGTACCCTCCTCTACGAAGTAGGTGGTATTAGGGTGTGTTGGTGTTGGTGCAGTGCCACGAATGACCAGGACCATGCCGGCATCCCCATGTCATCCCAAGAATGCTACCATGTTGCCTCTAATTCGCAGAGGTGAGTGCGCGCTCAATTCCGCATGTCGAGACTGCCAGACTGCCACATGACTCCTCCCCCCCCCCTTGCTTGTCGTGATGCGAGGAGTTTTGTCGGATGGTCGTGTGTGATTCCACTTGTAGGCTTCATGCTTCTGCAGGGGAAAAATTAAGGAAAAAAATTAGAAAATTAGTGGGGGCCATAAACATTCCCGTGCTACGGGGCAGGTTGGAAGAGAAACGATGGGTGTGGGTGAGAGTCGGTAATCTCCATTCCGTCAAACACCGCTACCTGTTCCCATGACGGGGGATGGCGAGAGGGATGTATGAAGTAAACTATTACTCCCCTCAATTCAAAAGAAATGACTAGGACTTGGGACTCTTCTGTAGATGCCTCCATCATGCGCTTAGAGGCGTCATTGGACAGCCACGAGTAGAACCAATGCCAGGAGACTAATATGTTGATGTCGCCAGATCCAAAGTCGTCGAAGTCTAGTGCCACCATTTGATGCTCCCTTCCTGTGCACCGCCACGAAAATGCTCTTTTTATAACTTTTAACTATTGGCAAGTGCGTGGAGACAAGTGATGTCTCATGTTCCGCAGCGAGTTGACCGACCTGAACCACAGGGCGAGATTTGAGGCAACCAATGAACAAGAAAGGGTTACATCCGTTCAAATCTCTGTGAAAGGACCACCATCCGCTGGCGCTGGCTGGGGTTTCCGTCAGCCACCCCGTGCAGAAACCGCTGAGCCACCGCTATTCCTGAAGGGGATACAAAAGTTGGGATGCAAAAATATTGGTGACCAGAAGGAGCCTAACATCGAAGAGGGAAAAATGAGACGGGAGAAAAAAAAAAAAGGAAAGAAGGAGAGAAAATACTAGGAAATGAGACGTGTTTCCCTCGTGCGGACCTCGTGCATGCTCCGTGGTTCTGCAAGGCGTGGAATCGAGAACATTGAAACTGTTATGGAGGCTCATGTTCAATGTTGCTTGTAGGAATAGGAAATAGCATCACGACTCAGTCGTGGGGTCTTGCATGGTTGACTTGTACTAACTAGCATTGAGTTCAAGGTTCTGTTCAATGGCGGGGACATAAGCACTAAGCGATCAAATCAATTAAATTTCGAGAGAAATCAATAGCTGGGAGCTAAAATGACGCCCGTCAAACAACGACAAGTATGTATTGATTCTTTGGGGATTCACTTTCTCCTCTGCCGCTGTCTCGCTCGGATCGAGACCAACCCCAAGTAGTTTCATACCCGATTAACAGACGCTGTGTGTGTCTTGGAGGGACCGGGGAATGTCGGGCCTTTGGCTGTGCATCATCCCCACGAAGACACTTTCTTTTTTTCGTTGTCTCGCAGAACATTGGCAACTTTCATCATCGCGGACTTCGGCCTCATTAGATGAATAATATTATGTTCGGGGGAATTATTATTGCACAATTGGGATCGGGAGCGATCGTCGCTAGCAGGATCCTGTGAATGCAACCTCTCAGGCTTCCAAAGCATCGGAAATAAACCCTTTTCATCCCATCGAAGCCCCCTCAAGCCAGCAGGGCTCGTGCACCACCAAGGAGGTCGCGGCCTCCGCCAGAGAAATTGATGGGTCCCTCGAAACGTTTCCTCGCTGGCTGTCGCTATTGGATGCGCTCGTTGAATCGTCCAATCGCCGTCCCAGAAAGCCACAAACAAACCCTGCTAGCTATCATGTAACCTATGAACTATCAAGTATGAAGCAATTATGGGTTCTGAAAGTACTTCGTACAGAGTACGTAGCATCAATGATTTGTCAGTGGACCGGTAAAACGTGCTGCCCCGGGAAGAGGAAGACAGGTACCAAGACGGAGTAAGGCATACAAGCCTGTTGTACTTCGTACCCGCCAACAATACCACTGCAGGCAACGGGGCCGGGGGCAAGCAAGAAACAGCACTGAGAGGGGGACAAAAGAGGTGGTGGGGTCCGGACTTGAAGTTCTTGCATTGATGTCGTTGATGCCGTTCAACGTCCGCATATCGACCACTCAGAGGTCTGGAAAAGTGAAGATCAGCGTTGCTGCCACTAATTGGGTGTGAGACACGAAGAATGAGTGGTTGGCCAGTTTATCATCTTCCTCTTCCATTTAGACGTCTTACACGACTACGGAGGTGTACACAGGTAGTGTTCACTGCAAACTGCCAGAGAACCCCGAAATGGACTGTCTTGCTTCCTTCTGATTACTACCTTCTGCCGACTTCGACTGGAACCTTCACCTGGCAAAATCAAGTTCACGAATCCACACACACACACACACCTCTGTACAACTAACTGTATACTACTTGCATAGTAGCATTGCTTTCTCCTATTTTCCACCTCGTGACCGTACCGAGTTGCTTTTTATTCTTGGACTGACAAAGTGGGGGCAAAGCGATGATCCTGAGCAAGACGTCGGGTTTAGCCCAAGAATGGTGTATCTGCCCGACTTGTAGTGGAAGAAAGGCATCATCGCCGAGCAGGATACGTTCGTTCCTGTTGATATTGTTTCTTTTTTTTTTTTGCTGCCGTTGAAATTAACACTGACGGCTCTTAATACCTAATCGAGAGATCGGAAGTCAACCCCTTGCCGCTGGTAGCCCTACACCGATTTGTCATTTCTTGTCACGATTGGAGACAAACTGCGTAAGTTGAAGAAACGCCTTTTGCGTGTACTTCCAAAATACGTGTGTTTACTAGGTCGTCGGAAGTAGAACGGGGAGGGCACAAGGCAGCTGGAAATCAGGCTGCTTTTGGCAAATGATCTACATCCTGCTGCAACCTGCATCCGAATACATGGACCTACAGGCTTGCACCAGTGCGTTGGAAAAAATTCCCAGCGTCTCTCGTCCTGGTCTTCCCGTCCCTTCTTGTTCTCGGATGCAGCAGGAGAGGGTACTTCGTAGTGGACTGGTAATGCTGCTTCGTCCTCTCGTCAACGCACTTCGACACTTTCTGGGTACATCCTGCGTCCAAGGTCTATTGGGTCTAAAATTAAGGTTCTTGACACCATACTCGATCCTTGAAAGAACACAGGAACATGAGAAGATAAGAGCCCGCCAACACTCAACTGGGTCATCTGTTACATTGCCGTTGGACTATTTACTGGTAGTCCTAAAACCGTTCAAGTGCAGGTTAAACTAGTGAAATCAATCCTCCCTTGGGAAAGGAGTTGTCAGTATCATCACGAAGATCCAAGATGCGCCTGATTATCATGATCGTGGACGGACCGCCCGTCTCTTGCGCCAGATCCAAACTAAGACCATAGGAGGCACCACAAGCGCCGCCAGGGGCGTGTGTTCAAAGCTTTCAAACATTTTTACCCTAAAAAAGTGAAGTCTGGGGCGGCGGCGGTGACGAGCTTAAGCCCCCGTTCCCATGATGCCCCACGATATTTCTGACCTGTCACATATATCCCACGTCAGTCACCGACTTCAAAGCTTAGAGACCGGGTCGCGCCAGATTTCTCTTAGTCTACTTGTGGATTGATAGGTTTTCGGTTTCTGAGACCCCTCCCTTCTACAAGTACGTAGTTGAAAATTGTTCGGCGAGGTGGGAAAGGCGGGGAGACGCCCACGGAGGAGACCAAAGGGTGTCGATTTCGCTGCCCAACTGGTGAATGGCCAAACAACACTACCGAGCACGCCAGCGCTACAAATCGAAACTGTTTTTGCCCACCTGTTAGACGCTAAAAAAAAAGCCGTGTAAGATGCTTTTATCTTTCTTCCTTCCACCCCCTTCGTGCAGGGGCACATGTTCTTGCTTCGGACTTCATAGTGCAAGACACTGCAGATGAAAAGTGTATGCTTCTGTTTAGGCTTTGTGGAGATTACACTACGATTTGGAATCTGGGTCGAGATGGACTGTCGTCTCGTTAAAAGGCGGGGAAGGAATGTGCGCTACGATTGTTGACAGTCTGCAGGCTTCATGAAGGGCATCTAACATTCCCCTGGTTGCCTTGAAGGTGACGGTCCCTGTAAAGTGCTGTTACAACGGACCAGCCTAACTTTTGACCGATGGGCAACCATCCTCGCTCGGCATGCTCGAAGCAGGAAATTGAACGAACAGAATAAACGCGGATATTCTGTACAAGGCAGGTCCAGAGCCACACACGACGGACGTAGCATCCTAGTCAACTGCTGGCTGCCAGGCTCTGCTAATAATTGAAAAACGTAGAGGCAGTCAAGTGTGGCTCAGGATGTATCGGGTACAGTACTTCGCACCAAAAAGGCGATGTGAGGGGGACACACAGACGACAGCTCGCGGGGAATCACAGTCTCCAGAAATCAATCGAAAGGGCTGTGCTCCAACATGGATCGGGGCAGATGATGGCGGCTTTGGCTTCATGATTGGTTCCCCTGTTTCCGTCAAGAGATGAAAGCCACTAAAACCTGAGCCGGCTTGTTTGGCAGGACAGGGGTGAGTGGAGAGATAGAGAGGGACTGAGAAAATGTGCTCACTTGCCCCCACTGTCCCGTAGTTCAGGCGCATGGACCGTCTTCGTCTGGAGGACCGCCCAGGTCACGACTTGGTCTTCCAAGCACCGGCTCTAAGACTCCCTGGATGTCGGCCGTTGGGCGGTGGCAACCGTTGGGGCAGAACTACCGCTCGCGCTGATACAGAAGGCGCTTAAAAGCATATTTCTCCAAGCTGCGAGAGGCCGCATGGTGGCTGGATAAATTGGATATTACGAAGTATACGACCTCATGGAGAATGCAAGCTCTGAGGATCAATCCGGAGTTACCAAACTCAAAGAAAAATGATCTGCAAACCCGGGAATAGGCCGAGCAAGCAAGAAAGGGTAGTATCTGCGAGCTCAAATGGCGTAGGAACCACTGCATAATCCTACGTAAAGTTTTAGGTGTGGAGTGAACGGGAGCATACGTCAAAAGTATTGTGTGCTTCTCGATGGAACAGCACCGGGGAGAGTCAAGGGGTATGAGTAGATCTCTCCTCTTTCTTGCAAAGGTCGATCACCATCTATCTGCCAAGAGCTCGCCGCCCGGGGGTGGAGGATGGGAGGGGCCGGCAATCGGTGTTTCTGGCTGTCATATTTTTTTTTCTTTGTCGATCGGAAAGGCAGGAAACGAAATTTCGAGATAGCTCCATCGAACTCCGGAACTAGACGACGATGCCTACCAGGTTCACGAGCAAACCAAAAGTGGGCGGGAGGATCTACACTACAGTACCACTTTTCGTGTGCTAGGCTACGTAGGCTACGACGTAGGCTTGTCCAGGGTCCCTCCCCGGAGTGGCTTCGGCGAGCGGATCAATAGACCAGGGGGGTTGCTTCCGGAGAACGGGAAGACGAAAGTAAAGCGGAAAGTCAGAATCCCGAGCGAGATATGCGAGTTGTGCACCCATCTTGACATCTAGACCTAGAGCACGGAAGGAGGTCTAAAATAGCAAACTTTTTTTCCTTTTCTCTCTTTTTTCCCTTCCCCTTTCAATGTTGCATCAGCCATGGAGCTAGGTTCCTGGGAAAAAAGAGGGAAAAAAGAGGCTTGTGGAGGTCTTTGGAATCTCGTGTTGTTTAAAATGACCACTTGTGGCTTTGTCACGTACTCTGTATTGGTTGTCCCGGCTTCATTTCCCATCTCTGGCGTTTGGTTGGACCGTTAAAGGATATTAGCGGCACCGGAAACTTGGAGCGGACAGGGATGGATGCTGGCCGATGATAGGGCTAGCTGAGCCTGGGCTCCCGTTGTTCCAATTGCCTTTGGGATGGTCCCGGTCCAGAATGTTGACGTTTGGAAGAGAGCCCACTCTAAAGTACCGATGAAGATGGTATCTGGCATCGAGCACGGAGATAATTTGAGGGATTCTTGTGCTCTGTTCGTATTTCTGTTGATTTCTAAGTTTCACGATAAAAAGAGAGTCGGTCCGTCTGACGAGGTTTATGTCCGTCCAAGGCTCAATGCTTGCCAGTGAGGTTGATAGTGCGTATAACCTTGTGAAGGTTAAAGCCTCGGGTCGAGCCTATGCGTTTGTTGACAAGGAAGCATCAAATCGGCTTGGGGTTTGATGAACTGCCTGGACATATTAGCAACCTTTCACGGTAGGTGAGAGTCACTACTGTAGGTACAGAGAGGAACTTACAGCAAGCAGCCGCGGCAACGTCTCAACCAGGTACAGTACATGAAAAAGCCGGGGGCACGTGGGTAGCCCACACCAAGTTGGTGCAGAACTCCGCGAAGGATCAAGAAGCAGGACTCCTCCGCAGATTAGGACTTCGCACTAGGACAATACTACTCCTGCATTCTACCTTTGCACACTGCGAAGTACCGCCAAGCAAGATGTGGTCCTCATTCAAACATCGGACTCCCATGGGGACGAGGAATCTTGCCCAGAGACTCGGATATAAGTGCCCTCACGGACATTGTTGGGGTGCAGCTAAACCCAGGCGTCGAGGCTCGAGCAAGGTTTTTCGATCATCTCCCGAACGCCGAGCCGGGGAACAAGGGCATCAAGGTCGAAGAACCGAGATACCCAAAAACTAAAAACCCAAGAACGACTAATAACCGGTTCCAATATTGTGTGATTGCCGTGATTGCATTCACAAGGGCAACGTAGAGTCTAGAATCCATGATCCCTTCAAAATGTACGCGCTATCGTCTCCGCTGAATTCCTCATCACCACGATGTACTGTCTGTAAAGATTCACGCCTGTTATCGCAATGCCGGATTGCTTTGGCGAGATTTATTGGAAATCGTGGAATTATGCCGCTCCCTCCCTTCGTCAAGGACGCCGTTCCTGGCTGTCGGTCTGCGCGCCATGGGCCAGGCCTTCGATTGTGTGCTTGTGTGTCACACCCATCTTCGTTTTCTCCCTATGACGCCCCCTTTCCGCCAACATTAGAGGTCCTATTATATATCCCGTCCATGTTATAGATAGCAAAGAAGTATGCCGTGCCACAAGGGCGATCCAAGGCTCCGTGTGAAAGGGACGGGATCCGCGGTGCTACGCCAAAGTCTTTACGATGCACTTCGTAATTAACACTGCTGGGTTCTTGGCTGTTTACGTCAATATTTGTAACTGCTTTTCTTTTTCCCATCACCCAGACACTCGGAACACGGGGGCGGAAGAGGATCGGACTCTCGCGGCAGGTTTCCGATCGTAATATTAGACAAGATTCAACATATTTCATGGGCATCGAGAGAGCGAGGGTCGTATTGTCGTTCCTCTTTCCTTTCTGTGCAAAGTCGTACCGGGTTTTCCCATTATTTACTCACAAGGACGGGTATCAAGAGGGTTCCATTGGCAGAGAGAGCTGACGGGAATGGATTTTTTTCTTGCCATACCCGGTTTTTAGCCTTCAAGGTCCTCCCGGCAATTGTCGTGTAGTGATAATATCCCTGGAGGCAAGGTAGTGTAAAAAAGCAACATTGAAGAGATTCCGAAATTTTTCTCGTTGGACATTTCCAAGCTACACACTAATCATGGTCCACTTCTCACTTGTCTGAGATTCCCGTTTCCACTCTTTGATTGTTCCTGCGAGATCCTGATGAGAAGGGAAGGGGTAGAGGACAGGGGTAGCGAAGAATTGACAAGGGGAGAAGAGCAGCCAATGGATTTACGGAGCTACAGTAATACTGAGGACATGGGGCATGGGGCATGGGGCATGGGCAGGCGGCGAAGTATCAATTGATGGGTCACAGTGGTGGCTCTGGTGGGTGAATTCCGTGGTGGGCCTTGGAGATAGATACGTACTCAGTACACAGGTGATCAATATGATTTAAAAGTGTGGAATGCTATGTACAGAACTTGCTCGGCAGACTTGGTATCTCCACTAATGTGTAATCAGAAATCTGCAGATCTAGGAAGGAGTTTAAAATGGTGTAGGATCAAGAGATGGTGAGCATGCCGAATCATTACGAAGTAACGATAGATCCTTTGATCCTTAGACTCTGCTAAGATGTTGAAAGTGCGACTTAGACTGGGCATACACTAAGCGTCAAGTCTGATGTCGAGTCAACCCGAGTCCTCATCTGCGCCTGCTCCATGATGAGTGGGACACAAGCAGTCCCCAACTCCCGTACGAAGTACTTCATTCGACAATGTACGGGACACTGAAGGCTTGTACCCGAGAGCCCGAGAGTTGGAAGGTTCAATGTTGGTACACTGCGCAATATTGGCGCATGCTTTTTCCCTCTCTCGTCCCCCAGTCTCCATCAATGTTCCTTCCCAAGAGCCAAAAGGAGAGTGGAGTAGGAAATAGTGCACGTACTTCGTACTGCTCAGAGTATCAGGGGGCGTGTACAGTACATCCCCTGTGTTCATCTCTTCGTGTTGTCTGGTCTGAAAGTATCCTGTACTGTTCGCTGTACCCTACCTCAGTCCCACAGACAGCAGAGAGAAAGGTCTACCTGGTTAATCCACCCCTCCCCTGTAATTTCCCTCGCACGCCCCTCCTCCATCGCACTGCACTCTCAATCCCACATCCACACACCCCCGTCTCCCAAATATCAGTGGACAAGACATCTTCCCCCATGTCCCTTGTCTCAGCATCGCACCCCCCTCCCAGACCCCCCCAGCGACAATCCCTGTCTGTCACCAAACTCTGGCTCTGTGTACCGCCTTCGCCCTACTGCCAGGCTACGAGCACGACCTAACTGAATTAGAGGCCCTAAAATAAGGTGCGAGTCTGGGACATCAGAGCCTGCAGGAGCTCCGCCTCTTCACGAGATGTACAGGCTTTGCTTGCAGAAACGGGGTTTTTGGTTTTTGGGAGTCTGCTCCCAAAGGTATATATGAATCTCCAAGGCCCCCAATGTCAAACCCGTGCATCTTCTGGGAGAAGATTATCACTCCTCGTTCAAGCCATTCGTTCCCATCTTGCTATCTTATATACATCGCCATCATCCCTCTCTTCTCTCTCTGACCTCCCCGTTCCTTTCGTTCATTAAATCTTCACCATACAATCCACGCTCGCCATTGCTGGGACTTGGATATTAATACGCCTTCTCTCGTTTTGGATCCCGCTTACACACAAAACGCTAGAAGTTCCCGTCATTGCTGGCATGGTCAACTAGAAGGTGAGATCTTTCTTTCGTGCCCAACACAATAGCTCAGCTACATGCGGGCCGACTCTGCCTAGCCCGACTCTCGAGCCAATCTGGCACCGACTGGCTATGGTTGCTTGTCTTGGAAAAAGACGGAATCAAAATGAGAATCCACTAACACGACGCCATTCGGAAAAAGCAGTCTTTGGCTCAAGACCCCGGTTTAGGCCGTCACTTCTCTTCTCATACAAAACTCCCGAGACCCCAATCCCTCCTCCAAACCACCATTGACCTTCTCCCATTCCTCAAGTCTTGTTCTTGAGGACCTCTACTCTCTCCGCCACACACAAACGACGCCCGCGCATTCACCGCAATGATCTCGATAGAACAGTCCTTCAACATGTTCAACAGGCATATGGGCGGTGGCAACGATGATAACGATTACGCGCGATATCCCGACCCTCCCCAGGCTCTCTTTTCTTCCGGCGCGCCAGTGGACATGGGCTTGACGCCGGATGCGTATGCACCCTTCACCGCCACCACCGCGCAAGAGATGTTCCCCACGACGATGGCCTATGACCCCTCCTCCCTCTACGCCGAGACCCCCAGCTACCTCTACAACGGCCGCTCTTCCCCCGGCCACTTCGACGACGGCGATATGAGGGCCGGCTCGTCGAACCTGTCAACCACTTCTGCTCCCTCCGCCGCATCCTCCGCCGTCGGCTCCCCGCAGTCGAACCACGGCCAACTCGCACCCATCCCCGAGTGGGCGCCGCAGACTCTCAGCGTGTCGCCGAACATTGTTGGCCACAACGATTACTTCCCCGGGGGCTCTGAGTACTCTACATTTCCCACAGGTATGGAGGAATATACTTCTCCCTTCGACTTTAGCAACGGCACCAAACCTCCCGGGTTTGTTGGTGAGTTGCCTTATTTATTTTTCTTCTCCCTCGGCTGTGTTTTGTTCAGAATGGCTGTGTTGGGCACTTTTCTCCCCTGTACTAGCTTTCTTGAGAACAAGTGTGCTGCAATTCTCTCGTTTCCTCCAGTTAAGTCGCTGCCGGTAGTGGCGGAAAGTATTTCTCTTGTCCCCCGCTTGTAAACAAGCAAGTGTTGGGACGGAAGGGGAATAGTTTGGGGATAGGCGCCCTCTTGTCTCCACTCCGGTTTTGCTCGCCGAAAGTGGTGATTGATGGAGAGCCAACCCAGCTCGGTCTTCCCCTTTCTCCGCTCTCGATATCTAGCACTTTTCGCACTGCTCTTTTCCCCTTAGCCATTTATTTTTTCCCTGTATTTTCTCTTGACACAATCTACAGTCCTCTTGTCTCGATCTCCCACTAACTGAACTTCCTTGCTCCTTGCAGATCCTTCTCTTATCCACCCGGATATTAGCCGCCCGATTCAAATGACCTTTGACGGCCCCTTCCAGACTCCCACCACTGCCTACCCTACTTCCCCCGCGCTCTCCCACGGTGCTTCCTCTCCGCAGCCCATGCTCAGGAACGGAAGCCAGTCCCCGTTCCTGCACGGAGGGTTCCAACAGCCCTTCAGCCCCTATCAGACCCCCATGGATTCGACCAATTCACGAAGGCCCAGCCACCCCTTCGTTTCCCCTAACTACTCCGAAACCACCGCGTTCAGCAGCGATGAGTCCAAGGAGAAGTCGAGGTGCCCACACCCCGATTGCGGCAAGGCCTTCAAGGACCTGAAAGCCCACATGCTCACCCACCAGAATGAGAGGCCTGAAAAGTGCCCCATCCAGACGTGCGACTACCACATCAAGGGCTTCTCAAGGAAGTACGATCGCAACAGGCACACCCTCACCCACTACAAGGGCACCATGGTCTGTGGTTTCTGCCCTGGTTCTGGTTCTGCGGCGGAGAAGTCGTTTAATCGCGCCGACGTCTTCAAGAGGCATTTGACGGCCGTGCACGGTGTTGAGCAGACTCCTCCCAACAGCCGCAAGAAGGCGCCCTCTACCGTCTCGGCAGGCCCCAAGAGGCTGTCTGGCTACCCGCCTGACGCTACCGGAAAATGTAGCACTTGCTCGCAGACCTTTGGCAATGCCCAAGACTTCTACGAGCATCTCGACGACTGCGTGCTCCGCATTGTGCAGCAGGAGGATCCTGCTGAGGCTGTCAACGCCAAGAGGCTCGCCGAGGTGGAAAACGACCGCGAGGTCATGCAGACTCTCGAGAAGAACAACCTACCGCTCTCTATGTCTCCTGCTGCCGGTGTCGAGGATGGCGAGGAAGACGAGGATGATGAGATGCATCACGACGACGATGAGGAGGACGAGGATGGCTCCGCCAGGAGGAACGGCACCTCGAGGCGCAGGTCGGGTGGCAACCCCGCTAACGGTGTGCAAAAGTCCCGAGGAATGACGCACTCTCGGGGTGGTGTCCTTCTCAACACCCGCCGCGGCCGCAAGAACCGCCGCGACTACCCCTCATCCTGGGGCTTTGACAAGGGCCAGATGACGATGAAGAAGCGCGTCATGGCTGTCTTCGAAGGCCCCCGCCGTCTCGCCAAGGACGACATGATGCTGTCGACCGAGCACGAGGTCCGTGTCAGGTTGTCGGATGGGGACTCTTACGTTACGGACCTCGATGTGCAAACGCTCAAGAGGGCCGAGGGTTTCCTCCACGCCACTGATGAGGAGAAGGGACCTTGGATTTCGGACGACCCTACCGAGGCCGAGCTCAAGCAGATGAGGGAGATGCTCGAGATTAACAGGACAGCGCCCACCACCGCTCCTGCGTAAGGGAGACATGGGGTATAATACGGGCTGTTTTCTACTTTTTTTTTGGATTATCCTATTTGGCGTCTTTGGAGCTTTAGAGGGCGAAGCATGCGTCGGGCGCAAATTACTAGGATGGGGTCAAACTCGACACTCCATCCTTGACACAAAAGGGAAAAGAGGAGATGGAGAGAAGGAAGAAAGGTTATGACTTTGATTTTGCTTGTTTTTTTTCTGTTCAAACGGGCACAACATTTTGTCTGTTTGCCAAAACGCCGCAAGATGGCGTTTATCGATACCCCGAATTTCTTCATATCTCTTGAAATATTTCTTGTCCCTTTTTTTTCCCGCGTCGAAGCTCCTCCAGATACATATTCTCTTGTTTTTTGACGACCGCTTTTCTTTTACTCCCTTCCCGATTTCCTATTTTAATTTTTGGGGTCTTCCTCCCCCTTCCACATTTGGAGGAGGAGGGGACGGGGAAGACTTCCACCTGTCTATAGCTATTGGAATTGGGGGCGGCGGGGGCTTTTCGTTTTCGAGGGGGGAGTTTTTCTTAATGATGTTAATGAACCTGAACCTGTTTGGAATGATATGAAATAGTATACAAAATCTGAAAGATTTGGCTCTCTTGTACATGTATGGCATTTTTTTCTGTCTCGCTTTTTCCGGGAGGCAAGTGGTAGTGGAGCGACATCGAATCGGGATGCGGTGTAGGGTACGATAGATTGAAGCTGTGAATAGACAATTGATTGATGAATTATACGAGTCGATCCCTGCAACTGGCCTTTTTGGCCTTATTACTGGTTGTTAAGGCAGTAAACGAACGGCCTATCCTAAGTGGCGGGACAGGTTTGGTGGTGTAAGTGTGACATTGGAGAGAGAGAGAGAGAGAGAGCCGACGTGGCACGTCACAGAGAGGGTTGGATTGTCATTAACGGGGAGGAATTATTAGGCGCAGCTCACTCCCCCCCTCCAACCTCTGGGACCAGGACATCAAAGGGCATATGAGGCCGGTAATAGGTCGAATCTTACTCTTACAACGGCTAAGCGATGATGCAGGGCGAAGTCTACTGTTCTCTCCTTGCCCCTCCCTTGTTGGGGAAGAAGAATGGTCAGCATCCTACCAGTGGATTGGGAAATGATCTCCATCACATTGGGAGTGGGATTCCTGGTGGTCTTCAGAGTCGTTTGGTGTTGCTCTCCACTGTCTCGGGTCATCTTAAGAGGGGGGGGCACACCAACCCTCCTCGACGACCAGGCTGGTTGGGTGACGTTCCTGTGTGGAAAGAGATGAGGTGTGCTTTATACTTCGTAGACCTTGACGTTAATAGAGAGTGAGAAGGAGGGGCGTCTTTTTTTCCCGCGGGACGAGGCGAGGTTAGGGGGCTGGGGAGATCTACGGAGTGTTTGAAAGTCGAAGTGAGATGGAGGGTTGTGTTTCTATTTTGGTGTCCCCCGCTTCTGTTCGGGAGGGGGGCGGTTCCATTGTCTTTGAGGGAAGGGAGACGGAGTTGGGTTGGTGGGGTGGTAGTCTCGGGGGCGGAGGCGTTCCGGGGACGGGCCCAAGTTTTTTGTATACATTGATCATCGACTGTTGAAGCAAGGAGTGGGAGGGGAGACAAATTTCGCTGTGATGGTTTCTGAGGCCATAATCAAGCCACCTTTGCGCAGTTTCCAACACTTTAGGTGTTGGAGTCTGCAGAGCGGCTTCTGGATTTCCCTGGGACAGGGCGTGCAACAATGAACCAGGTGTTTGGTGATGATTTGGGAGGGTGGATTATGTAAATGGAGAGAGTGATGCCAGTAAAGAGGTCATCTGGGCTCTGCGAGCATGCTCCTCGTTGGGCCAAGGGAGGGAAAAAGAAAGGTATTTAAATGTCCAGGGCTGGTTTCGAACTAACAACTCTCCAAGTCGCCCTCCTCCCCTCAACATCTCCCGTCTGGAGATCTCACAACCTCTGCAGGGCAAGCAGACGAGGATGGTCTCACAGAAAAGAAGCAAAAGAAAATTCTCAAATATAATAAAAAAAAGAATTCCCACTTCTCCCGCCCCGATTCCCAATTTCCCTTGTCCAATTCCCGCTTTCTCATTTCCTCCACGTCTCATGGTTTGACCAGACCGGGTTCCACGCCGGCGCCTTGCGGAAGTAGTTTATAAGCAGTACATCACCGCTCGACCACTTTGAGCTTCCGTGAGACGTTGAGAATCGAGACCGAGATTCTGATATATCACACACACACACACACACACAAACCGCCAACCTCAAGGCTGAGGAGGTGCGTTCCCTGATGAGTACCGAGTAGAACGCATTCAATTAAGCTCCGTAGGCCTCCCAGACGACATCTAGATTTCTTACAATAAATTTGAATATTGTAGACAGAGGTTGGGAAAAGCCTTGCGAGTTTGGTAAAGAGCTACTCTTCCTTCTAGAATGATATTCCTCTGAATGCACCTCTCAGTACGTACTTCATTATCTCGAGCTTCTTGATAATGAGGATGACTAAAACTACCCCGCCACAGCTTTGGGCCATTCAATAATTTTCATATTCAAATTGTGCAGACACATGAAGAATCGAGTCGATGAAGAATGCAGGGACGATTCGAATTGGACGTCATTGATCACATCTCCATTATCATCATTCTCATCACACACATCCGCCGGGATTGAATATTCCCCCTCCATCGATTGATCCCCACCATCTCCCCCAGCCCCAACACACGAGCAAACAAAAACACAGCTCACTTACACTCTCCTCTCTCCCTCCCTCCCTCCCCAAACCATGACATCCACAAACCTCACCAACCGCCTCACCCCCGAAACCCCCGACTCCACCCCCGAAGACTTCCTCTCCTCCTCCCTCGCCGTAATCTTCCCCGACGCCGTCGCCAACCAGCACGGCGACGCCCACACCGCCCTCCTCTACACCTCCCCTCTCCTCCCCAAGCCCCTCCGCATCCAACTCGCCGACCCTCCGGCCGAGGCCGAGCGTCAGCTCTTCGGCCACTACCTCTGGAACGCGAGTCTCCTTGCCGCCGAGTTCATAGAGGCCGGGACAGCGGGCGTTTCTTCTTCGACGGAGCAGCGGGGCAGCGCTGCCCTCACGCGAGCTCTGGAGGAGGGGATTTTCAACGTCAGGGACAAGTGTGTCGTTGAACTCGGCGCGGGGACGGCTTTGCCTTCCATGATGGCTGCGTTGTTGGGTGCGAAGTCTGTTGCTGTGACGGATTATCCGTCGGATGCGTTGCTGGCGACGTTGAGGGGGAATGTGGAGCGGAATGTGAGGAGGGAAAACGGGCCGAAGGGAGGCGAGGCGGCGTTTTGCGAGGATGTGGTCGTGGGTGGACATGCGTGGGGGGAGACGACGGATGAGTTTGCGGCGGGGAGGAAGCACGATTTTGATGTTGTTATAGCGGCGGATTGTCTCGTAGGTTTCTTCTTTTCCATTTATCCCTTCTTCTCATCTCTCCGTGTCTATTTACCCCCCTTGAATCCTCTCGTAAAACCCATTGTGATGAAAACACATACTAACCCAAGAGCCCAAAGTGGATGCCCTGGCAACACGCAAACCTCCAAACCTCCATCTCCCACTTCCTCAAACCCGCCTCCCTCAACCCCGACGCCCGCGCCTGGGTAATAGCGGGCTTCCACACGGGGCGCTCTCAGATGCGCGGCTTCTTCGACGTCGCCGCGCTCGCAGAGAAGGGGCTCGAGATCGAGCGCTTGTGGGAGGTGGACTGTCTCGGCGTCGAGAGGGAGTGGGTTTGGGAGAGGGAGGGGGAGGATGCTGGGAATAGGAGGCGGTGGTTGGCTGTGGGGATTCTGAAGAGTGTTGCGGGGAGTTGAAAGGGGGGAAGAGGATGAAGGGGGGGATAGAGCATGAATAGTAATAGAGGTAGAAAATAAGGTGTGTGTGTATGAGCGTGGCCTTTTTTTTATGATAATGACATATAGACGTTGGATGGGATGTATGGCTACATATAAACTTATCCTGCTTGATATACATGATACCCTCCTTCCCTGTCTTCCTCGCCGGCCTCCCCAGAAGCCACGAGAACAGCATCCTACGCTCGCTGTCTACAAATATACAGACGTACAAATACTCCATACGCCAAAGAACCACATCACCATTGCCCCCTTCTCCCCTTCTTCACCCCTCCTCCTCCCCTCCCTCGACCGTCGCCCCCATCTCACCAACCTTTTGAAAATACTCCCCCCCAACCCTCAAATTCTCAACCGCACTCAACCCCCTCACAACCCCCGTCAAATTCCTCTCCCTCGCCAACCTCTTCAGCGCACCCTCCAAAAACCCCGCGAGCAGCCTCACGCTCCACCCGTCGGGGACCACCTCGAGCACGTCGACGACGTCGAACCAGGGGCCGAACCGCGAGAGGAGGGTGGAGGTCTGCTCGACGCGGTCGCTTAGGTGGTCGATTTGGAGGAATTCGAGGAGGAGGGCTTTGAAGAGGCGGCGTTGTTCTTGGAGCGGAAGGGGTGACTTTTTTTGGTCTTGTTGGTTGGACATGTCGGCGGTTTGCTTTTGGCGTTGCTGCTGCTCTCCAAAGAGACTCGATCCGCCCCAAAGACAATATCGAATGGCGGCATCATAATCCCCCAGCTTGTGCACCAGCAACCTCAGCGCATTCTCATGCTTCCCCTCCCGCCCATCGAGGATAATAATCTCCGGAACCAACAACTCGTCCGGCACGGCCGCGATGCGCCTCCTCGTCGCCGCAACATCATACGTCCTCACATCGCTCAGCAGCTGTAAAAGCCTCAACCTCGACAGCGAAACCTCATCGTCCTCGGCCGTGTTGTCGGCGAGGAACTGCCCGTAGGGAGGTTTAGGCGGCGGCTGCAGCGCGCGGTACGCCTCGTACGTAGCGGCGAACATCTCTCGACGCTCGGGCGAAGACCGCAGAGCTTCGACCGCGATGTCGAGGTAGTAGGAGATGAGCTCGTCGACGTACTCGTCGTTACCCTTGGCGAAGACGAGGTGCTCAAGGTAGTACTTGACGGCGGCGGGGGCTTCATCGCGGAGGATGGCCACGGCGTGGGCGGGTTCGAAGCGCGGCGCGCGGCCTTTGTCCTCGGCGAAGACCTGCGCACCGAGTTTGGGGTCGCGGTTGGCGAGCCAAACGCCGTAGGTTCGCACGAGGGACTTGTTGCTGATCTTGGTGAGGTAGTCGCGCACGCGCTGCTCGCCGTCGCGGAATTCGCCGCCATCGTCGGGTTCGCCTTCGATGATGCGCCGCCAGGTCTCTAGGACTTCGGCGGCCATCTTGCGACTCTGGTAGAGGCGGCTTAGGACGAATAGCCGTCTGTACGACTCGAGGAGGTCGACGGCCCGGTCGAAGCAGTCGACGCCCTTGTCCACGAGGTCGTAGAGCTCGGCCCGCACCGAACCCTCCTTTCTCGACGTTACGCCCTTGGGCGAATGCTGGTCGATCTCGAGGAGGACAAGAAGGAGTGAGGCGTCAACCGTCCGGAAGACATCGTGCTCGTCAGCAATGCTCCCGAAGCCCTTCTTTACTCTCCAACCGGCGAGGAATCTGCGCAGGAACTGAAGAACCCGGCCGTCTAGCGCGCCCACGGGGATCGGCGACGCGCACACCTTTTCGTTCTGCAGATACCGCGCCGCTGACTCCCTTACGCCGCCGAAAATCCAGATGCCCTTCCTGCTTTCCACAATCTCGTTTCGCAAGCCGGGAATGAGCGATAGCACAACTCGGGGGTCGAGAGAGCTGTCGACGAGCCTGTTCGCCAAAGCCTCCGCCTCCGAATCGGCAAAGGCAGTGTCCTTCTCGGCGTTCAAAAAGTCTACGAGAAGAAGCAGCCCCGCCTGTTGCCGGAGGTAGCTCAGGGTCAAAAACTCCAACTCGTTCTTGGCATCGCGGTCATTGATAGACTTGAGGAAGCCAAACACGCCATCGCGGTCCACTCTCGTCTCCGAAGGAACGACATCTCCAGGACAGAGCCCAACTTTCGCCTCGAGCTGAAGGAGCAGCGGGTTCCGCACAGCCCACCAGATGTGATTTCCGGTCCAGACGGCTATCCCCGCCCTGGCCTTGGCCAGCCTCTTGACGAACTCTTCCTCCTCGCGATTGCGGCTCGCCTCCCAGCCCTCGGGCAGATCTTCATCCTCGGCGTCGAGATCGCGCTCGAAGAGTTCCCGCTCTGTGGACATTTGCGCGAGGGATGTCGCGGTGCGGGAGTCGATGCTTCGGGGGGAGAAGGGCGCGACGTCGGAGTCGCCGTTGGGGAATGGATTGAATCTCCTCTGGCAGAGCCTGTCTATAAGTTCTTGGCAGACCGTCTCATCGTTGCCCGTCAGCGATCGGATGCCCAATGGCGACAACGGTGTCGTTTTCTCGCCCTGCCCTTCGGTTATCGGTGCTTCAAGCCAAAATTTGTCGGGTTCCGCATCGCCTTCAAAGCGTTGGATCTCGAGACCGTGGTGAGTTCCGTCCTCTGCATCCTTGGTCATCGACGCGAGCACATATTTGTCTACTTCGTCCTCATTACTCATAGATGGTCTCGAGGACTTGGAAGAAGACACAGACTCCGAAAAGCCCACATCAACGACAACCTCCCTCGGATACCTATCAAACCCTAGCGTCGGACCCTTTGGATCGCCGTCGAGGTTCACAAACATGCCAATAGCAGGGTCCGTTGCGCTCGTGCCCGTAACAAGCAAGAACTCCTCCGGTGAGGGCGAGACGATGTGCGGTTTTAGGAATGGGGGCGGGGGTTTCGGCGCAACGGCGGCGGCGGAGGGAATAGGGGTGGAAGAGGTAGAAGAAGGTCCCTGCTGGCCTGGGGTACTAGGAAGTGGTTTATTATTAGCCGTCTCCGGGGGCTTCGGGCTCGTGGGTTTAGATGGAGGTGTATGTAGCCGAGCCACGGGCTCCTCGCCCTGGCGCGGGCCGAGAATGCCGCCGCTGATAAAGGCGCCGAGACTCGTGCTCCTAGCATGAGAGTGGTGGCCCTGTCCGGCTCCGGAATGGCTGCGGGTGTGGGCCGACGAGTTGCTGCGTAGTAGGCCGCTCTCGTTGGTGGCTGCGATGCTTTGGGTGTGTCCGAGCTCGCCTGGCGGTTGAGAATTATCGAGGGAGGAGATGGTCATTAAGGGGATCTTGAGCTGGTGCTCAACATCTAGTAAGGCATAGTGTCGGGAGTCGGCGACGCAGGCAATGTTGCCTCGTCTACAGGATATAGTGCTGCCCGCAAAGTCGATGTTCTATAGAAAGAGTGATCATCAGCGTTCTTATCCTAGGCAGTAGTAGTAGTAGCTTCCTTGGCGTCTCCGTGAAATATCCTACCTTTACGGCTCCCGCCTCCTCGCCAATGCGCACGACCTGTATCCGCCGATTCAGCGACAGCAAGACAGTAATCCTCTGACCCCTCTGCTCGCGAGGATTGTTCCCATTACTACGCTGAGGGAGATTCAAATCCACGCCGCCTATCCAGTTACAGTTCCTGACCTGGGTAGTCCCGAACACGGGACTGAGCTCGGGGAGGGAATAAAAGGTGACGGTCCAGTTGCAGAGGATGCAGGCCTTGCCGACCTTGGGGAGGAGGAGGATCTGCTGGACGCCGGGGCGGGAACCGGGAGGCGCGCTGTGGGTTTCGGAGAAGGCAGGTCGGAGGCGGGAGGCGAGGATGAAGGTAGGGCGGCCGGTGCCGTCGGTTGGTTCGAAGGGGATTTGGACGAAGTGGAGGAGTTCGGCGGCGGAGGTGCCGACGTAGAGGTTGCGGTCTGGAGAAGTGGGAGATCTGCGGGTTAGTAACGGAGAATGGCCTAGAAGGGCATCATAGGATCCTATGGATATCCTTTTGACAACGGCGCAAACACACCTAGGTAGTCGACGCATGTGATCTTGACGTCGTCGGGGACGCCCTCGGTGGTGAGGGGCACATTGTCGAGGAGGGTGCGCAGGGCGAAGGGACCCGTCGAAGCGGATGAAGTTTGAAGTGATGATTGCATTGTTTCTTTAGACCCATGATCGTGGCTGGGCTTCGCATCCATCGGGTCTAGTCCTGTCACCGGAGTGGTTGCCTCATGCTGAGGGTCGGACCGAGGAGCTTGGTTGAGGTTCGAGGTGGGTGGGATCGGTTAGTATGGTATATGGCAGCGTTGCGGCTTAGAGCTTGAGATGCAGGACCGTCGGACACGCTTTCTTGTCGTACGCGGGATGTCGGGATACGTCGCAATAGTTCCAGTGACGAGAAATGGCCCGGCTGGTTCGGGCTGGATTAGCGGGTTGAATTGCGGCCCAGCCTTGCGTCTTGCAGCAACGGAGATTGCGCGAATGGTGTCGGGGCCCTCGAATGAGCCGCGCTGGGACGGGATCAGAACATGAGCTAGAAATGGGGAGCTTGGACAGGGGAGACCAGGCTGTGCTGACGCACTGAATCAATTTGAGGTTGCTGACTCCAGTGGACGCGTGGGCCCCAGCCACAGGGGAAAGGCCAGAACCGCCAGCGCTGTGATAGGGCGAGCCCAGCCCCGCCAGCCAACCACCATCAGCGCCAACGCCTGACAGCCCGAGGCTGAGTGGCGGTACTGAACAGCCAGATCAGGCCAACAGGCAGGCAGGGACAGGGATAGAGCTGAGTGAACTGGACATTGAACACGTTCCCAAATCATCACCAATTCAATCCTCCAACATCACGATCGCAAAATCTCCCGATTCGACAAATCCACATAGATCAATTTGCACACTACATATCGACCTAGTGTTTTTTGTTTTCTTCTTATTCTCTTCCTCTTATCTTTGCCGCCTCGAAGCCGCGGAGCTTTATCCAGCTACCCGGAAGTTCCATGGCTCTCGACCTAACCGACTCCTGTTAAGCTCCCGGTCCACCCACCCCTCACAGTCTCAGGGGTGATCCGCATCCGAACCTCCCCGATCGAGAGAACAACGACAAACAAATAGAAACAGAAAATGGCCGACACGGCGACCTCACCCACAGGGAGTCCCGATGGCTTGGAAAACAGCCCCGGCAACAAGTTCCAAACCGCCATCTCGGCGTGGAGGAGTATGTTCATCCGACACAGAAATCACGGAAATCACGGCACACCCATGGTTCGGAGCTCCCGTACTAACACGGCTATCTCGCAGACGTCGACCTTACGACACTCGTCACCCAGCTCGATAACACGGCTTCTGATATCGCTGCCCACCAGCGCGACTCGACGGTTCAACGAAAGGAGCTGGCGCAAAAGACGAAGGACTTTAGGAAACTCGACGATGCGTCAAAACTGACCGAAATCAAGGGTCTTCTCAAATGTATCGCCAAATAACACCCATCCCTCATAACCCCTTCTTCCGGAGGGCCAGGGGACACACCTTTTTTTTCGCTAACATGTTCGTCCAGCTTACCAAACGTTTATCGACCTCCTCACAAACCATTCGAAATCGGTAAACTCGGTCTTCCTGCAGTTATACACAGCCCTCTCCGATGCGCCCGATCCGTACCCCCTCCTCGAAGCGTCGGTCGATTCGATGCTCGTCTCCGAAGACACCCTCCCCAAGTTGACGGAAGAAAACAGCCACCTACAAAAGAACGTAACCAAGCTCACATCACAACTCGAAGAGACCGAATCACGCCTGCAAACCGAGCGATCGGCCCGCAAGGAGCTCGAGGACAAGCTCGAATCAAAGGTCAAGGAGGTCGAGGAGTCGTGGACTGCCGTGCTGGAGGAGAAGAAGGATAATTGGGCGTCCAAGGAGAAGACCCTGGAGGAAAAGGTTGAGAGCCAAGAGCGCCTCATCAGCGAGATCAAGGCGAGCTATGAGGTCAACCAGCGCCTCGGCCGCACCACCGCCGAAGAGGATGGACAGGCGAACAATGTGACCGCGGCCGAGGTCGAGATGCTCCACTCCGACCTCGAGCGCACGAGCACGAGGCTGGCCGAGGTGGAAGCCCGCAATGAACAACTGCGGCTGGATCTGGCCCAGGCAAAATCGCAGGCTACGACGCAGCAAACATCACTAGAAGACGACCCTGGATACATGCGGATGCGGTCCGAGAACCGGTCCCTTCTACACAAGCTCGATGCTTCGAGGGCTGAAAAGGAGGCGGTTAAGCGTGATCTAGATACCAAGGTCAAGACCCTCCAGCGCGAGTCTGGTCGTCTCAAGGAGGAGCGGGATGCGCTCAAGGCCAAGGTGCAAAAGTGGAGTGACTACGATAACGTAAAACAGGAACTCGAGGTTCTAAAGAGCATCGAATTTTCTACGGGAGATGATGACGAGTTACCTGGACACGCCGAGGGCGTAGAATCCACCAGTGACAAGGCCAAGAGTGGAGGCGACACGCTGGAGAAGCTCCTTCTTGCTCGGAACAAGAAACTTGGCGACGAGCTCACGATCCTCCGAGTATCCCACCAAGACCTGCAGACGCGACTGCAAGACCTACAAGAGGAGGTGTCTCGGACGAACGCCGAGCTCGAAAAGGCGCAGCAGCTCAACGAGAAGCTCGAGAACGATCTCGCCACGCTTCAAGCCGAGGCGCCCAACGCCTTTCCCTCGGGAGCGTCGGTCGCGGGCACCTACGTGAGCCGATTCCCTTCAGGTGTAGCAGGCAGAAAGGGGAGGATATCGCCCACGTCGTCCATCATAAGCGGGTTGGACCCTCGTAGCAGCTCCTCGATGATGGGCGAAGGCATCGGCTCCTCGGGCAATACCATCTTGCCCATGCTCACGGCGCAGCGCGACCGGTTCAAGAAGCGAAACGCCCAACTAGAGCAGGAACTCTCCGAAAGCCACCGCACGGTATCGCAGCTCCGGCAGGAAATCGCCGCCCTGCAAAGAGACAACCTCAACCTCTACGAAAAGACGCGCTACATATCGACGTACAACCGCAGCGGCGGCGCGAGCGGCACGTCTTCGTCGGCCTACTCCACGACCAACGCAAGCCCGAACCCGAACCCGTCGACCATCGCCATCGGCGGCACGGGGAACCCGGGCATCGCTCTCGATCGGTACCGCAAGGCGTACGAATCGAACATTTCGCCGTTCGCGGCGTTCCGCGGGCGCGAGTCGGCGCGGGCGTATAAGCGCATGAGCCTTCCCGAGCGGGTGGTCTTTTCGGTCACGAGGATGGTGTTGGCGAGTCGCACGAGTAGGAACTTGTTTGCGGCGTATTGTGTGGCGTTGCATGTTTTGGTGTTCATGTCGCTGTTTTGGATGGGGGCGGAGGATGTTGATAAGCATGCCACTGGGTTGGGGAAGTCGGCTGCTGCTGCTGCGGCGGCGGCGGCGGGTGGCGCTGGGGCTGGGGGAGTGAAAGGGGGTGGGGAGTGGCATGAGGCTGGTTTTTAGGGGTATAGAGATTAAGTGAGGTTGCTTCTTCTCAGTGCCGGCTACTCGGAGAAGGGGAGTCTTTCTTCTAAGCTGAGGTCATCGTGGTGGGAAGAGTATTGGAATATTTGAAGGTCACGGGGTTAGTCGGGGTTCATTTTGCTGGATGTGTTTTATAAAGTGTATGATTGGGAAGGAATGGAAGAAGAACACGAAAAAGACGCTGAATCTTGTTTTATTTTTACGTTACGGGTTTTACGGGTCCTTTGCTCGTTCTCAGTAGATTTGGGACAAGGAATGAAGGCGAAGGATTTCTCTTTTCTTACATTTTGTGTGTACGTTTGCAGGTAGACTCTAATCATCGACTTCAAGTCAGGATACCGAACTGCATCCACTCTGGTTATCTTAGTCATCGATTAACGTTGGAGTGGGCTTTGTACTGACATCATTTCCTCGTCTCCCGTCTGCTTCGAGTTGCCCTATTCTCGAACATCCTGCTGCTCTCCTAACCCGCCCCCCAAACCCAAAGAACGCACCCATAGCATATGACCTCGGCAGGATCAACCCGGATCACCCGCGCCCCTCATCGAAAATAGAAATAACAATATCCACAGAACCATAAAAGCCAAGATAATGAGCGACAAACTCTAAAAAAGAAGAAGTACGCAATCTGCCAACGCAACCCTACCCATGCACAGATCTAAACGTGCGTCTTCTACGGATCTCTACCACCCTATCGATTCCACTGCAGTCGAAAAAAGAACAGGAAGGACGGTCTCTCTGAGCCAATGGCGATAAGCGCCGGCCGCTTATGGCGGCCATTTAGCTGCGAGGCTGGACCAATTAGAGCAGCGGTAATCTGTACCACGCGGTTAAGGTGGTGTGGATCCTGTGGGGTTCGGTGGGGTTCGCTTGTTGCTTTGGTGGGATTTGGTTGGAGGTTATTTTCGGGGGTCAATTTGGGTAAGCGCTGGGACGATCCCTGATATTGAGGATTCTAGAATGGGGGATTTGGGAGTGAGGAAGAGAGAAAGCAGAATTAGGATTTTTGGAATCCAGCTGCTGATTGTCTAGTCGGAAGATGGAAAGAATAGTCAGCTAGAGACTGAGTTCTTGTACTAAGATCTTAGGATACTGAGGCTCATTACATAGGATTAGGATCAAGCATTCGTACAATCTGACTCCGTGGTGTACTAAGCAAAAACCAACGCCTTGCCTCGCACAGTCAGGTCAGCATCAAAGTCAGAACCTGAACTTGTGCAGTTCAATATCGAATCCATCGCTCCGGAACCAACGACATCCGAACTCTCCCTCTCAGACCCTCCCAATAAACCGGGATTTTCGAACGCGCCCCGCAAGAAATTCTTCATCCCAGGGCGATCTCAGCGGGCGAGATTCCGAAAATATCGTTTAACTTTTTTTTTTTTTTTTTTTTTTTTTTTTTCTCGGGCAGAGCTTTGCCGTGCGAGGTCTTTTCTTGGCTTGCATGCGGAGCTTGGCATGATTGGTATGATTGGTGGCTAGATGTATGCGTCCGATGCCATCATGAGGTAGGAAGGTACAAAGGTACAGGGGCAGCATAATCCCGGAAATTGGAAAGCAAACGCAAGAAATGAGAAACGTACTCTGGAAAAACGAAGAGTACGTAAGGGCCGGCGAACACTGGACTCATTGAGGGCGGCCGGCGCTTGCAGACCCCATGCGAGTTGCTGCATTGGGAAGCAAGGGTCTGACCAATTGCGGGGCTGGATTGGGATACAGATACAAGATACAAGGTACAAAATCCAATGGGAGCCAAAATCGAGCTTCTCTATCCTCTCTGTTTTCCTTTACCTTCTCTGAGGGAAGGAGCAAACATCACTCCTGGTTCTTCAAGTATCACCATCGCTCTATCACTCTGTCGACTGTAATACAATCCTCACAAACAGCTGCTTTGGACCATTTGCTCTGAACACCAGAGCCAAAGAAGAGAAGAGAGACAAACAAAAGAGATCCAGAGATGGAAACCCTTCGTCCCGCTTGTACAGCTGCCACGTCCAGATCGTCATTTCATTTCCCTTGTCCACCCTGTCCTGTCCACCCTCCCACTGGCATCCTGCATCCTGCAAGCAACCCGAACGAACCAATGTCCCCCTCCCATTCATCCCATCCACACCATCCACCTATCTTTCGTACACCCACACGCCATCCCTTGTTTGCCCGGCGTCAAACAACGCCCAGACCAAAAAAGAAACACTCGAATCCGGCCTAGTCCCGAATCCCACATCTCTCCCATTGCCGCCCGCCCAACCCCCCGTCCCAAATGACGCCAATAGATGTAGTCTATTGTAGTATTCTATTCAGTCGTAACCGCGTAGCTATTGCTTGTACCTTAAAATCAAAAGTGTATAATAGAAGTGATGATCCTCCATCCTCTCTCGATCTTCGTTTTCCGTATACTGCATCTCGAAATCATCATCTCCATAAACGGCCGAGTCGTTTATTTCCTTTTATTTCCTTTCTTTTTCTTTTCGTCGTTTCTTTTCCTTATATTTCCTAGTTTCTATTCTCTCTTATTTCCTACCAAGTCTTTCTTCTTAGTCTCTGGGATTTCTTCATCGTCTTCTTTCCTAGTGTCTTCTCCAGTTTCTCTCTCATCAAACAACAAAAACGAACAAAACCAACAACTTACACACACAAAACCATCATGAAGCTCCTCAACCTCCTCGCATCAACCCTCCTCCTCCCATCCATCACCCTCGCCGCCCCAACCCACGCCTCCCTCTCCTCTTCCGACCGCAACGCCCCCGCCGCCGTCGACCACCTCTCCGACTACTTCAACCTCCTCGCCCTCAAGGTCCAGCGGTACAAGACCCTCGGCTCGGCGCCCACCTGCGACATTTCCCGCGCCGTCCTCCCCATTAGTATGTTCTACTCTTCTTCTCTCCTCTCCCCCAAGAAATCCAAATAAAAATATAGGGAAGATTAAAAAAAAAAAAAGAAGTCGGCCTCACTAACACACGCAACAGCCCCCGACTCCCTCCCCGCGCCTTCGGCAGGCCTCAAACCGAAACACATTGCCCTAGGCCGCGGCACCCAAAACTACACCTGCGCTTCCTCCTCCTCCTCCGACACCCCAACCGCCGCCGGCGCCGTCGCCACCCTCTACGACGCCTCCTGCCTCTCTACCATCCACCCGGACCTCTTCACCACCCTCACCCGCCTCGCCATCTCCTTCGCCCCCATCCCCAAACCCCTCTCCTCTTCCACCGAACAACCCCGTCTCGGCCCGCAAGCCATGCGCGTCTCGGGAGTGCACTACTTCAACTCCCTCGGCCAGCCGTTCTTCGACATCGATGCCGCCGATAGGGGACACGTTACGGTCAAACTGAATAATTCTATTCCGGCGCCGTTTGATTCCGCGACGGGCGTCAAGGGCGAGAAGGCCGTGGGGTGGTTGAAGTTGGTTGCGAGGGACGAGGAGGGGAGTGCCACGAAGGGACTTAGGGAGGTTTATAGGTTGGATACGGTCGGCGGGAGCGCGCCTGCGAGTTGTGAGGGGATGCCCGAGAAGTTTGAGGTTCAGTATGTTGCGCAGTAAGTTTTCCCTGTTGGATGCACCCCTCCTATTTCTGTCCTTTCTTTTCTCTTTCTTTGGCTGGACTAACATGGGAAATTAGATATTGGTTCATGGGCTCCGACGACGAGGAGTAAAGACTGAACTTGAACTCGAATAATTTACACTTTCAAGTCTATCTCTCTCCCGGGCCGGCGCTGGATACCGCTCATGCTTGGACTTGCTCACTTTTTCTTCTTTTATTTCATCTTGCCGTTGCCTCTTTCTTTTTTCTTCTTGGTCTCTTATATCATGTATGTTAGCAGTCGGTAATGAATGAGCACTCTTAATGTAGGAACTTGAATCGTTTCGATAGTAACCCATCTAAACGTGAGTACCCGGTCCATATGTCAAAGAATACGCCCTCCGCCTTTATACAAGAGAACCTCGATCGGCATGGGAACAGTCGAGAAGGAACTCTTCACGTAGAAACCTAGTCCGTTTCCAACAGATTAGATATGCGAAGCAGTAAGGCTTTAGTCTTCAAGTAGTAGTAAACTCGATGCGTCATTTACAAGAAAAAGTGAGTTCTCTATAAGCGGCAAACCACAAAGGTTCGAACAAAGAAAAAGACCTCCCTCACCCCCTTCACATCCCACCATTTTCCATACCTTCGAATCGATGCAGCCATGTCTCATCAAGCAGAAACAATGTTGACCTCCCCAATCCCCTCCCCTCCCTTTCCTCCCTTTCCTCCCTTTCCTCCCTTTCCTCCCTCGCCTCCGCCAGATGACTCGACTCCAACCCCATTCTATAAGCACCCAGTAAAGCACCGCGCTCAGAAAATGATAGAATAAAAAAAAAGACTTATAGGAAGAAAAGGCGGGTATCTGTTTACTTCCCCCAAAACTCCTCTGAACAAAGAAAAGAAAAGAAAAAATATGAACCGAGCTCAAACAGAACGTATGTATGCATGCCCATCGAAGACCCCATCTACTATTCCCATCCTCACCATGCCGCCCTCCCTACGCCCTCACAACCTCCTCATGCAACAACGTCAAAAGCCAATTCGCCTGCGGCACGCTGCCCAGCTGGAAACACCACTTCTTCACGCTCCCCCCAGGACTGCCCGTCGCCGGAATATACTCATCCCTCCTCTCCTCCCACACCGAGCATATAATACCCCTCGTCCCCATCATCGTAAAACACCCACTTCCCAGCACCGCATCGAGCACCACCCGCGGCACCGCCGCCTCCCCACCATTGCCACCGCCCATCATGTCCTTCTTCTTCGGAATCGTCGTTATTGTTATGCGCTTCTCGAGCCCGTGGTTGGCCCGCAATTCCTGCCGCCAGCCCTCCGGCGGCCGCCGCACCTGGAGACGACAGTTTCCGTAGTCCTCCCACCTGCTGGCGCTGACGAGCAGGTGGAGCCGGATCGGCACGTTGTCGTTGCTGATGGGCTCACCTCGGCCGCTTCCGTCGATGCTGACAGATGGAGAGCGCGGCATGCTGCCTTCGGCCGACGACGACCCGGATGTGTACAAGCTCATGGCTCCGTTTTGCTTCTCCAACGATGACCGTCCAATGTTGAACGAGAGGTTTGCTCCGCCCGCAAGCCTCTTGAGGAAGCTCGACGCCGACATGGACGACGACGCCGCGGTGCTAGCTTCGTCGACAGACCTCGTCGGCGCCCGTGCAGATGCTCTATAGCTGTTCTTACGCCCGAACCAGCTCCTTTTGCTGCGCAGGCCGCCCTCCTCATCCCCATTCACAGGGCGGCGCTCTCCAAAGCTCCTGAACCTCATCTCGTTCTCGAGCTGGATGTACTTCTCATTCTTCAAACGCGCTGCGTGCACCGCCGCATAAAGGTTCAGGCACTCCTCCTGCGTCGCATTGCGGAACCGGAACGTGCCGCCACCAATCGAAGTTATCTTGCTGTGGCCGAGAACAGCCGTTCGCACCTCTAGGTCGAGAGCGTTACTCTTGCGGACGAGCACCACGGGTGTCAAGTCGAGGGCGATCAATGGCTTGTCTGTCAGAGGATTCCTATTCGGTTTCATCGAAAACGCCTCCATCATACCGGGCGAGACGAGGATTGAGCAAAGGTGGCTCGAAAGATCCTTCCAGAGGCCGCGCTTGTCATGCCAGTGCGAGACCGAACATACGAAACGGGACGAGTCGTTCGACTCAACAGGCTCCACCGCCTCCACTGCCTCGACGGGTTGTCTCCTTTGGTGAAGGCCAGCCTGAGATGCCGAGTTTGATGGCGTGAGGCTGGCATAGGATAGGACGGATTCCGCCATTTCTGAGCGATCATGGTCATGGTCATGGTCATCATCATGGCCGTGGTCGTGGTCGTGGTCGTGGCGGCGGTCATGGCCCTGCTTGATGCTAACACCGACTTCCGTGTCAGGTATGTCAACGCTATCAATATCATCATCGCCCGACGAGTCGCTCATGGATTCCTCCTCAGATCCTTCTTCCGATTCGCTTGTCAAATCTCCGGATTCCTCAGATGACGCATCCGAGGGCAGGTACTCGTGTTTGAGGGGTGAAGAAGTTCTACGCTTCACCCGCGCGTCCGAAGGCGGCTGGAGTGTCATGGATTTGGGCTTAGGTGACGCAAAACTGCGGTGGATAGGTGGAGGAGGAGCGCCGTCCGCGCGGAATGGCTTCGTGTTAGGTTGGTGGTGCGAAGAAGATGCGACAGACTCTTCGTCGTCGTCCTCCTCCTCCCTAGGAATCAACGGCTCATCGTGTGCCGCAGGATGGTCAGGAGCAGTAACCTCGAGCTGGTAAGTTGGGGGAGGCGGCCGAGTATGATATCGACTTTGCGTGGGAGCCTTTGTCGGTGTAGTAGGACTTGTTGGGGTTGTAGGCTCGGATAATACTGATGGCCTATCGGGAGACTCGGCTCGATACTCAAGGGACGTCTGCGCGCCGAGGGGAACATCTCCCACCACGCTCTGACGCGGTGAGCCGCCCTCTTGAGACGGCGTGTGCGGAGCCGGCTCGAGTTCGAGGGGCGGCAGTGGAAGAGTACCCAGTATCTCAACCCAATCATCAACCTGGCCCTCGTCGTCCGTCGTAAGGCGCATGAGCTCACGCCAGACCTTGCCGTTATGCGTACCCCGCACCATTACGAGGAGCTCACGGCCGCTATCCAACTTGCGCGCTGAAAGTAGGCTCATAGGCATCGGCGGGAAAAGGAGCCACGTTCGCTGCCCCTCGCCCGTCTGCCGAATCATCAGCTCGCCGGGATGGCCTAGAGCACCAGGATTATCGCGATGCACGAGCTCGGCTTGACAATTGAGGCGCTGGCCATTCGAATGGATAAGAGAGAGGCTAAAGACGTCCTTGGCGCTGACCTGGAGGCTGGGGTCGACCTTGATATAGCCCATGGCGGCCAATGTGCGCAGATCTCGAGTTCTAGTGGTATCCGTATTAGCTGCGTCTTCGTCCGTGACGCGGGCGCGCTCTTCTTTGTGTCTCTTGCGAGCTTTGTCCTGCAGGGACTCGAAAGACGCAACGAGAAAACCGGTTTGCTCTGAGCCGATGATGTCATGGATCCCCTAGTGGCCGAATGTCAATAAAGTTCGCGGAAACCTAGAGGGAGGACTGATGATGCTTATCATGTATTTATTTACTTACCCTGACAAAGTTTGTCACCATCCGGATCCGGAAAATAGGCCTTTTTAAAAGGTGCGCGACGTCAACCCGTTCTCCGTCCTCGTTCACGATATCACCCTCGGCGTTTCTAGGTAGCGCATTAAGTAAAGAATCCAGGTCATCCGGAATATCCGAAGCCGGAGCCAAATTGACGACGAGATTTTCGAACCCCAGCCTCCATGCATCGAGATAACCATTGTAAATAGGGATCACGCCCTCCAGCCAAGTAACGAGTCTGTGCACATCACTTAACGGAGCCCTTCGATGGGCGTTCCTTAATTTCTCCAGGGAGATGCCCATGCTCACAACGGCCTTGGACATGGCATCGACTTTGCGACCTGGAGTGGATGGGCCAAAGACGGTTGTCAGGTCCGCCGATTCGCCAATCACGGCGTTTAGAAGAACAGGGATGACGCCATCTACGAGGGTCTTGAGCTCCCGATTGTAAAGGTTCTCATCATCGGCAAACTCTCGGAGCAGATCGTTCGTCGTGACGGTGCTGCGCTTGCTCCGGGTCCGTCTCACGCTCGGCCGGGATCTTGCATTTCTAATGCCTTGAGGAACGCTTGCATCGTCCGGTGCTGAGAGCACAGACACTAAATCAGAGTGCTTCGTAAGCCTCCGCTTCAAACTGGGTCTCTGACTCGACCGCCTCGACAGCTCCGACTCCTTGGTAAGGGTCGTCTGGGTGACAGTAGTCTGCGACACCGTCGACATCGTCTCATTATTACGAGACGAACACGTTTCTTCCGAGACTATAGTAGAGAGTTCGTGGAAGCCATTTGTAGGCGGCCTCCTCCTTGGCTCGGGCAGAGAAGAAGTGGTAGTCGTCCTATCATCCTCAAAGTCTCTACTGTCAAACGAGTCGGGGGACAGCGACCGCCTTTGTGACCCGGATCCTGCCGAGCGCCGCCGGCAGTGACAGTGTGGATCTCGGCACTCTTCCTCGAAAGATACTTCTGAGTCTATGGCCCCGTAGACCCTTTCTTCGCGGCTCTCGTAACTGGTCTGCGTAAAGATCTGGTTGCTGGACTGCCCCTTGAACGCATCTTTGAGGGCTTCGCGAAGGTGCTTTTTTAACCCTGCCTTTAATGGTGATGCGGTGCCTCTCGTTGCCCCCTTTCGCTTAAGCCCCGTAGAAGGCGGCGTTTTAGTCGGTGTTTTGGTCTGCGTTTTCGTCGGCGTTTCGGCGGGCTTCTTCTTTTCTTCATGGACAGCTTTAGGAGTAACATTCTCCTCATTCTCCTCGGGTGGTGGTGGTGGTATCGGCGCGGGTGCCGCCGGACGAGGAGATGTCTTCTTCGGCGTTGTCTTCGGCGTTGTTTCTTCAGGCTCGCGGGTCCTCGCCTGGTTCTCCGCAGCCCACTTCTTCTCAACAGACTTTCTCCTCTTGATAGGGTTAACATCTGCTACATTCGCAGGGCCGTCAACAAACGGATCGACAGTATTTGTAAGCCAGGTTTCGATACTGGGCGGCTTGTTTACACCGGCTGGCCTGGGCGGTTCAGGATTCATGATCTTCTTTCCCTCGCTCACGACTCTCTTGAATACTTTGGGCACGCTGAGACTAGGGTTCCTCTGCGGCTTCTGCCTCCTGCTACTGTTTCGCGCATCTGCGCCGAGAGGTAGGTCCAGCTCGCTAAAGGCAGACTTGCCAACGGGGATATCGAGCATCGTGGGTGCGCTCGACTCGATGATAGAGGGCTGCTCCCCCAGCTCTCCGGAGGACCCATTCGAAGTAGCTCCAGGGGACCTAGCCCCTGTCATCTCAGGCCCTAGTTCGGTTTCTGTTGACTCGGTAGCTTCTGTAGTTTCTGTTATCTCTGTACTCTTTGAAGTCTGAGTCGTCTGGGTAATTTCAGTTGGTGCAGAATTTCGCTTCTTTTGAGCCAGCTTTGGTTTGGATCTCGACACTTTGCGCCGAGTCGGAGTCGCGGGCTCGTCGACAGTTTCCGCCGTGACTTTGCTAACCTCCGAGCCCATCTTGTCGTGGTCAATAAAATCATACGGCGACTTATCCCGGAGCGAGAGTGAGGGTGCTATACTTGGGGCACTCCTTGAGGATTTCCGGTTGCTCTTTTTGCGCTCTGCGTCGACGGCGACTGAATCAGGTATGGGTCGCACCCGAATGCCGTCATCCTCAAGCTGAGTCCTTGTCGTTGTTGTTGGCGCCGAAACAGATGACTCCTTCTCCGGTTCCTTTGGTGGTTTCCTCTTCTTCTTGCTGCTATCCTCTATCGGTGTCACTCTAATGCCATCATCCTCAAGCTGGGACTTTGTCGTTGTGGTTGGTGCTGAAACAGAAGACTCCTTCTCCGACTGCCTTGGAGGTTTGCTCCTCCTCTTACTGCTTTCCCTCATCGGTGTCACTCTAATCCCGTCATCGTCCAACGAGCGCTCAGATTTGGCCGCCGGGGTACGAGATCGGCGGGGCGTTGATGGAGCCTTTTCCGAGTGGGCACTCAGTTCGGAAGGAACTAACGAATCCACCGAGCGAGAAAACTCGGTCATCTCGTCAAGGTGGTACTTCCTTCCACCGGGTCCATCGGCAGGCGGGACGTTCTCCACGGTCTTCGCCCACTCCTTCACCTTTTGGGAGGCAGGCGGATTCCGGGCCGTCCGCAGTAAAAAGTCCTTTGGAATTGGCATAGGTTTCGACTCGGGGGGCTTTCTCGGACCTCGAGGGGGGCTGCGTTTCGTTCTGACCTCCCTCTTGTTATTCATCCAGTGGTCGTCGCTTACCACCCTCTTTTTGGGAGGCGTCTTCTTCTTGGGAGTGGCGGCGGCTCCAATGCTCTCGGGCTTCGTCTCCTCCGAGGTTGATAATTTTGATGCTGACTCGGCAGGTTGTTGTGGCTGTTCTTGCTCTCGTTTTTCTTGCTGGACGACCACTTTTGGCGTGCTGGCCTTTTTCTTCCTCATCTTGATCCGTATGCGGTCCTCTTCGGTAACACTCTTGTCATCGCCCGCAAAGGCAATTTCTGTCGGCTCACTTGGTGTGGCCATCGGATCCCCAGCCGCCATGGCCGCCGCATTCGCCTTTTGCCATGCTTTGACCCGGTCGCGCACACCTCCAGGCTGTTGGAGCTTACGGACCGAACTCTGGCGCATCTCTTGTTTAATCTCCGCCTTGACAGCGTCCATGGTCATCCTCCGCTGCCTCTGAGCAGCTATGCGGGCAGGTGAGGGTCGTCCTCTGAGGAAGTCAACAAGTAGTGTAGGTGGTGGCGGCCCATCGGTCTTGGTGTAGGTGCGTTGGCGCGCTCCAGCAGCAGGAGCACTCTTGGGCGTGCCGGGAGCAGCAGCGCCGGCGGCTCCTGAAGGATCGGGGGTGGAGGTGACATCTTTAGGTTCATCGTCAGCGGGGGAAGCCGCCGGTTTTCGGGTGGGCGTAGAAGGTTCGTCGGACTCGGTTTGGATCGACATGGTCTGGGTCCGACGACAGTTAGTCATGATGCGATCATAGTTCGGCTAGCATGGAAGGAAGAGCTCGTGGCTGTCTGGCTTATAGCACCAGGGGGGGCTTGACAGCATGGCTTTGTTGTTTCTAATTTCTGACTTTGTTGGTGCAAATAGTGGGTTGCCATGTGGGAAACTCGAAGCAACGAGTAGAAAGATTGATGGACTGGGATCTTGTTTTTGTGGACACCAGGTCAAGGGGGGAAAATAACGATTGGAGGGACGACAACAATTGAATTGAAGAGACAAACCTATGATTATGATAATAGCATACTGACAACAATCAGGAAGTTGCGATCGGGTCAAAAGGAACTTCCGGCCCAAGTCTGTCGACGAGCGTACGGAAAGAGCGGATAGCAACAGCACACCGCAAAACGACTGATGTTGAACTTTGCGTCCGGGTCCGGGGAATATTCATAAGTCAAAAAAAAAATATTAGATGAGAGCTCTCGTTCGACTTGCAAGGCCTTGAATTATAAAAACAATATGACAACCCCTGACTCTAATTAAAATCTACCGCAACGTATGCATCATGAAAAAAGTAAAGTAAAAATAACAATGACGAAGGCGGACATGGATCGGAAAAAGAAGTAAAGAAGATGTTGGAGGGTGGAGAGACGAGATGCAGGTCTTGGTGTTATCGGTCACCAGCCAGAGTCTGGCAGAGAGAGTCGAACCAGCTTCAGTTGCATCAGGAACTGCTGCTGCTGTGAGCTTCAGCGTCATGACCAAAGTCCACACCACCTTCCTGCTTTTCTTCTTTGCTCAGAACCATCAATGTAAACAATACAAGTCCGTAGCGGCCAATCAGGAGCCCCACATGAGGTCATGGTACCGAATCCAGAGAAAGTTGGATGGCAGAAAGCGGTAACAAGATGGACACACTAGCTGGAAAGTGGGGCTCGGGAATGGAAATCCAATGCAGAGTGTGGCTGACAAGGTACTTCCCGCAGCTGACGATATTCCCGCCCGCCTTAGTGCATGCCCCTGTATGATAATATCATCAAATCCACCTGTTTACATTTGTTTTCACCTGTCAGCTAAAATTGACCCTCGCTGCCAGGGCAACGGCCCAATCTGGACAGGTAGACAGGTACCAAAGTATCTCCTGCCCCACCATTCATGGAAAAAATGCCCCGCACCATCGAGGAAGCGGCTCGATTCTGAAGGCCCAAAATATGCGATTTGATCCGGTGTGTGTGGGCATGGGAGGTTTCATGTGTGCGCCATCTATATTTCCTGGTTACTCTATGCAGAATTTAGTCACACTGACACAGTTGCCTCTGAGCAGAATTAACCGCCATCTTTTCAAGCCCAGGTGACAAACCGTTCACTCCAAGGATCGCGAGGACTCAACGAGGAATATCACAAAGCGAGACAAATCCTGCACACGATGGCGTCCGAAGGCACACAAACCCCCCAGCCCGCAGCGCCCGTACCGGAGCCGGCCGCCGCTGATCAGGATGCCGCTGCTTCTCGCGAACAGGACATCAACCCTTGGTCTGTCGAAGGTGGCCAGGACGAATCTGGACAGGTCGTTGCGATTGATTATATCAATCTGTCAAAGTCTGACAGCCCCGCATCCCGCGACGCTTCATACCCCCTCTTACACCTGCTAACCACATCCTTGCGCGCATTACAGGAAATGGAACACTCAACTTATCGACGACAAGATCCTCGAGCGCTTCGAGCGCCTAACCGGCAAGAAACCCCACCGCTGGCTTCGCCGCGGCCTCTTCTTCAGCCACCGCGATTTCGACAAGATCCTCGACAAGTATGAAAAGGGCGAGCCCTTCTTCCTCTACACGGGTCGCGGCCCCAGTTCTGGCAGCTTGCACCTGGGACACACCATTCCCCTGCAGTTCACGCGCTGGTTGCAGGAGGTGTTCGACGTGCCCCTCGTATTCATGTTGACGGACGACGAAAAGGCTCTGTTCAAGGACACTCTCACCTTTGAAGAGACGTACAAGTACGGCCTGGAGAACGCGAAGGATCTCATCGCCCTCGGATTCGACGTCAAGAAAACCTTCATCTTCAGCGATCTCAAATACGTCTCCAACCATATCCTCATGAACGCCTGGGAGTTCTCCAAGTTAGTCACCTACAACCAGGTTCGTGGCGCCTTCGGCTTCAACGAGAGCACCAATATTGGAAAGATCTTCTTCCCTTCCGTGCAGTGCGTTGCTGCCTTTGCGACGTCCTACCCCGAGCTCTGGACCGATGAGCCTCTCCAGGAGCGCACAAAGGAGATCGCCAGCATCCAATGCCTCATTCCCATGGGCATTGACCAGGATCCTTACTTCCGTCTCCTAAGAGACAACGCTTCGAGGATGAAGAACCCTTCGCCGAAGCCGGCGTTGATTCACTCCAAGTTCTTGACGGCGCTACAGGGACCTGGAGGAAAGATGTCTTCCTCGAACCCCAACTCGGCCATTTTCATGACTGATACTCCCAAGCAAATCAAGGTACGTGTTCGATCTCTCATCCCACTCCCTTCGTACGTCAGCAATTGCAGCAAAGGTCGCTAATCATCTCGATCCTATAGACCAAGATCAACAAGTACGCCTTCAGCGGTGGCCAAGAAACCCTCGAGCTCCACCGCGAACTCGGCGGCAACCCCGACGTCGACGTATCCTACATCTACCTCACCTACTTCGAGGACGACGACGAGAAGCTCAAGGAAGTCTACGACACCTACAAGAAGGGAGAGCTCCTAACCGGCGAGCTGAAGAAGATGGCCATCGAGCTCCTCCAGCAGTACGTCGCCGAGTTCCAGGAGAAGAGGAAGGATGTCACCGACGAAGTACTTGCCGAGTTTATGAGGCCTAGGAAATTAGAGTCCAAGGGGAATACGCAACTTCAGGCTAAGCTGGCCAACTTGGCACTGAGGCAGCAGAAGAAGAAGAAATAGAAAGAGCAGAAAAATAAAGAGTGTGTAGACCGAGGGGAGAGTCCCGAACGTGATGTTGGGTTAAGAATTCAAAGTGGATGTCTCAACTTTTTTTCCCACATAAGAAATGCCCCGTTTTTGCAATTGAGGTTTATGAGATATGAGTACTCACGTATAGAGGCAAGGCGAGGGCATCTGTACTCCGTACACCGCCTCTCAATACCAAGACATCACCAATGTGGTTCAGCCACATCGTGCGGATCAATTTCCAAGTCCAATGACTTGGCCTGTTGCCACCCGCCCCCGAGTTCCACTTTCACGCTTCGAAAACGAACACTCATGGAGATGAGACAGTCCACGAATACGACCTCCGCCCATTTAACCTGTTGGTGACGACGCAGCAGCCCCATACAATTGGCGGTCATGCCTAGGCGGAAACAACTACTATGCGGAGTACGGAGTAACGATTGAGAAAAGGCCTTTTCTTTCTTCTCTTCTTTTCCCCGAAAAGAATTCCCCAGTATTCTTCTTTGGAATGAACGATATTACTAGAAGCAATGACGTGGTCGAGAATCATCAAGTCCGACGTGCATAACTCCCGTGCGAAAATACCCGAATTGGAATGCATGCCGGGCCGAGCTCGCATGTTCCATGCTTTGACGGATTTGAGATTCGAGAATTCCGGCTGTCAGAAGACGCATCTGCTGATGAAATAGCTGTCGTCCCTCCCATGACCCATCACGAGAGGCAAAGGAACGTGGACGTCTAAGACCAAACTATCTGGGTTTGAAACAGCCTTCTTCGGAGCTGAATTGAGACTTGCGCTCCTCCATATCTGAGAATTAAGATGCAGGTCTTTGTCTGAATCGATGGCGCTGATATAAAACACACCCCGCATCCAATCTGGATGTCTCCATGATCCATTACCCTATGTACGTCGGGCCCTGCGTCATCGTTTTACCATTTCGGTATCAACCGAATACACTTCCTCCCGGAACAGTTCGTAATAAGGAAAAGAGGAAATAAATAAATACAGCCAATTCAATATTTTCTCTCGAAACTTAGTATTGTCTCACTCCTCGACAGGCAAAACAAATCGGACCTTGCGCTCCCTCAACCTTGCTACCGCTTTGTCATCGTCGACATCCGCGTTTCGAGTGCCAGCTCGCATGGAACTAAACTTAAACTCGGCCTGATTGTGATTTGTCCCCCCCTCCTTGGCAAAGGCCCGTCTGGCACTGCAGTCCTGTTCCTTCTCGATACACCAAACGTAGGGACTAAGATCTCGCGAGGAGCGCCGAGAATACTGTGTTGTCTCCACTTCTCCCGTAGACCTCCTACGTGCGCCTATCGCCCTCACAAAGCCGCTCCTCTTTGGGGGATCTTCGAGGAGATGCTGGTGCCCGAATCCACCGGCCGGAAGACGGATATAATCCTCCCCATCTGAGTCGCCATCTGGCATATCCTCAGGCAGTTCAGGGCAGGTCCGGGGCCACTTCGACTGCTGGTTCAAAGCGAGATTGGACAAGCTGAAGTTTGTGGTATTAGTCTTGGAAGTCCGGCCCGTGATCCTAGTTGCTACATTGATAGAGCTGTGGTCTGAGTTGTAAGTCGTACCTGGCCCTGGTACAAGAAATGGTTTCTCACTGAGAACTGTTTCGTCTGGGGACCGAGGGCTGGGGTGCTCCTCGGTGGGTGGCCGGCAGCCAGTAATTAGATGATTTATCGGCTGAACAGGCATGTCGAAGGATTTGGAAGGAACATTGAAGTGTCTCGACCGGAGGTGGATTGGTTTGGGTGTTGCCTGGATGTTGGCGAGCCTTAGGCAGTGACTCCTCTGCACAGATGCCTACCAAGATAGGAGACGAGTCTTCTTCTTCCCGAAGGCTTGTAATGAATAGGGCAATGTCGACTCTGGCGGGTTCGCTCAATTCTGTCACTTCAGTCCACAGAAAAGCACGAGAAGATTCTCACTACTATACCACTCCGGGCCTGAGCTCCATTTATATTCGAGGCAGACCGAGATCCCAGCCCTGGCTTGAGGACTAGATACGAGTATCGAGTCACACCGACACTGCCCAGCACTCTTTTCAAGCTCTTAAGCCACTAGACGGGTAAGGCAGCAGTCAAGCTGTTACAGTGCCGTCATCTATTACGCAGGCCATTCTAATTCTGAGGCCAAAGATGCCTGAAGACCTGGAATCAAAATTCTTCGGATCATTGCGACCCCTTGCATGGCTAAGGCATGGGAGCTAGCAAATGAGCTGGCAGTTGGAATGTCACTTTTCCGATGCACTCTTCTTCACCCCCTCAACTCTATGAGCTGGTGGGTTAGAAGAGCAGGAAATGAAGAATTCCAAAGGCCTAGTTGCCAAGATTCGAAGACATCCGCGATGCAAGATGACGTTCTTGCTCCTGTTACAAGTGTCACCTGCCCTTTTAGAGCTTGAAGTTAGGTCGCCCAAGGAACCCTTGAGCAACTCGAGTTCTTCTAAACTTAGGAAATAACGTGGCTTTCTTCAGTGCATTCGTAATCACTAGAGAAAAGGCCTCGCCGCTCCACGAGTTACCCCAAGAAGAAGAATGTAGATGGTATCCGGGGTGCCAGTCGAGGGCCTCTCCAAACCAAGAGCAAGTTTCTAATCCAGGATGTTGAAAACAGTCTTGATTTCTTGACCGGGCACCTCCGTACATGAGCAGACTGCCGAGATACTTGATTGAGCCAGCGAAAGCCAGATAATTCGTATCTGTATCACGGATGGCATCATCGCTCGTTGTCCAGTCTTCTGCTCGCCTATCCACAGGATCTTGATTCTCTCGTGGATCGATCAACCTCTTTTTATTTTAGAGGTTTAGAGACCCTGCCACCAAATTCGGCGTTTAGACGAAAGCAGAGGGCTCGAGAATGATTAATCCTAATCGATGAAGCTCGTGCTCAATGTGTTGTTACAGTTATGGCGCTTCTATTGCGCATTGTTTCGAGAATTCTCTTCGCTCCGCCTGGTCGATCCAGGTCGTTTCGGCAAATATGTCTTGTCTTGTCGTCCCAGGATGTCAACAATAGACGAGCTCACTTATTCTTAGATTCTTCGCATCAAGGCTAACAATTTTCCGAGGAAAAAAAGAAAGTAGGAAAGAACAAGTCGAGTCTATTGGAAACGGGTAGCACCTACCTTAAAACAACACGATCTGAGAATTACCACAGAGAATGCCTCCACGGACAGAAGATTTAATGGAAAACAATCTTCCCAATCCAGAAACGTAGCAGAACCATCTCCTCGGCACATCCCCGGGGTTCCCAGGTACGAGAAGACCGGCATCCAGATAATACTGAAGCCCATACGGTACTAACGTCTTCTCACCCCTATCACAGGCGTCGACGACGGCACCACCCTCCTCGTCCCAGCATCCGAAATGAGCGACCTACCACCCTCATCGCGTCCCAGTCCTATGTATGATAGCAAGATGGGCGATATAGCCTCTACCGCCCTCGCCGCCCCCGACAACCCGTGGGAGATAAGTAAAGACGTCATCTGGCAAAAGGTGCAGGCGACGAGCAACAGCCCGGCTCTGAATTTGATGGCACCGCGGCCTGTACTATTCCCAAAATACCCATTTTCAGACGCGTATAGGCTGACAATACCTAGACGGGCAAGGACAATATTCGAAGCGTGCAGCTGAGACAGCCCAGAGCCATCAATTGGGCGCGTCCCAATATCGTGGCTGTGCTTATCAACGCTACCGGCACAACATCTCCAAAGCAGTGCGATGACTGCGTGGTCGGAAACGGACCTTTTCAAATGTGTATGGTACGGGCCGGCGTCGCGAACGGCTCATGTGGGAACTGCCACTTCAATTCTCAAGGATCCCGTTGCTCATTGCGCCTCGCAGGTTAGTAATTGCGAAACATTTAAATTTACAGGATTGCAGCAGAATACTTACAACCACCTAGAGCCTACAACTGAGTCCCACAAGCGGAAGGGTGAAAATGTGACAAACCCGGCGCCGCAGAAGAAGACGGCCCGAGAGCAAGCACTATCAGCGACCACAAACCCGATCCCGCCGGCCACGGCCCCACTTCCGCCCCTTCACCCGTTTGCGGCCATGATGCCGTGGCCGATGAACCCTGCAAACCCAGGATATCAGCAATATTATCCCGTTCAACAGCCGACCGCGCCGCCTCCACCCACGCCAGGAGGCGTGTTAATGCCCGACCTCACGGATCTTAGCAACCAGGAGAAGCGCCGTTTCGTCTCCATACTACGGGCTTTGGCGCAAGCAATAGAGGATAGCGGCGCGGAGAATGAGCAGCACTGAAGGGAGCGTCTCCTCCCACACCAGCACTTATAAGCGCAAAGGGGCTCCGATCTTCTCATCTTTGTTTACCTTCCATCAATTCCCACCCATCCACAGCCACGTTATAGGCGCAGAATATACGATTCCTCGTCCCACAATATTGTCGTTGATTGGGATCTTAGATTCAAGACCAAGATCGGATAGTCGACACGAACCAGTAGGGTGTGCAATATTCCGGAATTTCTTCTTGCCTCACCTTCTCGAGCAGCTTATCCACAGTATAAGTGTTGAGTTATAAGATACTGCAGGAGGATTCGTGATAGGGGCTGATGTGAAACGCACCAGAACTGATATCAGTTTCATTAATGATGTTTTCCCAATACGAGTACCCTTAATACAAATGGATTTTGCGTTGTAATAGTAATGCCAGAGCGGAGAGAAAGGGGTTCCACACAGGCCCGCGTAATAAATTGTAGGCCCCTTAGGTGCTTCCTTTTGCCTGAGCAGAAAGGAACGCACAACTGAGCTGTCGATTTCTGCAAGCCCAGCAGGGTAGCTCTCAACATATCCACATTTCGAAAGGTGAGTTTGGAAGGAGTGAATTGATGAGCATCCTCCTCCATGTCGCTCTCTTATGTCCCATTCCTCGACGATTAAAGTGAGTAGGTCGGATCCGGGCTCAGAGGTCGACGGGAGAACAGCAACTTCATTCAAGACTGTCATGACTCTGTAAATCTCATTCGCACTCGAGACTCGCCCTTCGTGGTCAGGATGTAACAAACTTCGTTCATCCCTTGAGAATCGAGAAGGGGATATAGACCTCTGAGCAAGAGCTGTGGTGTACAGACTTAATTCCATACCCGGAAGGGGCAACGGTTTTCTTAAAATACCTCGGGTTCTCAACGGGCAATGAAGGGCATTACAAGCGCCCTTTGGTTATTGGACTCGGAGAACGTTGCTCTCAGTGGTATCAAACCAGGCAACGTACTTTACTGCCGCAAAATGGGCGTCGGTGTTTGAAGACCGACTCCAGAACACCTGAAGAAGGATTTTACCATCGTAAAGGCAAGTCTCTGGCCAGGACATAGGGAACTTCATTCATCATGCTAGTCCACAACCGAACACTCGACAGGACACTACATGTCCTCCGAGCGTTCTAGAGGGCAACCGATGATTCTGATGAGGATCTGCTGGGCGTGTGGTCAAGGCAGAAACCTGGGTTAATTTCTCTGCGAGGGCGATATCTCATTGGAATGCTCTCGGAATGAAAAGTCTTGAGTCCATCTCCACGAGCATGGATTCGGAAAGCCTAAGAATACGGCAAGAACCATCTAGATCACTTGAACGTGGCGGCGAAGTTAATCCGGAATAGCTTCACTTTAAGTCTGCTAATTCTTCATGAAGGGCCATTCTAAGAGGCAGCGCATGAGAAGCATCTTCAATTTCAATTACTAAATGGGGGCGACGTTCCATTGGAGTTGATACTCTTGGTCAGTTTAGGTCCGGGGGTCCGAGCAAGGATTCGTCCATGACCATCTTGGGTACGACTTCGTCACCATCGGAATCTAATTTTCCTTTCCGTCATGCTCAATACCTTTTCCCCATAGTCTTGGAGCCTTGATACCAGGCTATGATGCACTCCATGCGAGTAATTATCCGGTCCCTACCGCGTACTATCACTACATACATTGCTGAAAGACGGCACTTATTTCTGCCACTCGAGCACTCTGGACCTCTACGATAAGGTGATCTCTGTGACTTACAAGAGATAAATAAGTAGAGAGACATATAACTTGTTTCATGGCCACTGATTCAATCTCTCAATTGTAAGTTTCGGAATACATGCGACGAAGCTGCTTTTACCCTCAACTTTCTCGGTGTGCATCATCACGTCTGACCGACTTGGCCGTCCCGCTTCACTGACGTCATCCTCCACTTTCGACTTCATCCAACTTTCTTCTCCATCCACTCTTCATCTTCGGACATCACAATCTCACAAGGCTTAGATATAGACTACCTAGGCAAGCAAGATACATCATAAAAAGAATCAAGTATTAAAATGATGTTTACCGATCACCCGCCTCCGCGTCCATTCCTCCCTATCCGCCTGATCACATACAACGTCCGCTACGCTGCCTCTCATCGCGCCCCCAACGAGGAGCCCTGGCCCATTCGATGTCCTAAACTCGCAACGCAACTCCAATTCACAACCTCTGGTTTTGAATCCGCCTTCATATGCCACCAGGAAGTTCTACACCCTCAACTACAGGACCTCGCCCGCCAACTCGGCCCCCGATGGGCCCACATCGGCCAAGGCCGTGACGGCGGCACTGAAGGCGAATACTCCCCCATCTTCTACCTCCCACACGTCTGGAAATGCGACGACTGGAGAAATATCTGGCTGAGCGAGACCCCGAACGTGCCTTCGAGGGGATGGGACGCGGTACTTAACCGCATCGTCACGGTGGGCGAGTTCACCCATCGCCGCACGGGGGTTAGGATAGTCGTCATGAGCACGCACTTCGACCACGTCGGCACCAAAGCGCGCGAGGAGAGTGCGAAGCTTATTGTGTCGGTTGTACGCGAGGTGCGGGAGGGCAGGAATGGTCGACCTGCAGCTGCTGTCATCCTTGGGGGCGACTTCAACAGCCAACCAGATGACCTCGGGTACAGGATCATCACCGCCCCCGATTCTGGCTTGGTTGATGTCCGCGGGTGCGTGGCCGGGGAGGGGCGGTACGGAAACGAGTATACATACACATCGTTTGGAGAAACTGATGATGCTCCCAAGAGGATAGACTTCCTCTTCGTCACCAACGATGCAGGTGCAAAGGTTGCTACCTACGGAGTCCTGTCTAACCGTTTCGACGATGGGGTCTACATCTCTGATCATCGTCCCGTCGTTGCAGACCTGGAGCTTCACCTCTAAGAGAGCCGTGAAACATGAGACATAAGGCCAGTTCGACTTTGTTGAGCTACCCCTCTTGCCTATCCAGTGATATAATGAGATTCCCCAACGAGCGAAGCTCCGTATCCCTTCCCCTCTTCCTCGGGGGTAGGCGTTCTCAACGACGATTTCGATGCCTAACCGTGGAGCTTTATGCCATGCATCAAGCATAATGTCGGGGTGTTTGATATATAAACAAACCTGCAGAGCCATCAGTCCACGATTTTCGCCGTCAACTTCGACCTTCCTGTAAGTCTGCCACCCTGCACTGCCAAATCGTCCCTGTTGCATCACAGACCTCCTTTTCTCCCACCTCGATATCCACAAGGCCACTTGTTCAATGCATCTTTGGCATACAATCCACTGTAACAGGTGTACACATCATCCACTACTGCACTTTACCCTTAGAAGAACAAAATGTGGCCCTCAACCAGACGTCATCCCTGAAGCGCTGCGGATGTACTTCGTATGAAGTAAACTACAATATTGCACCTCTCGGAGATATCACCAAAAACTCGTTAATCCCTCTCTCTGAAGGCCCCCCTCGGCTCTCTCTCTCGCACTTCTTGCCCTAGCATCTATTCTTTGGCTCTCCTGCTTCCTTCTCCCCCTCTCCCCACGCAACGCATACCCATGTCAACACACCCCTTGATACCCGTTTCCCTTACTCCACGTATCCCGCCCGCTCGGTTCCTGTACATGGCGGATCCATGGTCACATGCCCACTCTTCATCTCCTAATCGGGGTCTGGTCCCACCTGTAAAATCGACGAGTCCCCCGGTCTCACGCAACAATTCAGGGCGGGCGGGGGGTTGAAAGGGGAGGTTGGGGAGCTCAAATGAGTTGTCGACAACACACTGGGAAGCCGAGCCTCCTCAGCTACCACGCTGAAGGGGGGAAATGTGCAGTTGTAGCGTCCTGTACCTGTTCTCCACTTTCCGGTTTTTGTTAAACGAGGCGAGTACCGCTGCAGCGGTGGAAGCCGGGGCAGGAAGAAACGTGGGAAACCGCGGGTTTCACTGAATTTGGTCTCTGCAAAGCTGTAAATTAGGGCGAGAAGGGGCTGCGAAATGGCGGTGTGGTCCTGGCGTGGCAGGCAGGGGAGGCTCTGCAAAGTGCCAGACCAGGCCTGGGAGATGGAGAATACAGGGCTGTTGTTAGCGTTTGGGCCTTTCCGAACACCGAGGTTTGCAGCCAGGCTAGAGATCTGAGCTCTTTTTGTTAATTTTTTACGAAGCTGTTCGATGACTTGTGCACTTCATCATCTATGAAGAAATACGAAGGATTATTGTGTCTTGGCGATGACGTCTAACTAGTGATGATGAGAAATTACACTTCTCTTGCGGCAGGCAGTCGCTTTTTAATCTAGTTTAGATATGCAGTCTAATGTCTCCCGAATGTGCAGCACAACACGCTCAACGTGGACTAACTTGAAATCTCGATCGCCAGACCAGCGGGTATGTCCCCACTGTCAACGTGCTAATGCGCTGGAGCCCCACGCCAAAGAAATTGATCTTCATCGAAACGATTAAAAACCCGTCCGCTTCTCCCCACGTTTGGCTGAGCTCTCTCCACCTGGCTTACACGTTAGCTGTGGGTGTTTTGCATTTTTCTGAGCGAGAATGCCGCACTACGTGGTGATCACTTGGTGGACCTGCACCTGCTAGAGCCTCCTGAACCCATTCGTCTCGAAGATTTAGAAAATATGAAAGTATCAAATCTGACCCATTTGATTCCTCACTGTACTTCGTGGATCTCCCCAATCACAGTAGGAGGTTGTCTCTAGTGCAAACATGTCTCCTCGCGTCCGAGAATACCTCCCGCATACCAGCCCTCTGTAATCCTCCAAGTTCGGGAATCTACATACATAATACTCCCCGGAAACAAACAAAAGCCCGGCATTGTTGGGGTGAGAGACAAAAGAGATCTTGATGGTGTCCCCAGAAAGGATTGTTTCCCAAAGGAGACATGGAACGGGCAATATCCCTGCAGATGCGTCAATGCCTTGGATGCAGCCTGTCGCCATCCCTTTCCAAGAAAGTCACGGGATGGAATGGTGGGTGGTTCGATGGGAAGTTTCCTCAAGACTCACTGTACGAAGCGAGGTACCCCATACCTTGGTCAAGGCGTGATGGGGTTTGGCAGGTTCGCGGATGAGGCTCTCCTAAGATGTTCTTATCGAGTGTCAGATGAGCTCATTCAACTGCCCGCCAAGCACACCAAGAGATAAAATTAGAATGGTTTCCATAGATAGGTAGATCGGAGGCCCGGGAAATGGACGGAGGAGGAAACCTCAGAGATCCGGAATCGGATGCTCGAAGTCCGTTGGCGGGCGGGAGATCTCCTCAGGAAGAAGCGAGAGTCAACATCTGAGATATCACCAAGGTATTATTTTGAAAAGAAGGGAAAAAAAAATACTTGCATTAAAGCCGTTATCTTAATTCATTCTATTACGGGAGTATTGATAAAATAGAGGAAAAAAAGAAGAAATTAATTGAAGGAAGAAAAGGCCAAAAAAAATGCTCGGCGGTACCACTCACCGGGTCGAACCCTCGCTTCCCGCCTTGCACGAAAAAATGGGTTTTTTCTGGCCTTCTGAGCGCTCCATGACCACTTGGCCATTGGTCGCACGCGATGTTGCTTGAGCTGCTCGGCTAGAAGTTCCCGCTGTGTCATTGCCTATAAAGTTATTTCGAGGGCTTGGAGGCGGAAAGGAGGAAGGGAAGGAGGTTTGAGTGTTCCTTCAGTTGTTGAATATCATGAGCCCTGGCTGTCATGTTTCGGCGAGCTCGAACCTGAGGGGGAGCAGGCAGAATTTAGTGACCCGAAAATCTCAGAACGTGGACCTTGGACATGTCACTCCAGCTGGCCAGATCGAAACTAGCAAAGGAGGGCGAAGGGGCTTCTGCCTGTTGTGCGTGGCGGGCTTGGGTGAGGAGTCTTGCGAGCCTTCCCTTGCTTCTACGTCGCTTGACCCCGTCGATGCTGCTCAGCCAGGCCGAGGCGCAGTGACAGACTTGTCGGTGATGCAATTTGTCTGCGTGGAACAGAGGGGCTATTACGTTTCGTCATCCCATGCCCGGCTAGATTCGACGTAGATGACGATCTCAGGAGTCCGAACTACACTCCGTCCACCTGCGGCTCCTGGGCTTGTCAGAAAAGGCGTTATGTACTTTAACTTGCCTCTAAACACTGCGAGTTTTCCCCTTCATGCTAGAAAGGAATATCCCATTTCACACCTCGCTGCCTAGCGTAAAGGCTGACATGCATACATACAGGATTAGATTCCTCTCCCTGGATGGACGATCATCGTATCATTCCGTGAAGAGCTTCCTGGATCTAATACTTCCGGATAACTAAGATGGAAAAGGACTAGTTTTACATAGCCGGCTGTGGGAGGATGACTGCTTATCCCCTTCTCACACGCAAGTAAATATTGATAAAGAGATCAAGGCATTCATAGCGTCGTCAACCATGAAGGGAACTGGCTGCAACAGCATGTCGGCTTTTATGTAGAAGTACAGGTACAAGTACGTGCCTCTTGTCTCCCTGGCGCATGTCCCACTGTGCCCGCACTCTGTCAAAATGCAATCGATCTATCTTACACGCCCGGATTTTTACGCCGCGCGGTTGCGCAGTTGTGCAGTTGCGCGACAATACACGAAGGTGGGAAATCGCGTTCCCGAGCACCCGTCTCTTTTCGAGTTGCTCGTACATGCCTTTGTCGTCGATACAATAGCCACTGTTTCCGCGGAGGCTCATTGTTGACGTCAGCCGGAGTGCGATCCTGGCGGAGAATTATTCGCTTGGATAGCTCCTCCTTTACTTCGTATGTAGGTGTCCTCACCAGCAGTGCTTTCTTACAAATGCCCAGAGAAAAAATCTCATGTCTTGGTATTCTCAGTGCGGGGACGACCTTGAGTATAGTAACCCAGAATCATATCGTGCGACGAATCAGACTCGGGATCCCAACGGCGTAAATCCTCTCGTCGCTCCTTGTGTGATACGAAGTCATCGCGATCCCGAGTGTGGCCATTTCCCAGGCGGTCTTGGATTGGTAGAACTTACTGCATCCCCTCCATGGGGAAATAAACAAATGCCATCCAGTGACGCCAGGTCTATACTCCTACGTACCCGGTAGCTTTTCACCGTGTGCGATGTGATAGGTCCTCACCAACACACTCCAAGGTTGGTCACTGTCCGAGAGAGTCATCGTTGCTCATTGGGTGGCATTACACCATGACACGGGACAATGCGGTCAACCTGTTGACTCACCTCTGACAATACCATCCCCGTCCTTTGACAATAGCAACAAGTATCAAGGCACTTCGTGGCGTGACAAGGGAGACAAAGAGCACAGCGGAGGTTCATCAAAGACACGGGAGTACCCCCTTGCCTCGTATATCCACGCACGTCGCTTCCCAATCCGAGAAATTAGTCCGCGTCCGCGTCCGGGGGAATACGCATTCAAAGTACATGTTCCGGAGGATTCTCAAGATGGTGTGGGAAAATGTCCCAGCTCCGGCTTTTGGAGGGGCGGGCGATGAGGAATTAGGTGACCTCCTCCAATGTATAAAGGACTCCGAGATGCGGCAATGGCTGGGACCACCAAATGGGAGGCGCTCAAGTCCTCTGGGGCACGGCTCAGCGATGCACGATGCTGCATTGCAAACCAGGTGAGCCTGTCGTTCAAGACGGGGGAGGGCGGGGGTCAGTGAGGGGCAAGCCCGGTTTGGCTCTTTAACCATTTTCACACTTTCTGACTCTTTTCTTCACTTCGAAAGAAGCGATTCCGGTGTCGTGCCCCATACGAAGGATGCTTCGTTTCTGTCACCTTCTGACTAATCCGGACGGTGGTCCAAAGAATTGATCCAAATCTACAATTGTAGTTACAAGTGTACTTGGCAGTCATGAAACGGAAAGCCTGGCCAGTTTGGGAATCGATGCATTTGCGCCTTCCAGTGGGCATCGGGAAATCTCCTTCCCTGGAACATCTCGGTTGCTTGGTGCTCGGTGTAGAGGAATTTGAAAGCCTCGCTAAAACTAATTCAGCTTCACACATGCACCGAGGTCGTCTTCTCCCACACTTCGCCACTTCTCTCCCAGCTGGGCGCGATGGAACGGAGTCGAGGGCGAAACATGCAAGACAAAAGAAGCAAAAGGAAGTTGAGGGCACGATTCTAAACTAAACCCCTCTATAATTAGCGTGTTGGTCCAGCATGTGGCTTCGTACTTGGCCAAATTGTTCTGGAAGTCGAGGTTGGTTGCTACCCAAGGAAGCTGCTGGTTACTTCCGTCGTCGGGCAGGAACGAGGGCTGGCTAGGCTAACTGGATGTGACTACCCCAACCAGGTCGCCCGGAGCAGTACAAGTACATGCAAACTCCATCTTGACTCTCCGAAGTATACAAGATGGATACCTGGAAATGCCAATTTGTCAGGCTGTGGAGAGGGTACCTCGCTATGAAACCATTGTATCTTTTTCATCGCAATGCCAGGAAGAAGTACTCTTGTTTCGAGACGTCATCTGAACAAAGTCGTCTGGAGCTGGGCAATTGCAAGTCTTCTCAGGCTCAAAGTGTCACACGCCCTGGTTGGTTTTGCCAACTGTCAAGTGGCTGAAGAAAGCAAAGAGGATTTGGCGATCGTGACCTGGCCAACTTTCCCGCCATTTGGCTCGTTGCCTCGTACAAGGAGTTTCCCCTCTGTTTATCATGGAGTTTGGGGCTGTCTCACATAAGAGAGATACGACAGGCTGAGCTAGGTTTCTTGAAGAAGCAAAGACACTGACCACTCGCTCTCCCCTATTCATGAGTGAGTTGCTTTTTTTCCTGTAGGCGAGCTACATAAGCCTTGCTACCCAACTCGCTAGCAAACCGTATTCTTGGGTAACGGCGCGAGCGGAATCTCTAGACAGATTTTTCGAGTTCTGATCGGTTCTACCGGTGAATCGGAGGCCAAGCTAGAAACCCATTCTCACGTATGGTGTCTCGCGCGATAGGCGTTCTTGTCCGGATTATGATGCAGGCATCTTTCCAACCGAATCCCTCGTAGTGTACACTGCACCGCCGGCGAGGTTATTGCATTACTTTGTTGTGTGGGCTGCTTGAAATGCACTGAATTACGACCTTGTTCAATCAACTTAACAGACCGAACTGTCCTCAACTTCCCCCATGCATTGTAAAACTAGATTGATATGTACTATTGATGGATTCTGGTCTACTTCGTACATTTGCAGAGGACGTGGTCCTACCCTATTGAGCTCCAATAGCTTTTGCTCGGCGATTGAAGTTGCTCTGTTCTTCTTAGGTTTGCAGCACTGAGGCCCAATTGTGGAGAACAGATACAGGGGGTGACATGGCAGATCTGGGGCCAGTAGTGTCATTACGTGAGAGCAGAAAGCGCCACTGACCGTAGTGGATGCAGGTCCTCCTCCATCGCTCAATGGAGGCATTCGAAACGTCGTGGCTGGTCTAACGCAGTCCCGAAGAGGAAATCCCCAAGGACCCAAGGAAACTTTGTTGAGCTGGTTCGTAGTGTAGGCCATAATACGTCAGGAAACCAGACTGGTAGAGAGGTCCTCTCGATGTCCGAGGAGCTGGCCACTCCCCCTTCGTAAGGTGTCAAGGCCGTTCGCGGATGTCGTATTGGTGTATATAACCGGACAGCACCATCGGTCAACAAGCGTTGCACTCCGAACCAGGTTTAGTCCGGACATAACACAATGGGTTGATCTCAAGATGGGATTGAAATGCCTGTGGTCGCTGACGTAAGGCTGATAATCCGAGCTCGATTTCTGTTTAATATTGCCCGTTGAGATATATACCGTCGCCCGGAGCGGCTATAATGCAGCTTCAGTCACCTCTCACTTATGGGGCGGACGCATAACCGGGCAAGACCACCCTCACACTCTGGTTGCTCTATCAACCTCCGTGTCGAGAGACATTTCATGCGCTGTCTCTCATTCGGCACCAGCACCCACGGGTACTCTCGTGAGCACATGTCAACCTGGATTGGATCATTAGTGAATCAGGGACAAGCCAGACGTTTCGTCTATCATCCTCCTGCTGGCTAGTGCGAGTTCGGAAGGAAGAGCAAAAACTCTGGGTGTTGCGAGTCTGCGCGATTTTGATCTTGGTCATTTGAGAGATTAGACTAAGCGAGCGTCGAATTACGACAGCTTGGACTTGGTAGTCTTACAGCTCTGTTCGAGCAAGTATTACACCTACCACCAGAGGTCAATCACAGCTCCTGGTCCGGTCTAACCTTCTTCATTCCAACAGCACTCGACCTGTCGTGATAAGAGGGCTCATATGGTACCACTCTTTATCCACCCCATACTGTACAGCCCGCGGGAGCGACCAATCCAGCTTAGGTACTCCGCTAATGCAACCCCCTGGCACCTTCGACATGTCACCACACCCCCTCGCCTCGCTGCTTCCTTCCAGCATTGCACAACACGACAACAGACCAGTTGGCCCATCAATGTTCTCCGTTCACCCCTTCCTTTAGGCCTTGAGACTGGACGGCGCGGACCCTCTCTGGACCGTCCTGTCGTGTACCGTTTAGTTCTGCAAGCACGCCGAGACGAGTTGATTCGGCTCGTCCACACGAGGAGAGCAGGCGTTATGTGTGTTACGTCTATGGAGTAAAGAATCGTATAGATCGAGATGCCATCGTAGTCCCATTACTACTCCGTACAATAGGATCGGAAGTATCAAGAAAACAATCAACAGATCAGTCCAGGTCACCGTCTCCGACTGGTCTTCATTCTCCCATTTGCTCAATCCTACAGGCAGGGGTCGATCGGTGATCGGAGGGGGGATTAGTGCATACTGCCCCGTAAGCACACCCTCGGGCAGTAGCACTCTACCACTGATGATTGTACACAGTACCCCAAACTGGCAGCGGTGTCCCACTGAGAGAACCCTCAAGGACCACTCCCCAGTTACCACACGGCGCCAGCCGGTGGTCAACGCTGTACATCTGCGCGAGGTCAATACCCGCCTGTCCATGTCCAGTCCTGGCAGTCCATCAATCCTTCCCTTTTCCCCATTCGTAGCCCAGCAGTGTACGTGAGTACCTTCCGTAATGAATATGAAGTACCTGGAGTCCCTTCTGTCCTATCATCTGCCATCCGCCTGGTCTCTGGCTGGTCTTGTTCTGGACGCACCCCCGCCCATCCACCCAGTTGCATCCACCTCCCCCCCCTCTCTCCTTCTTAGGTACATCGTCCTTGCCTATTTTCTGCAACCGCCTCGAGAACAGCTGGAGCAGCACCAGGAACAAGCAAGACCAATCCTTGTGCCACTACGCCATACTGCGGACTAGTGCCATTGGCAAGGTGCCACCTCTTTCCCTACACCCAAAATAAAAATATCCGCCCCCCAGCTTTTCGTTTCTCTTCAACCTACCACCAACACTCAGCTTCTACCCATCCTGAACCCACACATCGATCTTTCTCCTCAGAAGATCTCTCCCGCAATACTGGCTCCGAGGCACTGGTTCCTTGGTCCTTTTATCTAATATCTAACATATCAACGTCTTCCATCTCTTTCTAGTTTCTTTTCTCTTTCCATTGGTTGTGTTTTACATTTTCTTTGGCTTTGTTTTATGGCGCCACGACTTACAGGACTTGGACCGAACCTTGGTGCCTCTTCAGTTGGAATTTACTTTGCTTGGACAGCACCTCTCTCTTAGGACATCTTCAATCCAATCGTCCAGCCTCTGAAAATATTCTAAACGAGGTTCTTTATATACTCGAGACTATATACCCAGAATCCACCGAGCCTGAGAACGGATCGCACCTCTGAAGCGTCCTATCCTACCTCCTCCAGCCTCTTCGAGGCTTTCCCCCGCCTCACCGACCATCAAGGACGAGCCATACACGGCCCCGAACCATCACGTCCCCTCGATTTGCATATAATATTTTTCATTCGCGATGGTCGCCGGAAGGGCTGCCTACATGGAGGATGTGGACGATAATGGTCACGTTCGGGAGGGCACCAGGGTTGCCGCCTCGGTGGCTGCCAGCCCCACCAAGGAAAGGGCAAATAGCAAGAAGACGAGACGCTCCGGCTCTACCTCGCCCGTCGGCTACGGTCACACAGACTCTGACGAGACAATATTATCGCCTCGGCGGAGGGACAGGGATTCGAGAACTAGGGTTAAAGAGAAGGAAAGGGAACGTGCTGAAAGGGAGCGAGAGAAGGATCGTGAGAGGGCGCACCAGCGGAGTTCGAGCAAGAAAAACGTATCTATCCGCCCCGCGCCCAAGACAACGAAGACCGCCCCCGTCGTCCACACCTACCCGAAGAAGACCCCCGAGTCTGAATACTATGGGGTTCAAGGATCCAGCTCCTCCGGTCAGCGATTCCGCTCCCACACGGCTTCGAACTACGCTGGTGGTGTCCCCATTACAGGTGGAACTGGTTCTCGTTCTATGAGCTACCATGGTCCTAAGTCACACCCTCCCCCAGCGAACGCCAGCTTCTACGCCTCTCAATTCTCGACGTCGCCTTTTGCGCCAGCTCTCTCGGGGTACCCACCGCCACCAACAGCATACGGCTCCTCGTATGGATCCTCGTACGGTGGACATCCTCCTCCTAGCCTAGCCACCTCTCACTCTCCTCTGCCGCCCCCATCTCCTGTGGACAGCTACCTGGACGGCCACCACCATGAGCACCTAAAGCAACGGTTCCAACCTTCTCGGCCAGCGTCGGCAATCGGCATTCGGCAACCACGTCGACCATCGTATTACGACGACCGCGATGACGAGGATGATGGGCCACATATTACGCGAAAGCCATCTGTTAAATCTGGCGGCAAGGACTTGCGAGAGATGCAAGACCGTGCTGCGATGCCACCTCCACCACGGCCTAAGTCAACCCGGCCCACCGTTCTCCGGCCACCTCCCCCTCAAACACACAAGACCCGCGGGTACGACGATGAATCGTTTAATGGCGAAGGCACCCTATATCGGGATATAGGGCGGGATATCCCCCGGGATATCGCCCGCCGATCAGGCGATTTTGGACCACCACCCCAACCTCGCGCGAGGCGCATGTCTATGATCCCCGGCGATTCGTCCCTGCAACTTCAAGGCTCTCGCGAAGTCAGATCACGGCCGAATTCGATCTATGATGTTGATGATCTCGATTACGAGTACGGCTTTACCGACGATAAAATTCAGGAGCAACTCATCAAAGCCGGTGCCTACCAGGACACGGTCGCTGGTGGGGTGACGACTCAGGCTCTTACCAAGGATGCTCTGCAGAAGGCAACGAGACGCAGTCAAGGGGGTAGCAGCCGGTCGACTCGTAGTAGTAGCAGCCACGACGAGAGCGAGTGGCGGCACTCTGCTACGACGCGCACCACACGGTCCATCGCTGGAGATGAAGATGTCACCATCAGAGTCAAGGGGCATGCTGTAGTGGAGGTCTCGGGTACCAAGATTGAGTGTCAAGATGGCAGCGCTATCAGCATATCCTCGCGACCGGCGCAGCAAGTTCGTTTGGTGGATAGTGACAAGGGAAGCATTGTTTACGATGACCGGAAGACTCGCGTTGAAAGGCTTCCCCACCGCAGCAGAGCTCTGAGCCAGGCTGCATATCAGCGAAACCACCCTGTTTATGAATCTGCATACGATGCAGAATACGAGCGCTATTGGCGAGGTTGATGCGATGACGAATGACTGTAATGACCTCTTTTCCCTTCTTCCATTTTTCCCAATCTCTCTCACACCGTCCCTTTCCTTCTCCCCTCTCCGTTTCTGCGTTCCCGGGATTTTATGGCTTCCCCGCCTAATCTTTTTCTTCTCAACTGAGCGCCTGCTTCTGACTGAACCTATTTGTTTCTCTTCTTTCTTAATTTCTTTGGAACTATTTTCAACTAGTTTTACACTCTGTCATGAGCGATGTCACGGAAGCAAGCAAGCGAAATGTATTTGAAATGGCATGAGGCCAGGGAACTACACAATTGGAACCCCCGAGGTCAAAAAACACACGAGGACGGGCGGGCGGGCGGTTCATTTCATTTCTTTTTCAAATTTTTGTTTTGTTCTCATCTGTTTTTTTTTTTTTTCTTTTTTTGGTCTGGCTGTTGTATCCTCCGTCTTTCTAACCATGTATCCCTTGTGTGATTACTTGGAGGTCTTGACATCTTTCATTGTTCTGAGAGCAGAAAATCGTTGATACCCCAAAACAACAGCATTGGGAAAAGCAGAGATGGCTAGTCTTGGCTTTCGGCTTTTAAACAACCTTTACCCCTTTCTATTGTCACCTGTTTCTCTTTTCTTCTTTCCTCTCTCACAAATCTCGAATGGGCGGCCCTTCTCAGATGTCAGGATGGGCTTCGACCTTGACTGCGCCTGTTGTCTTGTTTACAGCCACATCCGACCCAATGTTTACATAAATAAGTTTGCCGTTCTATCTTTACTGGTGTCGGTGCCCTGTTTGATTTTTCTCTATCTCCTCTTTTCCTTATTTTTCTCATCATTCCAAGACTGTTTAAAAGATATATCAGAGAGCACATATGGCTTTGCAATGATGCAGTTATGGGACGGGAACAAAGGCTGGATGTGGAACAATCTTCATATGAATTGATGTTTCTATACCCAGATAATCTATCTGCGTTTACATGGATTTCACCCCGGATGCAACGGGTGACGGGGTGAGAATCCGTTTTTGCGAAGGGATGGCAGGGAGGTGGCATTGTGCAGGGAGGGGGTTTGTAGAGCATTTACGGCGACCTGACGACGGACTTTGTTAAGTGGGCAGAGAGAGGTCCCAAAAGGCACGAGAGACGTTTTCTTTTCTTGCCGGAAGGCAGGAGAAGGATTTTCTGTGCTGGGCTCCGTGGCAGTCTTAGATGCATGTTACATACATACCGACCTGAATACACATGTCCCTGTCATACCAGTGCATCTTTCCATCCCCTTGTCTCTCTCGCCTCTCTTGCTTCAAGTCTCGTATTTGTCCGGTATATTTGTGATTCGCTTACTTCATATTTGTTGTAGGGAAGATGGGGCTAGCATGCCGCAGTACAGCCTGCTTGTGAGTTTCCTAGCTACCTGCTGAACCGAACCTATTAATATTTTAAAAATATGAAGCCTCTGAAATGTCCCGGCGACTTTGATGGACTTAGGCCTGAGTAATAAATGATATCCTCATGCAATCCTGATGAGATGGGATCGTCGGGTTTGTGGATGTCGTTCGTCTTTAAAGCCGCAAGACGTGGAGGGGGCAACTTAGTTGCCGGGTCAGCCGCATGATATTTACTTACGACGTCATCGCGGGATTGGCTGCCACGGGGAGTTGGAGAGAGGAAATACAATTTACCTCGAGGAATGTTACTTCATAATTCTTCACGCTTTGCAGCAGCAAAACAACAATAATTTATGCAAGTATCCGCAAATAATTGCGAGCAACTTTGAGGATATCCATTGCAAGTGGAGATATTATACCAGTTATACACAGGTACTTGGTACTCATCGGCTCGTGTTGTGTGACGAAAAGAGGTTGGGCGGAGTGATGATAGGGTGTGAATCCTTGATCGCACCTTCCCTCCACCCCAGCCTCTGGTTTCTACAGGAACCGACAAAACATTAGGGATTCTTTTGCTGGTGAGACGCTGCTTGCCACGCAACACACCAGATTACATCTTCCTCTCCAAAAACACTCCAATTTCAATCTCGTTCAATTTCCGTCGAGACACTGGGTGGGAAAAAAAAAAGACGCGACTGTTTCCTTGGTGCGTCAAACTCTCTTCAGCAAACGTACTGTTACCATCATCGCCTATTGTTTTCTTTTCTCTCCCTCACTGGCTTTGAGGCTTCGGCCTCATTCTCCACGACATCCGAAAGTCAAACAGACTAAACTACAAACGCATCCCTCCTTCAGCCCTCAACGACGAAAACCTGATAAACACAAACCACACCCGAGGCGAGCCTACCGCAACCATGCCTCCCCCAGCTATAGGCCTCCTCGGCCCTCTCAAGGCCCGCGGGGTGCTCATGGCCCGAGAGCCCCAAACAGGCGGCGAAGACTACGAGCCCGGCGCGGGCGTGATCAACCCCCACAACATCAACAACACAGTCTTCTTCGTCTTCTTCGGCATCATCAGCGCGGCCTTCGTAGTCGCCGGCATCTGGTTCTTCTTCTGGGCCAAAAACGGCGGGTTCCAATTCAAGGAGGGCGACTGGGAAGAGTACAAATCCACCGTTCTGCGACGCCGCGGGCCTAACGGCACCATCATCTCGGGGGCTACTGCGCCTACGGATCTCGGCGGCGGCAGCGTGTACAAGGACGTCGTGGACGAAGACGGCAGGACGGTGATTACGGAGAGCACGGGTCTGTCGGGGATCACGGCGGGTGTTAGTGACATTTCGGCGAGGGAGCGACGACGGGCTTTGAGGGAGAAGAAGATTAAACAGATGCAGGAGGAGCACCGGCAGCGCAAGAAGGAGAAGAAGGAGAAGAAGAAGGAGTCGAGACATGTGGATCAGGATGGCGTCGTCGTCGATGCAGAAGCTGAGAAGCAGGCTGAGGACGAGCTGAGGAAGTATCGCCACGAACGCCCCGCGCGCGTGGGTGGGCTGAACAAGGAGAGCGAGGGCTCGCAGTGGGATGGGTCGACGAATCCCTCAGATAGTACCGTTTCGTCGAGTCTCATGAGCAACCGCCAGGCCACGCCTACCAATTCGCCGCAGAAGCCCACCGGAGGCATCAGGAAGGTTTACTCTACGGCTGATCGGACGGCTGAGCGTGAGCGCGAAAGGGACAGGGAGAGGCTTCGGCTTGAGGCGAGGAGGCTCCAGGATCGCGGACGGCAAGCGCTCATGGAGCGGGAGCCGAGTACGCATAGGAGCGGTAGGAGGGATTTCAGCTATCAGCGGGCGGCGGAGAGTGAGATTGCGGAGTCGGCCGTGACGAGGAGCAGTCGGAGGAGTGAGCGGACGGAGAGGACGGAGCGCAGCGAGAGGAGCGAGAGAACCGAGAGGACTGAGAGAAGTGAAAGGACCGAGAGGACCGAGAGAACCATGCCTGGAAGCTGGACGGCGAGCGAGGTTGATAGCGATCTGGGTACCAAGAGCTATCATCATCCGATTCCGGAGCTGAGGAGTCAGGCGAGCTCTGCACCGCGCAGGCATCAGTCGAGTGATAGGAATAGGCGATCGAGGAGTGGATACCGACGGGCGAGGAACGAGGACTACACCGAGGAGTGATGCTAAACTGGTGAGGTTTAACTAACCATTGTGTCTCGTTTGTTGGATTCTCATGACCAACCGCCTCTAACTGGAGGGAGCAAATGATCAAGATATTGACGGAATTTCAGGGTGGCAGAATGAAAAGAAGGAACTCATGGTATTCCTGGGTGCCGGGCTATGGTTATGGCCTTGTTTCGATTTGGCGTTGTTTTATTATTTTCATCGTTTTTTCTCTTTCTCTTTTTTTCATTTGAACTTCGGCCTTGTTATTGTCATGTTGGTTTCAACGGGTATGATGAGATGTGCCCTTCGGCATCATGTATGTAGATAGACACACCTCTCGGTTAGGGATTAGGAAATGAATTGCATTGCATTGACCATTTGATATACAAGTGTTTCCTAGCTGAATAGCTCTCATTTCTTCAAAAGGTCTCGACCAGAACACTCAATCCACACGTAGCTGAGGATGCCAATGTGTCTCGTGTCCGTAGGTAAGGTATATGTTTCGATCTGTGAGCCACAAGGCCCTCATGCCTCTCGATCACATATTACAATCCCCGCCCAGGCTATCTGCACATGTTTTCTCTTCCATAGCGAGGCCGAACCAAGTCGACTTAAAATTAGAATGCACCTATAGTTTCCCAAACCTTTAAGTCAAGAATGCCAGAAGCCATAGGTGCCCATGGATCATCACCGTACCTATTTTGATATCGACATCAGGTTCTCGAGGCTCCAGAGGCCCTCGATAATGCCATCATATACCCCGTTCGCAAGGCTACCATATTCTCTACGTTGTACGTATGGCCCCGGACCAGGAACCACGAGGCCAAGCGGTCTCTCGGATGCCGCCCGCACCTTCCTCGACAAACTCGGCCCCAGCCATATGCTTTATATATGAGTCCAAGGCAAGAACTTCTAACCGAGCAGCTCAAGTAGTGGTGACACTACGACCAGTGGCCAAGTGGTCAATTGGAGCGCTCAGGAGGTTAGAAAATTGCAAATTTTCGTAGCTCGCGGACAAGCAACCGGGATTCGATCCTGGAAACGCGCCGCGAGCGAGCTTTTTGGATTTTTTCCCCCCTTTCTTTTTTTTTCCTTTCTTTTTTCTTTTTTTTTTTTCCCTCAAAACTCGATCATCCACATGAGATGCTGATACAGAGCAATCGATCGCTCCAGATCCGATATCTCTAGTTCTCTCTCAGTAGCCTGGAGGGAGGCTTCAGTCCTTTGTTCTGTTCGGCTGGGGATTATCCTGACATTTCCAGCCATGGACTGCTTGGAGGATGAGATTGGGAGCGAAGCTGGAGACCGGTTTGGAGTCTACTGGCATTTGTGTCCTGAGGAATAGACGAGCGCTATGTGTAGAAGGACTGAGAGGCTCTGCATCGAGAGGTGGTACTCCGTATGTATTATTAGCAGAAAGTCGGTTGCCCTTCAGACTTCACATCTCACATCGGATGAAAACTTCAATAGAGCTGCATAAAATTGTCACATGATATTGATACCTGAGGTGGAAGAAGCCTCTTGGGGTTGACGGAATGCAGGTTTGGATCAATTGGCATGAAGGGCATTGATGACGGAGTGAGAGTCTCGTCAGACAACGCTACTCGCTCGCTCCCGCATGACGATTGATACGTCGCAATGCAAGATGAAAAATACGGCACAGCTAATGCAGACAAACACCAAGGTTATTGGAACGTCCGCTGGCGGAGCGGAGGAGCTGCAGGAGTTTGGAGTCTCGAACTCTGGCAGAGTCCGGCCTGATCCGACAGTTGCTGTCTTGTCCTGAAGCACAGACTCGTACATCTAACACTCGTTGGAACTGTTTGGTTCGACGTCAACCAACGCATTTTAATGAAAAGGGAGATGGCGCGTGTTTCTGTAGGCGCCCCTCCTCGCTCCGCCTGGCTGGGGCTGGGCTCGATCCTTTGAATCCTGTGCTGGCAACTAACACCTAACACTGAAGCTGACCTCGTTGCCCTAGACCCGTCGGGTCGCAGTGGACAGAGACCCAACTCCATAGCTCCAAACACACGATCGCCCTGGGGCCTGTAGAACCTGCAGCGATTCTCCATGACGGGGATGTTATGCGTACGGGGCCAGCTTCGATTGGAAAAGAGTCGTCTGTGTTTTCTTTTTTTCCTTCCCTGAAGCCTGCAGCCGGCGAGGCCTGTCCATGACTCCATTGATGGACGAAGTGCTTACGAAGTATCAATCCATAATTACACAATTGCTGTCAGCGACTGAATGGAAAACTAGATCAGGCGGCCATGTTCCGTTGTGTGAAGGAGTTCGGACAGGTAACCGTGACAAGCACTGTTCTTGTGCTCTGGTTTCCAAGGTCAAGCCCCAGTGCCAAGTTTAAGTCACTGATACCTCTGATTTTACGCCACTTGATAAGATAACAGCGAAAAATTGCTAGTAATTACTAACAGCATGAGGTGATCATTGGCGTACCCTAGGTTTCCAGTTCTCGGACATCTCCTTCGACCAAATCAGGCCAGTAAAAAGTACTTCGTACCTCCCACCCCATTGCATATCCTGTGACTTTAAAAGTACAAGGTACTCCAAATTTGTTGCCCCGCTCTTCCCGCAAGGGCGATCTGGAAGGAGCACCCCAGCGTAACCAATTGTTCCCAGAACAGCAACAAGTAACAGGAACCCAACCAACCAAGCCACTGCAGCAGTGCCAAATCTGTGCCAGCCCTGCCTCGTGCTCTGGTGTCTGTCTCTGTTTCTCCCGACTGAGTCTGAGACTGTCGTCAGCATACGCATACCGGACGGAGAAAGCATGATGGGCAACCCATCATCCCTCACCCGACCCCAACGACCCCAACTCTAAATCCCATTCATCAATCCCCATTTTTCTCTTCGTCAAACCACCCTTCTATTTCGACGCTGTGACGATCGCCCCTATTTCCCTTTGTTTCCGATATTTTTGTTTTCGTCATTTTCCCTCATTTTGTGCCTCTCGAGTTCCCTCGTCATTTTCCCATCGAAGCCCCCTTCTCGCTTGGTCGACCCACCACTCCAGCCTCGAGACGATCACAAGTCAGTTCACCCCGAACGAAACGAGGGGCGACTCTTGGAACGATTCGCCTAACGTCCTAGCCACGGGCTTTGGCCGTCTCAATAGAAAGGGCGCGGTGTGCCCATGAATACCAATTTCCATTTGTATCCCCGCCTTCATTCTGTGTCGGAATCTCGAAACATCGAAAGCCGAAACCGATCCAGCACCGAGTTTCCGTACCTGTCTTATCTTCGGCCTTGGATTGCCTCGTGATAACATCTGCTCACACCTTCGCGACTGGAAGTTCCAAGAGCTGTTCTCTATCCTACCCGCATTCCATATCAACTCAAAATCGACGTTTTCCCGAATGATTTACCTGTAGCGACGACATCCTCGCTGCTACCTTTTTCTTCGCCCCCCTCTTCCCCCCCTGCGGACCCGATATCCGCATTCCGAAGTCGAGCCAAAAACCCACACATATCAGCGCAGAAGGAGCGATCACAATGGGTTCTTCATCATCCGACACCGTCGGTGTCATCATCGTCGGTCTACTATCGGCTTTCGCCTCCGCTATCCTTATCGCCCTGGCCTTCGTTGCTCTCTACCTTTACAGGTACCCGTCGCGCTCGGGGTGGCTAGACTTCCTCGGCAGGCCGGGAGAATTTGACGATGAGCAGGCCTTCTTAAGGGAGGAGGCTGATGCCTTGGAGACGATGGATGATATGCAAAGGACCGAATATCTAAGAGCGAAAGGTTCGTTTGACTCCAGCGCCTCCCTCCCCGCGCCGTCCAACCATCATACGATGCACTTGTCGCCTTGGCCTTGGAGGTGTCGTTAGACTAACTTTATTTATTTTTGCCAGCCTTTATCAATGCGAACCCTCCCGAATCAGCCCAGACCGACATCTCGCTCTCTCAATACCTCGCGATACAGGAAAAGGGCGTCTCGGCCTGGGAGTTTGAGCCCGAGCTCGAGATTGCCAACTGCTTCGTCGAGGCCCGCACCGAGATAGAGTTCTTCGATTCGGAGTGTACGGTCATGTGCAACCTCCCCGTTCCTAAGCAAAACGACGTGTACTATTGGGAGGCCAAGATTTACGACAAACCGGACAATACCCTACTCAGCATTGGAATGGCCACGAAGCCATATCCCCTCTTTAGGCTTCCAGGTACGTTTTTCAGCTGCCTAATCCCCACAACCCCCCCTGACTTCCATGCGCTCCGTCGCATATGCCGCCATCCCCACCAACATTTGTTGTACTAACGCAAGCTTGATAGGCTACCACAAGTGTTCTGCTGCCTACCTCTCCAGCGGTGTCCGTCGATTCAACCAACCCTTCAATCCTACAGCCTATGGCCCCGAAATCGTTCAAGGTGATGTCGTAGGTGTCGGCTACCGTCCCCGCACTGGAACGATATTCTTCACCCGTAACGGCAAGAAGCTAGATGACGTGGCACATGGCCTCAAAACCCAAAATTTCTTCCCTGCAGTGGGAGCCAATGGTCCGGCTATCGTGCATGTGAATCTCGGCCAGTCCGGCTTTGTCTTCATTGAAGCCAACGTCAAGAAGTGGGGTCTTGCTCCTGTCACCGGCAGCCTCGCGCCTCCCCCTCCCTACGGCTCGGAGCAGGGTAGCATTCTCCTCGAGTCAGGGTCCAAGGACGGAAATTACAGCCCGGCCCCTGCGCGGTACCAGAGAGCCCATGCTAATACCCATTCGGGCGTCCACCCGTACCGTGTCACCGCCGGCCATGTCCTCGGCTCGCAGCATGGGAGGTCCAGGAGTGGCACCTTCCGTGTCCTACCTCCCACGAGTCCCGGCCCCGCCCGGAGCCCTACCGATATTTCCCTCGCACAATTAGTACCTACTGAAGAGGCTGGTGAGCCGAGCGGAGACGTTACGACGCACGCGGCTCCTGGCACTCGGGCCGACGACGAGACCGTAGGTCTTGGCCTGCAAGATGCGCTCAACCCGCCCCCGGACTACACCAGCCCCGAGAACTCCATATCCGGCAGCCGTCGCAGCAGCCTCGACAGCGAGAACACGCCCTTAATACAGATTATCAACAGGAGCCGGCAGAGCTCCCTAGCAACCTCGGGGGCTGCTAGTTCAGGGCGCCGTGCCTCGTCGGTACGGGGTCCCCAGCCACCGATTCCCAGTTACAGTGACGCCATGAGAGATAGCCCGGCGCCAGAAACCCCCAGCGTGCAAAGGAGTTCAAGCCCGTCTTCGAGCGAGCAGTCCGCGTGATTCATGATGACCCAGAACTACTTGAATTGCGGAACTCATTTGTTCTTTTTTTATTCTTGTTTTACGTTTTACTAAGCAGCATGCCGCTGGACGGTTGTCTCGGGAAAGGGCTCGGGAGAAGCATTTTATACCTGGACTAATGGATACAATGGCGTCATCTGGGAGGAACTAACATATTTTAAACTTGGACGATTTCTTATCCAAGTTATCTTCTATTTTGTTTTTTTTGTGGGACACAAGAGGGTGAGATAAAAGAAAAAAGATGGAGAAAGGTTATACCCCGAACGTGCCGAGCATGTTTTTACTGAGTTTTTTTTTCTGTTTTCTTCTTTTTATCGACACAAGACGACTTGACTGCACTAACATCACCACACACACTCCACCTTGAATTAGGCGGCGTCTCTTTCCCCTCTTTTGTTTTTTAATCCTCAGCAAGAGTAGCAGGATTGGACTGGCATACACATACCACATATCACACACATCCACGGGTGTTGAAGGACAACTTTTCTTCCGTCTTTTTCTTATATTGCATGGCGAATGGTGATTTTGTGGTGGATAGGTGTACTACTCCCCCCTTTTTTTTCAATATATTATTACCCCCTTCGGGGTAGTTGATTTGAAACCTTTTTGAAGTTGTGTGAACGAGTGAGTGAGTGACTTGGTCCAGTTCGAACGGAAAGTTTACGACTCCCTCCGGAGGTTGGGAATGAGGTGAGAGAGTTTTGGAGGAGGCTTTCAGGAACGACGCGGAGAGCCGATGGCCAAGGGACCTCTCCTCCTGTGTGAGTCTACTGATGATTCCCTCCCTTCAAGATGTATATCTCTATCGGGCAGGACGGATTCGTCATGATTGAACTGTCGTTCTCGCAGTCCCGCCATTAGCTACCTATTTGGACGGAATTGGCTCGGCCTTTTAAGCCTGGAATTCGGGGAAAAGCCCATTCTTGACAACAGAGGTAGTAGCATATAAACACAGGTCCGGAAGTATACCGACGCCAGTCCGTCACTCGGGAGTCGGAGAAATATATCATCGAATATGCTCCGAGGTCGAGGGGATGAGAGACATTACCCTCTTTGTTCACACTCCAGAGCGGTGAGCTAAGTCGAGAGATACCCCTTCCTCTGATTCCCTCCCTTCACTGCCTTCTTGATGCCTGACCGTTTGTTTTGCTAGCGATTCCGGCCCGCACAAGGTGGAAACGGCCGCATTCAGTGTCATGGACTTTACGACGGAGAGTTTAGAAAAGTTCTAGATCTAAGGGTGGTAGCAGGCGGCGAGAGTAGTTTGGAACTACTTCCGGCCTTGTCGATATATTGCGCCTGCTGTGTATCGGCTGGCCTTGAAACGTACCTCGAGTGCCACAGAATTATCGATCTAACTCTTCATAGGGGTACCCTTTTCATCTCAGAGCCAAGGATAAACGGATCTACCAGTATCTTCGGACGTTGAAAGATCTTCTGCACGATCTCGACCTTGGTAAGTGCTACGACGACTGCAGTGAGCAACATGTCGTGCTAACTTCTGGACAGCTCCATGGCGTAAGAGCGTATCTTGGTTATTTTAAAATCGTCACGACGTATGAATATCTAGAGATCTATCGATATCAGGACGGAAATGCTTGGGACTCGCAGGAGGATTCGCCCACAGGGATATCTAGCATGGAACCATCTACTTCCACTTCTATCAAGGATAATAACACAGCTACGCTCGAAGGGGTTCATCCTGTATAAATTCTAAATATTTGATTCATGTCACCGGAAAGAGCATAGCAAAAGAGACTTCAGGTACGTCGAAACTTATGAAAATGTCGCCTTCTGAGGCTCGGGATCTACCTCCAGTCTGTTTTCAAAAGACTGCCAGTCCCTCTTCCCCTCCTTCGCCCGGCTTTCCACACTCCCTTGGCATATCTCGTCCTTTTTCTCCCTAGTGAAGTGAAGCCTCGCTTGCATCGTAACGTGCGGTCTGTCCCTCTACTCAAAATCTCTCCACCTGATCAACAACCTTGACATTGTTCTCTAGCGTCCCGCCGTAGCGTGTCAGTGGATGATCACTCAGCCCAAACTCTCCGGCGGCATATTTACCGGCCGAGAAGCTTTACTTTCTTTCCCATTTGCCATCCGTTCATCCAAGCGTCCTGCGTCAAAGTGAGCGGGCTTGTTTCAGCTCCCCGGCCTCTTCTCCCTCATCTCCGGTGCTATGGTCCCATCAATATAATTCAGCATCGTATCATAGGAGGGCACGCAAGGCAGCGTCAACGCTGTGCGGAGTTTGGTAAACGGCTCTACGGCCGACATAAATCTCCGGGGGCCCGCCGTTGTTCTCGGCGGAGATGGCGGCTCTGTGAAAACCGGCGTTCCCCCTCACTTTAAGAAAACCGACGACGGGGAGGGGTCGCCGAGTGTATTCTTGATGGTTTGTGTTAATGGAACATCGGGGCGGGAGTCATTCTGGCGATGCGAGCCCCGGCCTCGTAGAGATTATTAGCTGCTCTGCCACCATACAAAGTAATTTGTTAGTCTTCTCAAAAGTACTTAGGCAATCTCTTCGACTCAGCCATCGGGTATTCCTAACTTTGACGCTTATACTCGAGAGAGCCCGCCGTTGGAATGTGTGTGTGCTGGGAGGTGGCGGGGTCTCCGAGTTGAAACAGTAGACATTGTGTCTCCAAAGGGAAATGAAATATCAGCATCGGGGAACTTCAAAGATGTTCATTTGAGATAGGTGAAGGAGCTAACCTGGCCTGTAGCTCTTGGCCCTCGTGTTAGTGAATCCAAAAGGCAGTGTTCCTACCGAAGCCACCCTGAACCATGGTCGAAGATCTCCTAGATGGAGAACTTGAACACGAGGCCCATCTTTCTGTTCGTCTGGCTGCAGGATCATGATGCCATGCAATTTCCTGTGGGGCCGGAGAGGGCTGAAAACATCGGCCATGGTCTCTTGATTCGGCGATGCCCCGTCTTGATCCTTGACTTGTCGATCAGCCTGACTTCACGACTGGCGATCAGAACCCGGTGGGCATGAGTTGCTGAGTCCTCAGTGGAGACGCCAGCCTCGGTGATACCCAGACTCCTCGTAGCGGCCACTCCCTCAACCTTGAAGGTCAGGGACTCTCCGTTCTCGTGTTCGGTACGGATGCTGACACCAAGGGGGAGATCCGCGAGGGCGGATCCGCCGTTGATGGTTCGTATCATTAGCTCGGCAACGACACCAATAAGCACGATGTCCCTGAGCGAGGAAGAAGGCCCATCCCGGCGTTCCCCTGAAGCTCACTAGTCGTCTTTCTGGGTTGCAGTAGCATGTGTCCTCGGTCCATTTTCATGTTACGGACATAAACAGGACGAGGTCACCGTTCACGTTGAGGCATGTTGTTTGATACACGGCCCATAGGGCTGACGTATGCACAGCCAGCTGACAACTTTCTACCATGAAGAGATCCCTGCCACGTTTCAACGGATCGTTCGAGTCCTTAGTCAATATCGTGGGAGCCCGAGGTAGGAAATCGACTGCCAATCGGACCGGTTTACAGAGTGTCATCCAGGGCGGTGGGAAGAGAGAATTGGCCAGAAATGTTGATCCACGTCGGGTTCTACTCGTAGTGTATGCGTACAAAGGACAGCTTTCAGACCCTCCCGGGTCACAGCCTTTCTCAAGGGCTAAGCCATCATACCCCCATCTTCTAGCTTCAAGTAGCAATAATCATCCCATCACCTTATCCTCCTTCCGCTCACCTCTCCCTAGACAAAGAGTAGATCAACAGTTCCACGATCCATCCTAATCCCTTCCACTTCGAACATCACCCACTCCAGTTCCCTCCCTAAGCCCAAAGGTAACATAACCGGCAGGCAGAGTTTTCACAAAAGAACCAATAAGAAGCCCAAAAGGGGAATCTAACGATGCCCCCTTCGTATTTGCCGCGCTGCTTTTTTTGTTATGGTCTTTTCTCCCACTCCCCTTTCATCAGTGATTTATTTTTAGGAACTGGGGGGATTTCAGGGTGGGTTTGTGGCGTCCCAAGTTCGCAAATGAGAAGAGGGAGAGAGGCTTTTATTGGAGAGGGATCCAATGTGTGATCGGCTTGGGCATTTCTCGTATCGCCTTACCAGGAGCGATCAATAGGGCTAGCCGGTTCGGCGGGGGGAAGGGAGATGACAGCTCGTTGGCGTCTCCGTTCTCTCCCGCGAGATCAATGTCAATTGGTTTGTGCTGGAGTGAGCTTTCTCTTCCGAAGGAATCTAGACGCGATTGGGATAGGGTTTTCCTGAGATGGCATTTTCCTCCTTTTTTTCCCGTTGCATTTTTAGGTCTTCCTGCCCTTGCCCCCGTCTTCAGGGCTAATTATATCTCTAGATGTCTCTAGACCAATCTACTTTTAGTAGAGGTAGTTATATGCGAGGAGCTAAATGGGACATGATGTGGTGATAGCTGATGGTTTTGGTCTCACGACGATTTGAAGAGACTACGTTGCTGTGTGACGGGCTTGTGGCCGACTTGCTAACCCGACTCCGTCTTTATTGCAGAATTTAGAATGGAACGGAAGAGGTATGGATATAGGATACAGAAAGCATCATCTTCTGGGGAGAGGACTATGCGTAGAAGGAGGAGTCTCTTGGTAACGTTGAGAGATCATGAACTTGATGCTGGGCTAACATGGCAGCGCAATTTCGGACATTATTTGACCAAGCCTGCTGTTCCCCGACCTTTCTCCATCTCATAGAATAGGAGCTTTTTTTTCCGAGAGTCAGAGAGAGAGAGGAGACCTTGGTTTATCGGGGCGGTAGTATACGAAGGTCTGTTCCTTGGACGGCAGATTCGATGATGATCGCTATTTGGGTTGGATCTTGAACCGTTGTATCAATCGGTGGCCCGATATTCCTTTGCTTCTGCGACATCCCGTGTACTCTTGAAGATACAGAACAGAAGAGAAGAGAGATGGATTGTATGTTGTTTTGAAAGAAGAGATAAAGTTCGGTTCGGCCGAGATACCTTCTTCAATCTACGGCCCCCAAGGAGACACGGGTGGTTCGAAACCATGTCGGCACACAGCGGCATCGAGGCTGAAAAGAAACAGCCGAAACATCCCGCACATATGGAAGCTGAAGAGTAAAAAAAAAAAAAAAAAGAAAAAGACACAGAGAACAATGCTTGTATAACCTGAACGTACATCGCGTGACTAGAAAGAAACATTTGCCTCCCTTCTGGAACCTGCCGAGCCAACTACGGGACCATGCAGACGAAGAAGAGCTGCAACAAATGAAAGAGAACTGGATCTCTCGACGTTTGAAGAAAAAGGGCGATAAGGGCGTTACGTAGATTATGAGCTCATGATACTTTCAGAAGGGAACCGGCTGGCGGGATGTGCGTGATGTTGGTATATTTAGAAAATGGGGTGAGGTTGATGAGAAATCGGCCTTGCAAAGGAACACAACTTGAGCAGGAGCATACCAGGGGGACGTTTCGCAAAGTAAAGGACTAGATTAAGGCGTTTTCTGGTGTGTGTGCTAGGATGTCGAGCACGGAAAAGGGGCCACGTTCAGCGATTCTCGCCGGGGAGTCAGTGGCTCGCGGTTTGTTTACAGGATCAATCTACAGGTTTAATCGATTCGAACTCAGTAGAGAGGGGAGACCCTATCCGCGGCCCCAAGCACAGCTATTTTACATTGATTCGCTAGGGTTCTAAGAGATAGAAACCGTGGAGCCGAAGGGTTGGGCTACGAGCTCGCTTGGGCGACAAGGGAAAAAGGGGGGGGACACGGCTTGGAAAGCGATGGGAAACTTCGTGTATGTATGTGTGTGTGTGTGTGTGTGTGTGTGTGTGAGAGAGAGAGAGAGAGAGAGCGCATTTCCGGGATTTCAGGCTGTCTGCGGGAGGAAAAGCTCTAGATATTGCCGGGTCGGGAGTGGGTGAGGCAAGCGAGATTGGACGGAGATTGTGGGGGGATGAGCCAATTTGCATTGCCTGCCGTCTGTTCTCTAGATAGTCTATATGGCCAGATCATCTAGAGGCCTGAGTGTAGGCATGCCTGCCATATTCCCTCGCGTGTGCGTGTGCCCGAGCGCTAGTGAGGGCTGGAGATCTCGGTCTGTTGAGAAGGGGGGCTGGGAGAGCGTGGTTCAGCGTCTTGAGGAAGGAATGTGGACCATCAGGGCAGAGTCAGACCGTTTGAATCCATGATACAAAGGGCAGATCAAGTGCATATCGAATCATAGAGAAAAGACTACCCCCGGGAGACATTTGTAATGACGATAGGTCGATGGGTCTTCCCTCCGTCATGGGTGGCATCACGGCATCCTCAAGGGAAGCATTAACAAGGAGGCGAAATACCACATCGCCATCAGCGTTACTTGGATCTTGAGCGTCTGCTGTCGATGTATATATGCTACAATCTAGTAACTTGGAGATCTTCAGTTCTCATAACTCTACACCGCCCGCGACTCTCTCAACCCCCCCTTTCTCTCACAACTTAGGGTGGAGCGGAGAGGATGTGGCACGATGAATGATGGAGGGTTGGATGGCTGTTTCGCCACGGACATGATGCAGGACGGCTCGCTTGGACTCTTCTTTTTCACACTTTCTCGCTAGACTTGATGATCTACCTACCCCTCTCTGAGCTGCTTCCTTCTCATGATTCTGTCCAGATATGAGTAAACATTCCAACATCCCAGGTCTACCCAGCCGTAGTTGATCCAATCGGGCTCTCTCTCGCGTAAAATCACTCACAAAGGTCCCTTAAGCGGGCCAGACCTTGGCTTCCTTAGCTTTGGCGCAGTTCAAGATTAGAGAGACAGCCGTGCTAGCGAGTTTGGAAGAACCCAAGTTGAGTTGAGGAATGGCCCGTACGAGTGGATAACGCCAAAGGCATCGCCTACAGGTACACGAGAGAGCTCGACTCCCCTTTGCCGGGTTTACTACGAACTTAAGGGGGGACCCGACGATGCAGGAGAGGAATTGGAGTTGGTGTAGAGTCAATATAGCCGGGCGTTGGGCCTTTGCGAACACTACTACACTGGAGAGAACGAAGTGAGTTTGGAATGAGATTTGTCCCCTGTGGTTACATGATTCCCGCTCTCGCCAGCGCATTGAGGGCAGAAAGTTCTTTTCCCTCGTTTCTTCGTTTCTACAGGACAACAAAGACGGAGGGAGTGACTGAAATGCTTCGAGTAGCCATGCCGGCTGGCTAATGGGGCCGCGTCCTTTACACCTCTGCATATGCAGGCTTCGCCCTTTCCTCTCGAGAAAGAGACCTTCCCGATCCAGGAGTGAAAGTAATCTCGAGATCTAGAAGAAAGAAAAAGCCCGCAAGTTCTCTTCCCTCGGTCGGAAAGGGGCGGTGGAGACAGCCACAACGCCGGCAGAGAAGGGATCGGACTACCCTCGAAGGGATCATGAAAAGGCTCTTCCAGACTTGTTTCTCACTTCTGCCCCTAGAATCCCTTGGAATGGGCGGGATGTAAGAGATGCCCTGTGCATGCCCTGTTTTTGTTCCACAGAAGAAAAACCCTTGCTACCTACCCTCTTGGAGGTCTGCAGTGGACGGCGGACGGCCACACATGCAATATGCAGTACCACGCACATCAACTCAACCAATTGCATTTCCATTCTTCCCTTTTGCTCCTTTTCCTTCCTGTAGTCACACGTTCGTAGAAAACGCACAGCATCATGCGATTTGATTCGATTCCTTCGGACTGGCCTCTCGGGGTTGAAGACCAGGTGGGTTAGGTTAGCTATCACCGTTCTCTCCACTCTTCATGTATGCGTACTGAGTATGTTTACATGTACGCATAGTGTGCTCAGTCTTGTCTGTAGCCGAGGGACAAGGGGTTATTTCCGTTTTTGATCCATCCCAAGGGATTTACGTTTAAAGCCTAACTACTGAGGTGCTACTTCGTATTTTGCATGACGGAGCAAGGGGTCCGGCTGTTGACCGAGGAGTGGAGGCCAGAAACCAGTGAGGTCTCCCGGCACTCTTCCTAGGTTTGTCGTTGGGGCCGGACCTGTCAGGTGGAGACATCACGACTCCAATTGTAATCTACAGAGTAGAGGATGATTCTGGGCCTTCTTTCGCCTTGCTTTCCTCGGACAATTCCGACATCAGTCTCCCTCCTTCAACGCTAGTCGGAGTGGATTCTCCTTACGAGTGGGGAAGCGAGGCATATTGAAGAATGAGCGAGAGAAAAAAAAAGAAGAAAGAAAGGCAAGGGCATGAAATCATAGTCCATCGTTTATCCTACACCACACCACAACTACACTAGACTCGCCGGGAATTCGAGGCATTCTTGGTCGCGGAACCGACATTGGAGACTGGAGACTGCGGGGGCCATTTGATAGAGATGGGAAGAATGCAGACTTTTTGACAGCCAGTGCAGATGAGGCCCCCCGTTCGATTCCAGCGGCACGGGCCTCGGCCTTTCGTTTTTTCGCAGTCGTCCTTTATTAAACTAGGTTTTAATATGCATAATTCATGACTCTCCACTACTTAGCTTCAGGAGCCTTTGTGGGTTTCTGTTGTCATGAAAGTCCCGACTACTTCGGAGCGGAGCATATTTTACTGTGTGGCAAGTGGCGTTTGAGCTTTCGGATGAGGAGACGTTGAGCTTTTTGCCGTGGACGGCCATCGGACAGACGGTCCATGATTCTTTTGTCTTCGGCAAGCCAGGAGAGGGAAGTCTTAGGAACCCATCGGTAGCCGGAGCCCAACTCTTACGTTTTTCCTCTTCGGCGGACTCACTGATCAGGTTAAAGTTTTTGGGTGCGGGCCTTAAAATCTCGAATCACGTCTCGGATCGAAAGGATGTGTCTATTTGGGTGGACAACACGTGCGTTTGTGTGTCTGCGTCAAGTCTCTCTCTCCCCCTCTGTATGTGTTTGTGTGGTTGCGTATGTGCGTGTGTGGGTGGACCTAGGGCTCCGGTGCATGTTCCTTCAGCAATAATAATACCCTAGGCTTCTTGAGAAACAGGTTTGGCGGAACTGAGGGAGTGGGATTCGCTGGCTAAGAGACGGCCACCTCAGTCGAGGGACAGGCCATGGTAGGGAATCCTCGGAAGAGTCCTGGCGTTGAAATGAACCAAGAAGAAGAGCTCATTGGGAAGGAGGTGGGAAAGATTTCCAGAGCCGGGAGAAGCAAAGTCCAACCAGAAGTTCCAAGTTTGAGGCAAGGAGGACGCAAAGTGAGCGGTTATCGTGTGGCTATGCTATGCTTTTGCGTCCAGGGCAAAAAGCAAAGTGAGCACTCCCACCGAAGGAAGATGCAACGTTATGAGGATCTACTAAGACAACATATGAGGTTTTGAGGAATGCCAGTCCAGAGGAGAGAAACCATGTGTATACAAATGGATGGCGAAGCAAATTGATTGTTCTCCACGTTTCGTCGTTTCTTCCATAGACATCAAATATTATTACTATTACCTCGGGGGAAATATATGAGGCGATGTGCTGAGGGATTGAGGAGCAGCGGCATGATATGGGGGATGTGAGCCGGCCCAGCGTGGTAGGAAATACCCATACGAGAAAGCAATAATAGGCACGGCTTATACTTGTCAGCAAAGGGGTAAATCAAAAAGAGAACCTGAGAAATTCTCGGAAGCGAGGCTCGTCTCCCGTGTTTTGTTTTCTCGAGCGTAGCAGCAGCAGTAGCAGCAGCAGCGGAACGCGAGCGGGATTTGTTTTGGTGATGTGATTGATGTCAAAGGGCTTGCATCGGAGTTTCTGGGGGAGGGCTTGGAAGGTAGGGCAGAGCAGGACAGGGCAGGGAAGGGCAGGGCAGGGACAGACAGGGAGGAATTGTGCCATGCCATCTCGAAAGCTTGTCTGGACGTTGGGTCTTTGGTTCCATCAATCTCTGATGTTTCTGTTCCTGGTGTTCCTCGAACTATGGATGGCCTTGGTTCAATCCTATTGTCCTGCGTCTTGCTGTCTTGGGCAGTTTAATCCTTCTTTTTCGTTTTATTGAATTTTATTTTAATTTTATTTGGTATTTTCTCTTCTTCATTTCTCACTGTCCGTCTTTTCTCGTTCGAACATCAAGATCAAATCTAGCCAAGTCCCCGATCAGCCATTTCCTCAACGATGAAGCTTCTGGATTCCTGGAGAACATACTCCATACAAGTCCCGGCAACCCACTGCTTCGGAGTCGGAGGAATACATTCCCACTGCTCACTCCACTGCCCCATTCCACCAGCATCCATGATTGGTTCTAACCGAAGGGAGGGGGGTGTACTCATATAAGTGTGGGCGTGGGTGTGTGGTCGGAAAGATTAAAAAAAGCACGCTTTTCTGCTTTCTGCTATTCTGCTGCGACCAGGGGTCAGGAAAGAAGATGTTGTCTGGGCGCGGAATGGGGCTGATGCTGGTCATAGATTCTAAGAATAGAAAGTGGGTAACGCGTGCTAGACCGCGTTGGGAATGGCGAAGTGGGAAACATCTTGGGAACCCTGGTCAAGTCTCTCTTTTCTTTTTCCCTCTGGCTCTGGCTCTGGCTCTGTCTCCTTTGCTTCTTGTTCTCCACGGCCAGACTAGCCTTGTTGGGCAGTGGTACGCTCCGTGGGATTAAGGACTGGGAAATCGGCACACCACGTGTGTTTTTGTGCACTTCGGACACATCCACATCAATCCTTGTCTTGGATAGAGTGAGACCTCGTCTCGGTTTCTCGATCAAGTGTCAAATTACCAATAGGGCCGGAACGAAACTTGGAATCTAACTCTTTGGAGAATTTAAAAGGACCCTGATGGGCTTGATGGACCTGGCGGGTTGAAGAAAATGATGATGAGGGCAAGTTTAGTTAGGGCTGAGCAAGACACGGTGATGGTCCAATCCAGTCCAGTCCAGTCCAGTCCACCCAGTCAATCGGAGGTTTGCCCCAAAAGAAAATCTGGGGACAACACTGACCGAAACGCAACAGGTCGACCGCTGGATCCCGCGGACACCGATTTGGAGACTTTGATGAATATTGAATTTGCATGACAACACTTGGGCCTATCCTGTCCTGACTAGCTAGTGCACTCGGTAGTCCTGCCCAACGACAGTGCCGCAGTTTCAGCCTTTGAAGGTAGTGTCTGCTAGCATTATTGCCTCATTCTGCATTGCGCTGCGTCCATACACTACGCGGGACGTAGACTTCTCGGCGGTGCCACAGCGCCACTTTATGCTCCTTCTTGTCCTGAACGGGCAACTGGGAATTATCATCGAAGCAGGAGGCTGGCGAAGCAAGATACAAAAAAAGACCGAGAGCGCCATGTCACGCTAGTTGGGAAGCGGCTCGTCATTATTACTCGTCTCGGAAACTGGCTGGCTGGTAAGGTTTTTTTTTTTTTTTTTTTTTTTTTTTTTTTTTTTTTTCTTTTTGAGCCTTTTCTTCTTCCGACGATAGTGGTCATAGTTTCGAGCGACTTTCCCCTTTCGTCTGATCCGACATTCATGCCGCGCCCTCTTCTGGGGAATGTTCATGCAGTGGGAACGGGGAAAGTTTGTAGCAGTGGAGACAGCAGATGGCAAGGCACACACAGATAGCATCAAGATCCGAGAACCTGACCGACCTGTAATCCGTAAAGCACTGATCATCGCCAGAGTTGACAAGCACTAGAACAGCTTGAAAGTTTGAGCAAGTTTAAGACGAGGATGAAGGGAGCGGGGGGGCTGGGTAACGCCCTTTTTGCTTGCCCGGACCGGTTCCCCTTGCCTGTGGAGGGGAGACGGAAATCCTTGCTGCAAGAGGTGCCAAAAGGAACAAGACGAAAAGCAGGGGAGTGGGTCGGTGTGGGAAAATCTGTCTTTGAGCTGCATGTCGGTGTTCCACAGCGGAAAATTCCCCACGCTCGCGGAGAGGATTTTCCTAGTGTCTGCAGTAAACCAGGGTGGTCCGACACACAAAAAATTAATAAATAAAATATTGAAAAAAAAATTAAGGAGGAGGCGAAGAAGAAGAAGACAGAACAGAGCTACTTCGTAAAGGAGATTCAAGTGAGAGAGCATGAAGGCAACTATTATGGCATCTGCATCTACGAACGTCCCCAATGCACGTCAAATCTGACCAGACTGACCGACTTTGCCTGGACCCGATACTATCGAGATTTCGTGTTTCGGACTCGGCTCATTCCGTGACGAATGACACACACACCGGGGTCGGCAAGCAGTGAAGCAGTAGCGTGCATCTCTGGGATGCTTCTCTTACGTGAGAATATTGACCACTGGTTGCAGCATCAGTGATCTTTTGTCTTCTCCCTCCGAAGTGGAGTTGTTTTTCAACTGCCTTCCCTTTTTCCAACGCTGAGCCGTTACCTTGCAAGTGGATCTCGCGAGCAGAAGCAACAACGGGCTTGGCCGAGTCTGGTCTGGTCCGGCGAGGCGAGGCGAAGTGCTAATGGGATGGGCTCTCCCCCCCGGCAATTTTTAGCCGTGCTCCCACTGGCCAGAAAGGGAAAGCCAGGGTATGATTCCAGTTTTCCGATGACATCAGTCTACTTTTGCCCAGCCTCTAGCCTCTGGCGAGTCTTCAAATTTGGGCTAATATGATGAAGGAAGCGAGATAATGTCGTCCCTTTGTAAACTTGTACCGTGGTCCATCGAGTTATGAAAAGTGTTCCCGTGATCTTCGAAGCAGCTGGTCTTTGAGAGAGTGATGAACACATTATAGTCTCATGTTGTGGGTTTGGCAGGTCATCAATCCCTTTGAAACGGATTACTTTCTCTTCACCTTTCGCTCGTCCCTTTTCTTCTCCCTCCCCTTGAGCCAACCCGATCGGTTAGCCGAATGGGAGTCTCGATCACGATTGAGACGAGTGGGCGAGGCTATACCTGTAGAATCGAATCAGGGAGTGAGTGCAGAGGTTAATTAATTGAAGGAACGCGATGGCTGCATTCTGTTTTTCTTCGAAACGCGTCCGTGGGGGCGGGGGAAGACGTTGAAACATCGAAATTATTTCTCGACGTTTCCTGCAGCGTATCATTGTTGACTCAGTGCTCCAAGTCGAGAGTGAGACCTCCGCCAAGGAAGAGGCAGGCCGCTGAGTCGTAGTGTATAGAATTCCGCCCAGCTCATGTGGAATGCAGAGGGAGAGGGAGAGGAGCAGGCTAGCAATCCCCAATCCTTGCAGCCTTTTTCCAGAAGATCCTTGTGGTCCTAGCCACCCTAGCTACCCATCTCCATTACGAGGTTTTCACCCCTTTGAACCCAGGCGATCCTATTTCTGAAACAGCACAGGCCAACATGGCTGGGTTTTGTGTTCCTGCCACAGAACCACAAGCTGGCTGAAGAGGGGACGATCCCCGCATCCCTGCTCACTTTCGGCACAGACGAGAGGGATTACCCCAGGGGCAGAGAAGGAAAATGTGCATGGGCGATAGAGTGTGCATCCGGAAGATTAAAGCATCATGCTTGGAGATGTTCACAGCCTATAGGACCGGACCCAGAGAAAGATTACTCAGATCTACACCACGAATAGATGCAGATGTCAAAACCGCATCGCGGGCCGTGTGGTGAAGAAAGAGAAAAAGCAATTTAATTTCGTCGATTGGGAAAGTTTCGCCAACCAGCCTCGGCGAAGGGTTTCTTTTTCTTTCAGGCTGGCAGGTGACGAGAGGATGGCTCGTGGGTTTGAGGGGGCAAGGAATATGTAGACACTCATCACCCAAGAGACTGGTTGGCGTTCATGGTTTGGTTGTGAGACGAGAAATCAAAATGTACCCTTGCAATAACAGCCTGCTGCCCAAGGACCTGAGTGTCAGGTGAGTGTCTTCGTTGGGTCTTGGTTCAATGATTTTTTTGCAAAAAGGAACAGAAAAAGAAGAGGCTGTGACCGACCAGCGACTGGCACGTTACAGCGTCTCTCCCGACCACTCACCCTGCCTGTGCATGCATGAGCGCACGAGAAAGAGTGGTAGTTTTGATCCTAGTTTGACATGGATGGCTCACACTGGCTCACACTGGCTGGAATAGGACCGCGATGGAGGGTACACAACAGAGACCAATGTTTCTGCTGACGACGACTTGGTGTGCTGTGCCTTGCCTTGGATGGGTAGTGGCGGGAGTGGTAGGAGTTGGATTTGTATCGGTGTCACTGCAGAGAGACTTGAAGCTTATATCACGGCATGGGCAGACTTGTTGAGGCGAATCGGGGGAAGTGGGTAGAGGAAGGTGAGATTTTTCCTTTGAATTTTCTGTGTTCCGTGTTCCGTTTCTTGTTCCTGTCACAGCCTCACAGCCCGTGGTTACATATTGACTTTTCTTCTTTGCCTGCTTCATTGAATATTGAACCGGCTCCACCGTCTCTCTCGGAAAGGTGGAGATTTGATATTGATATCAACCGGAACTTGCTCGATTTGCGACGCTCAAACTAAAGTCTCGAGACATATCACACCCCGTGTCTAGCTCCAGTGGAAAATTGAACCGCGCAAAGGCAAAAGAAGAGAATGTCCCCCCCGCTAACCAAGTAAAGATGAGACGGAGGCCCTGTTTTTTTTGGCGAATGCCAGCCAAGGGAGCTCCAAAGACTCAACTAGGGGTAGTGCATATTAGTGCTTCGTCCTGGCAGGACACTATGACCTCAGTCGCCGACGCAAAGGGGGCGAGAGGGGGGACGAGCTGGACCGGTTCGGAACTCATAACGTCACCGGGTTCGTCTGGGTTGACAATGTTGATACCACTTTCGGCTCCATGGCCCTATTTCTTCCACCAGACTCGCACTGGACCGGACCATGTCGTGCATGGGGCGTGTGGGGACCGCGTTGGTTTTGTATCAGCATTGTTTTTTTTTTCTGTCCCGATTTTTCTCATATTTATTAGTGCTGTGGTGAACAGAAGCTGATTGACTGACAATTCGCCGGACTCTCCCGCCACTTGGTTCTGTCTCTATTTTTGGGTTGGGTGCTACCTGTGGTAAACTGTCTCCTGGATTGCTGATTCGCCGTGGAATCATTTGGTGATGGGTCGGGCTGCAATTAAAAGATGTGTGGGAGCTACGTTGCGATGGAGTGGAATGTGCTGCGTTGGCCGAGAGGCAGAAGGGAGGATGATGAACCTGTGGGTGAAAATGCGCCGCCGGTCGGTGCGACGTGCGTGTGAAGCCTGCATGTAATGCAGACGATAATTGACGAGATTCGGGCGAGAACGGTGATTTGATGCCCGCCGAAGTGCGCTGGAGTACATGTCGTGAACTCAGTCGTGCTGTCCAGCCTGTCTGAGAAGCTGGTTGGTCTCCGCCCGCGTCGCTTGCCGCTTACACCCGACCGACCCTACCGCGAAGGCGGCAAGTCCAACAGTGAAGTTTAGTTTATTACGTCCAACAGAGGACTGGCTACCGGCGCGACTCCGTCGCAGACAAACTAGAACAGTTGACGTTTCTTGGTGTGGCTAGGCCATAATAGTGTGCTGGGCAGGCTCAGGTCGACCGAGCCCTCACTGGCTCGGCTCGAGATTGGTTGTAAGACACAAACCTTTCTTTTCTTTGCTCCGCCTCAATTCTCCCAAAATTCTCCCAAATTCCGCCGCCGCCACGTGTGGATCTTGGCCCATCCTTGGCATTTCCCTTTCAGACAAAAAAGATCCATCGTCCACCGGCGACGATTTGGTTGGATGCGTTGTTGGATTGGATGTGGGCTTTTACACCGCCCCCTTCGCTGGCTCCAGCTCACAGGCCTTTTTGTCTGGTGACTGGTTTCAGAGGCTGGTGTTCTTTTCAGGTGGCTCTGGGCTTCGAACCGTGCCTCGGCGGTTTTTTTTTAGACCTCAATTCTTTTTTTATGCGTGGGAATATTCGTTCTTCGGGGGGTTTCTATGGTGGAAGGGCGAGTGTGTGGTGAGCTCTATATTTTTTGGGCCAGCCAATTTGTTCCTTAATTTTTATTCTTTTTCTTTATCTAGTATTTGATTCTATTTTACTATTTTCCTTTGGAGAGAAAAAGGGTGGTTGGAAATGTTTCAGCGTTGACTTTGACCTCAGTCCTGTTTTGCTGCATCACCGAACTCAGTCGATGCATCGGATCAGGCCCCGAGGAGTTAGTAATACTTCTTCTGTCTGTGATGGATCAAGGCAATTTCCCTGCACAGCTGGGCTAACTCTTGCACTACCAGCAAGGGGTACCCTGATGTAGTACTCCGTACTAAACAGTCCAAGAGGATCAGTTCATGGGCTCTCGGCTCGGTCGGTGACATCAATCAAGTATTAGCGAAGACACTAGAGCAGCCAACCGGACCTGACGCCAACCCCAAGGTTTAGTTAGGCCTGGCCCAAGTTAGGGTACCATAAGCAAAAATAGAAACCGTCGACATCATGCCTGGACTTTTTTGCCCTCTCCCACCTGCCACCTCTCTGCCCCCTTGCCGGGCCTTTCCTCTCTCGGCTGTTGTGTGTGTCCTTAACCTTTGGGACTAAGGACCTATTGATCGAATGTGTTGAGAGCTTGATATCGGCCCAACCACCCGGCAACAACTCTAATACGAGTGCATTGTCATTCCAAGCCCTTCTCCAAGAGCCGAGGCCGAATCACGAAGAGCCTCTTTGTTTCCTCGATCCCAAAAATAAACCTCATCGCCGGGGACCTTTCTGCTTCTGTTTAGTCAGGACGAGGATCCCTGGCTTGGGCTTGGGGAGGGGCTCGTTATCGGTGGGAAAGGTGGAGCGATGTGTGAGCGGGGACAGAGGGTGAGTGGAGCTCGTGGTCTGTCGGTACAAGGATGCCTCGGGTATTAGTGTGTACTCCGTACTCTGTAGTGTGAGCAGAAGCAGCTTGCATTGGCACTGATTGATCAGTGGTATTTGTGGCGAGCATATAGTGGAGCGTGGTAAAGAAATAGGAAGGGCACGGAGCGAGAAGCGGGAAAATACCACCGTCCGAGGAATCCTAGAGGCGGGGGACGCCGGGGACATTGCCTAGCAGTCAGGGAGGCTTTGATGCAGTCATCGAGCGAGCGCTCCGTACTTCGTAGTAGTACAGCCCACTTCACGTTACTCTTGAATGTGAAAGCTGCGTCCAGTGACCTCAACTAGCACACCACTGCGCTCTCTCTTCCAGCACGAAGTACAGCATAAGCATAGCAGAGGCGGGTGGAAACCACAATGCCCTGAAGGACAAAGTCGCCCGGCGGGATCCTTGGCTTGTACGGATGAGCTTGCTGGGTACGTCTGACACCACTAGCACTGGTGGCTAGCAAGGGTTGATACCTGCACCGGAAACTCTACCGGTAGTGTACCTTTCCTCAGTCTTCGGACGGAGTGTACTACTTGTCTGGACGGCGCCGGTTGCTAACAGGCGATAGGGCTCGGTCTCAGCCATCAACGGCGGGTCCTGAGCGACCGAGAAAGCGCGAGGGGGGCGAGCCTTGAAGGGGAGGGCGACCATGAAGGGAGGGTGGGGACAGACAAGGGGGGGCGTGTGAGCTGTTGCGGCATGGGCGTGCGTCTGGGAAAATGCGGTTCTAAGTACATATTAACCTGGGGGCCCCATGTTGCCGCCTCAGCCCTTTCCTCTTCCCCTCTTCCTTCTTCCTCCCACCAAGACAAGATCCAACAATCGCTCCAACGCTTTTTTCCACCACATTCGCTCTCCTCCCCCCCAAAACCACTTTCTGAGGAAGTCCTCGTCGACTCCTGTCATTCGCTTGAATAAACCAAATTTCCCTTTTTCTTTGTTTGTAAAGTGTGTGTGTGCGTGTGTTGCGTGAAACCTCCCTTTCTTCTCGTCTACTCGTCATCATCATCGAAACTAGTCCGAAAAGAGTATCGACCAAGACAGCAAGACCTGAAGAACGACAAGACCAACGACAACTGAACAACTCTCGAACCTGAATACCGACCGTCTCGAGAATTCGACAAGTCAAGTCAAGAAATCAACGCAGGAAGAAAAGAAGGAAGAAAAGACACAAGACCTCCGATTTAAACGTTCAACGCCTCCTCCCGACATCGATTTCACAGTATCCACCGGCTCACTCGCTCGTCGGTGTATATTGTGCAGAAAGGAAGAAGCCTCGAAGACGTAAAAGGGACCAATTTAGGACCAGTTTTACCTAGTGTTCCCTCCGAAATGCTTCGGTGACTTTAAGTCTTTTTTTCTTTTTATAAAACCAAAAACCACCCACATTCGCTTAAAGGATACGTGGAAATCCCGATTTCTACTGTCCACCCTACGATCGCTACAGTTGCAGTTGAAAGGAAAGGAAAGAAAAAAAAGAAGGAAAGGGAAAGAAGAAAAGTTCACGGAAGACCTCTCTAGAAAACCAACCCCGTAATTGCTCACGAAGCGGAAGAAAGGAAGGAAAAAAAGAGAGACGCAAACTCGCCTCGAATACGTCAATAATCTTCGTTCGATCGCTACCCTAAAGGCACAAACCAAATCTTCGAAAAACACTCGCTTCGTAGCGCACGACAGTCCGGCCCATTGTCGTGTGTTTCTCTTCAAACGTCCAAGTTTCTCTCTTCATCCAAGTTCGAAACCTCGTTCAAACAAGTTTCAAGATGGCTGGTCCCGGCGGTGGTCCCCCTCGTCGCAGCCACACCAAGTCGCGGAAGGGCTGTGATACTTGGTAAGTTGATTTCTGGTCCGGTCCCGAGAAGGAGGTTGGGAAGACGTGTGTGCTGGTCCCGGTTCGACTAACACGAGAGATACAGCAAGCGTCGCCACATCCGATGTGACGAGAGCTTCCCCCAATGCCGCAATTGCACCAAGCACAAGATCCGATGCCCTTACAATGACATGCCCGTTCCCGAGAACCGTGCTGGCAGCCCCGACAAGCCTGATCTCATGTGGACACCCCAGATTGAGGCCGACATTGAGCAGTGGCAACGCACCGGCATCTTCCCATTCACCAATCTCAACATCTACCCTGCTCCCTCTCCTCAGACTTACACCGTCGAGGAGCTGAGGCTGATCCACCACGTTGCCTCTATCTGCAGTGAGCTCGATGCCATTGATGCCAACAACTTTACTATTTGGACCCGTCAGATGCCAATGTAAGTTTCGGGAGACAGAAGAGGGCTTCTTGGGTGAATTCAGCAACTAACATCGGACAGCATCCTCCAAATCGGTGCCACCAATCGATATGTCATGCACTCCCTGTTGGCGTTCTCCGCCATGCACATTGCCTTCCTCACTGATTGCCCTCTCGTCGGCAACATGGCTTACGAGCACCGCGGTGTCGCTCTCAAGGGTCTGCAGGAGGCCATCGGCTCGTTCTCTCGTGAGACGTCGGATGCCGTTCTCGCGGCTTCTCTTGTCCTCTCGTGGCAGGCCACAGATTGGTGAGTATTCAACTCCCACCACCCACTTATGCACGCCGCCGTAGCCTCCCCCCTTTTTTATTCATTCATATGCTAATAGTACTGTTCGTGAAGGCGTAGCTGGACCCAGCTCATGCAGGGAACCTCTTCGGTAAGTGGCTGATCGTCTTTCAGTCACTCTGGCCCCAGCGTCCTCCCGTGCCCTCATGCGATGAACGCAATTGTCTCTAACAGTATTTTAGGTTATTGATGCAATGGAGCCCTGGAAGCACGAGTCCCAGTTCGGCGAATTCATTGCCGAGAGCAGCACTTTCCCCACCGCGCCTCCCTCACCCACTCCTGACCACAAGCCCAACCAACCCAGCAAGGAGGATATCGATGCATACCAGCGAACGCTTCAGCAGCTCCAGAAGGTCGAGGCTTACCTTAAGCAGGGCAAGCACGATTTCAAGTCCATTCAGCAGCTCATCACCTTCCTCAAGGGGTCCCGCAAGGTCAGCCCTACTCTGTCTGTCGCCCAGCAGTTTGAGCGGCTGCGACCTCTGAGGACGTGGCTCTTCTGGCTTCCTGTCAAGTACCTGAAGGACTCTCGCGGGTCGGCCAACTCGCTCGTGACCATTGCCCACTACTACACGGTGGCTCTGCTCATGGAGAGGCTCTTCCCAGAAATCGGCGCTGCGTATTTCGGTAGCCTCACTCTCGGGCCGGTCGAGGACATTGCCCGCAGGCTCCTCGCCATCAACAACCGCGGAGCCAAGGAGGCCCAGACCCCACTTACGCTCATGGAGTTCCCCATCGAGACTGTCAACGAGTTCCGGTCAAGGATGGGATGGATGCACCCGGCTCGCACGCCCTCGTTCCCGCAGTTCAACCCTCCCAACTTCTACGTCGGCGATGCCCCTGTCCCCATTCCTCCCGTGTCTGGACCCTACTTGGCCTACGGAAGCCCTGCTTTCAGCTACAGCACCGAGTCACTGCCCATGCTCACGACCGAGGCTGCGGGTGCGACGGCGACTAGCAGCGCGGCGGTAAGCCCGCTGATGCTGTCGTCATCCACGTTCAACAACCCGCAGTACCTCAATATCCCGTCTCCATCATACGCTACCGGTGGGCTCAGTCCGGCTTCTTCGACCTTCGAGGGATCGTTCACGTACAGCGACACGGAGGATTATGGCAGCACCTTTGACTTCGGCGGAATGCCTCCCGTCTATGGTGGTCCCAGCAACAGCAATCTTGGCGTCGGGTTTGTCACTCCCATCCATCAAGCCGTGTGGATCTAAGTTCTAGGTTCTCTTATGGGATGTCTAGAATGCGGGCCACTTTACCAGCGGATACCTTTTTCTCCTTTCCCTTTTAACCTATTTATCGGTTTGGAATAATAACGTGGGGTTGACCAGAACCGTCCAGGATGTCTACGACGCCAACTTTTGCACCACCGGACGATATGACAACTGCTTCCTACCAGTTGTCGTATAGCGCTGCTGCTTCTCCGTTTCTTCTGCCGGATCTCGCAGGAATGATTCCGTTGCCCGATTCTCCTCTACCCTTTACCGGTAATGTTTCGACTCAGCAACACCACCGAAGCTCATCGGAGCCCGTGGTCAAGACTAGACCGCCGGAACCCTGATCTGATCTTTCCGCTCTGGCCGCCACCCTCTGCCTCCCTGAAATCTCGACTTGGACCTCCTTTTTTTCCCGTTATCTCTCTGCCTTAGGATTCCCATCGACGTTTTTCTGATTTTTTGACCTTTGCTCTCGTTCCACCTTGTTTGGATTCTGTTCTAGCACAAACACTTTTGCTTCGGGCCTTCGCTTTTTTTTTCTGGTTTATTCTCAGCATTAATACTCTGATTCTCTCACCCGACCGGCAAACGAACTCACTCTTGTTTAATACGGTACCCCTTTTTTTCGACTTTTCAACACAGACGCGGATGCAAACGACGCTCCTTACAGTTCATGACACACCCCTCGACACTCCTTTGACAGGCCTAATACTGGATATTACACTTTTTTCTCGAGAACGATACAGCTTCTTCCCCAACTTGGGGCTGGTACTCGATGACGCTCCTTTTCCAACCACCTCTGAACGGCTTGTTGTACAAAACGACGATACCAACACACACCACTACGGTACAACCTAATGTTAACTACCTAATAACTCCAACTGATGTCACTCCTTTTACGACACCCGCGAGACGGATTACGCTCCTTTGTACTGGATTATTCCCGGATCATGATACCCAACACTCATATATAGACGACGCTCCTTTTTTTGTTATTACGCCTTGGAATCACCAGCATTTTTGGCATCCTGTTTTTACGAATCTCATGAACGAATTCTGGAATCGGCCCTAGACTTTATACATACACTCCTTACGGATTTGATTTTTTTTTGCACCGACCTGCATGGCGGCTGTGGTTTTGTGTCTGGAAACCCCCTTTTTGGTCTCTTTTTGGTTTGGTGTTCTTCACCAGTGTTGCTCATTTTGGGAGCAAAGGGAAATTGTTTTTGTTTTTGTTGAATGTCTGCTGGAGTTGAACCCGAGGGAAAATGCATATCAACGGCGTTTACAAGTTTTGGTTTTGAAGATGTTTCTGATTATTGTTGTTCTTTTGCGATGGATTGAAAATGTGAAGGATTACTTGCTATGGATGGAATACGGCTGTGTCTAACAAACATGTTTTTTGGGAGGAATATAATACCTTGCTTGGCCTTTGGCAACCTTGGCATTGTTGGGCAAGGACGGGAACGGACAGAGAGGGGGACCGTTTCTGGCTCTCTTCTCGCCTTGTCTCCCGTGACCTACCCATCATCGCTTCGGGCTGTATAGTTGGGTCTTTTATGTGTTGATTGTTTATCTTTTTTTGGAAACGCCGTTGTTGATAGTGTGGGAAATATTTAGCGAGTTGATAGCATTGAAGCGCCGCGCTGGGTGTGACATTTCCATCATGCCTTTTTGTTTAAGTGGCCCTTTATTCGTGTTCTTTTTGCAGTTCTACTCCTTGATGTGACCCTGTGAAGACGAGAGACGAGAGATGAGAGGGTGGATGTAAGAGTTGGACATGTCACCGTGGCTGAGGGGGGTGAAGTGTTGCCAACCCCAACCCTTCGCGAAGCACATACTCCGTGCAGAATGCTACCTATTGATATGCGGGTTTACTTGGGCTCCCCTGGCTCCATGAGGAGAGGTGTACGGAGTGACGACATTAGACGTGGTGGTTGGATTGGTTGATTGGGTTGAAGAGGCTTGGTTCGGCAAGGGGTTTGGGGGGATGTTGCTATATTTAGATGGGAGGAGGGTTGGGGAATACGAGGTGTGTTTGATGACCACCCTGGCGTATCTTGGGGGGGACCTCTATACACCAGGGTGGACATCTCCCGCCCCCTCTTCCCTTTGCTCTTTTGGTTTTTTCGGAACTTGAGCGTTTGATTAGTAGGAGGTGGTTAGGGTTGAAGTCTTTCTGGAGGAAGATGGGGACCTGGTTACTAGGGAGGGACTATCTGGGGGAGGAAGACCTCGGATTCCTTACCCCTTGGACAGATGTGGATGATACTAGGTCTGGTCTTAGTGCCCTGTTTGATTCGACGGTTTACGACCCGAGCGATGCGCAAAGGTGGACAGAACAGACTCTGGGTGCCAAAAGGGGCGACAAAGACTGGCCGACACGCGATATGATCACAGGCGCTGGAGTGTCCCGGATCAGGACGCTTCATGACCGAAGTAGATGCGTTGATCGATACGACCGCATTTTGATCTGATGATATTCCTATGGCCTTCCGCGAGAGCGCTTCGCCGAGTTGGAAAGACGAAGATGGTCTCTATGCGGCGTCTCGCCAAGGTCCTTGTTCAAAGTGATCCTCCTTGGAACCGACGTGTACAACGTCCTTTATTCGCTCAAGCCAGCGATACGCTGGAGCCTCTCCCTTCGAGCTCACGGAAAAAGGGGCTTCGATTGGTGTTAAATCCACCAGAAGTCTTTCCTTCCACTGAGTCGATTTCGCTCTTTTGAGACAACCTGCTTCCTTGCTACATTGACCTCCGCCGCGTTGGTTGAGCCTAGTCCTCCACACTTTGGTCTTCATGAATCTCCCCTCACTTGACGATATCGAAAACCCGGAGACCTTTGGGCCGGAATACCTAGAAGTTTAGGCTGCTCCCCCATCAATCTATTATCCTCCCCATCAAGAGAGAGCGAGAGAGAGAGAGATATATATTAAATCTTAAGCTCATGAAAAGTGAAAGCTGGTCTCTGTAGATGAGGCGACTTCCTCCTTTCCCTCTCCCATCTTCCCCCAGGGACTATGGAAATACCGTCAACCAGAAGTATAGGTGATATTCCCCGGCTGATTTGCAACCCATCGTGGAACGGTTCGAAACCACTCTTCAGAATTCCAGAGAGACTTTGTGGTTTCTGACGCCGGGGCTTTATACCGGCTTCGACTATACCAAGTTGATTCTCATGCTCAAGCAATTCGAAGGCGTACAGATGTATAGACGACCAAACATCATCTTGTCGAAGAACGGGAGCGGATCCTTCGAGCCCCCAACATCTCCTCCCCGTCCATGCTCCTTTCTCGCTCAAGGACAGTATATCTCCTCCCCAAAACTTCAATCCCATGTAAAGCAACAGCCGGAGTAACGTCTTCAAGTGGACATGAGAATAAAGAAGAACCGCCGGCCCAGAGGTGGTCGAAAATGCACATGCTATCTATCTACCTATCTACAATAGAGGAAAGAAACAAAGAGAGGTATTGTCTACCAAATAAAAACCATCGACGTCAAAACGCCTTCCGTTTCCCCAGAGGCATTTGCTGTGTTGCAAAGACTTCAATGTTTCCCTCATGTTGGACAGCTCCATGCCCAGCTCAGTGGGGTGCCACAAAGCGACTCTTTCCTCCATATTTCTCGTCCTGTCCATATCTCGGCGAGAAATACATCAATATAATCCCCAGTATCCCTATCCTCCAAAGCCATCCATCAACATATGCCCATTCCCATTTCCCAACAGGCAAGGAGGCCTCCCTCTTTCAAAGAGCTCATCGTCCACCCAAACTCCTCTAAACTCAACAAAAGTCCCTCCTCCCACCTCCCATGGAAAAAGAACACTTCGTCCATCCTCTTCCCAGACGGCCAGCTCCAGATGTAATCCCACACTCAACTATTCCCTCCAACGTGTAAACAGCCTCGCCAACACCCAGATCCATATCCATAATCAGGTTTCCACCACACAAAGGCTCCCTCCCAGTCACAGCAGGTCAAACATCCTTCTTCTCTCTCCTACCTCAAGCATGCCCACTCTCACAGCCTCCCAGAAAACTCCTCAGCAACATCCCTAGGGCCCAAAGATGAAGATGGGTGAACAAGAATGACAACATGTCAGAAGTGTTGCAAATGCAGAAATCTAAGCTAATTCATTGAAATGGAAAAAGAAAGGAAAGAAAAGAGTGAAGAAGCAGAAAAAAATGAAAGAAGGCCCTGCCCCATATCAACCCCCCTGAAGACTGTGCTATTCCATGATGCTACCGTAGAGAACCCCCAATTGCTTACTTTCCATGCTCTTTCTATGTCACATACTACTGATATTACCCTTCCATATCTCTATATCATTCCTGTTTTAGGCAAGGTACAAGCTGAGTTGATGCTTCGCTTTTTTTTTCCCTCTCTTTCCTCCTTTATTTTCCTCCCCATACCCAGCTCGACCCGTCCTATTTTCCATCTCTTTATGCTTTTGTTGCCAGTGACATTTTTTCCTCGTTCGCTATATCTCTTTAGACCGTGTACCTCGTAGCCAATGCTTGCCTGTCCTCGGGCTGCATCTGTCCGAGGAAGTCGTTGAAATGAGGAATCATTTGCTTATAAGTGGTAATGACCTGCCGAGAAAGTGTTCGTTAGTTAGGAGACATCAAACTCGCCAAGAATGCTGAAAAGAGAGAGAGTGTGTGTGTATGTGTGTGTGTGTGATCGTCAACTCACCTGTTGGAAAACATCATGAAGTTCCCTATTAAGGGGACTCCCGAGTGTTCCGAGTGATTGCGAGTCACCATATCTCGCAATAGTGGTGAAAAACTGAAGAAGCGTCTTCTCCATGGCCTGCGGGTTCTGTCCCACGACCAAAGCGAAGCCCTTCAACGCGGTAGACTTCTCATCGCTCGGGTCTACGTCTTCGACGGCATTCAAAAACTCCTCAGAAAACGTGGGAAGCGAGGGACCTAGCAGCTCCGCATTGTCAAGTCCGAGACGGCCGAGAGCAATAGCAGCGTTCTCCACGAGGCTCCTCGGCACGCGGGGGTTCGTCATGAGCTCTACAAAGCGCTGGAGAAGCTCCGCCACGTAGGGAGCCATGCCCTTCTTGTGGTGCAGGGCGATCTCTCCCGCAGACCAACACGCGTTATTAATAACGGCGAAACTGCCGTCGATGTCCTCGTCCAACACGCTCTCAAAGTCGAGCTGCTTGAGGATCATCGGTATCACCGATTGCAAATAAGGTTGGAGCTGGGGGAAGACGTATCTAGCGCAGTCCCCAAGCAAAGCATATGCGGATTGCCTGACCTCATCCGTGAGATCTTCGAGGCAGAGCGCTAGGAGCTCGAATAGAGAGCCATTCGTGCTGTTCACCAGCTCCGCAGCGCCAGCTCCGTCTAGCGCCTGAATAATGGCACTCAGGAGGTCCAGGCTTGTTATGAGGTAGTCCTTGTCCGGCTGATCTAGCTCCGGGTTGCTGGTCGCCGCCATGCTCTGCTCGAGGTTCATGTGGATGATGTTGACGCAGCGCTGGAAGATGGGCTCGGCGTAGGGGGCGAAGGCATCGCGAAGAGCCACGGCAACGTACGACAGACATTCGAGAAGAGCAAAGATTTCCCTCGACTCGTCAGGGACTTTTTGGTATCTGGCGTTGAGGGCAGGCATGAGCTCGTTGACAAGCTCCGGCTTCGCCAAACCGGGTCCAATCTGCTCGGCAAGAGTCTGGACGCAGTCGTAAAGGATATACATGTTCTTATCCTTGTAACTGCCAAAGCATCTTACAAACTGTTGGATGATAGGGACAGCATAAGGTTCGACCTGCTTGCCCGATGTCTCTTGAAGATTTGCCATGGCCGATGCGGCGGCCTCCTGGACCTTCTTGTTCCGGTCCAGCATGCGCTGGAGCAAGCCATCAATCATGGGCTCAAAGAACTGGGTCTTCTGAGCGGGATCCGGGAGACTTGCGGCCCAGGCAGAGTACCGACTCAATGTCCAGCAAGTGATTTGTCGCACTACGACCTCGGGGTCGGAGAGGAGAGTGATGAGATACGGCACAAGCTCGGTAAGATGGGGGGAAACGACATCCATGCAACCTTCGGATACGGCGCCGAGAGCAAGAACAGCAGCCTCGCGGTAGGGCCAATCGGGATGTTTCAAGTTGTTTGTGAGGAATGGCAATATGCACTCAAAGACGCGGTTCTTAAAGTCACGCGCAAACACATCGAGCGCCGCGGCGGAGCTCTTGCGAAGGGTCCACCGTTCTTCGGGGTTCTCGTCATCGTCGGACTCGTCAATTTCTCCTTCCTCAAGGTCGTCCTGATCCATCCAGGGCACGCTCCCCGCCTCGGCCCCGTTGGAATCCCCTTGGGCAGCGCCCGTCTTAGTGTAGTTTCTTGCCTGAGACTTCTTCGCGTGGGCCGGCTTGATATCCTCCGCGCGATCCTCCTCGTCTTCGTCGTCCGACTCGCCTCCAAGAAGGGCAATTTCCTCACCACTGTACGCCATGCACTCGAGAAGGGTAGGAATAATTTTATGGATATAAGGATCTAGCGCCCTCCATAGGTGATCGTGTTCGCCAACGGCAAGCCAGAACTCGGCCGCCTCCAAGGCCAGGTCAGGATCGTCGCTTTTTTGTTGCGTCAGGATATAGTCTACGAGCCCACTGATATGGGGCTCCAGCTTGTCGGGTCGAGCATCAACGAGTTGCACAAACGCCTTGCAGACTTGTCGGCGCACATCCGTGTTGTCGTCGGTAGCGAGGAAGAAGAGATGTTGCAAGAGGTCATCGACGGAGTCCAGCATCGCCTGCGACTTACGCGGGACGAATACGTTGATCGCGATAAGCGCTTGCGTCCGGACCTTCACCAGGGGACTTTTGGTCGCCTCAATGAGCTTGGGCAGGATGAAGCTGAGCGGTCGCTGGCCGTTCAGTTCCCGGTCAAGCATCTTTGGGTTGTCCTCGCAGATCTTGGTCATGGCCGACATGGCGCCCTCTTGCGCAGCATCGGAGAACTGACCCGTCTCGTTCGACCACATACCCATGAGGGTGGGTAGCAGTTCGGGCCAAGCCAAGAGACCCCCTCTCTTGATGAGCTCTGTTGCGACGATTCCTATGTGGTTGCGGATCCAAGCATGCTTATCTTGGAGAGCATTGATGACGGCGAGCTTGATAAATGCCAGGCTCTCGGGCGGGATCTGCTTATAGTTGGATCGGACGTTGTTCTTGAGCATGACGGCGGAAGAGGATCGGACCATGGTCCACGAATCGGCGTTCATTGTAACGCCGGAGGGAAGCTCGGGGTTGGAAGTGATGTAGGCAAGGTAATTGTTGATGTCGGGCGAGTTTCTCGCCTGCAAAAGCATCTAATCTCAGGGGAACAGGCATCGCGAAAAAAACCGTTAGTATGCGCATGATGAATGTTGGGTGCGCGCAAAGCGAAAGGGGGGTTCTTGACCACCAGAGGTCCATCTTGAGATTTTTTGGAGAAGAGGGAATGGAAGCAAGTCCTGGGAGGGAGGGAGAGGGTTGGCGCACCATTTCCGCTTGCTTCTGAGCATTTTTATCGTATCCGCTGAGGGAGTCCCTCAGGTAGCCGCAAAGCTGGCTGAGGGACTCAGGATTTGGCTGCCAGGTAGTCATCGCCAGCTAGCTTGCACTTGTGTGTCAGTGGCGACTGGCGAGCAACAGCGCAAAAAGGCGGGGGGTGGGAGGGAGGATGAACTCTTCGACCAAAGGCGGGGTTCGAGGCAATGACAGACGTACAGCTCTGAGAGAGGTAGTTTGGAAAGGAGAGAAGAAGAAGGGATTCTGTGAGAAGGTCAATTACATCTGGCAATGCCTCCTAGAAGTAGCGGTGGAAGGTGCAAAGATCGAAGGAGCAGGGTCCTTCCTCCCGCAAAAAAAAAGGCAGTATTAGACTAGCAGGCGATAAATTTTAGTGGAGGTGCGACGATGGAGGGGGAAACCGCTAACTGTGAAGTAAGTGGGTGGAGTCTCTCGACTGTTCTGGTGTTTGGAGTGTATCTCAGTCGGTTTGAGTGAGTGCGCGTGGCTTGGGGCGAGGGCGGGCGAGGACGAGGACAAGGACAGGACGAGGGGCGAGGGTCAGTGCTTGCTTCCTCGAACCCGGATTTGGCGGGGTTGGTGGCCCAGGCCTTTTTTTGCCCTTGTCGCAGCTTCTTGATTTTTACCTTCACTTTTTTTTCGCTCCTTCCCCACTACTGATTCAGAAATGGAGGGGTTCTGGCATCTGAGTGGACCATGTGGCGGAGGTACCCATGTACCTGTATTACCAGTGACATCAACCCAGACTCTACAGCTGCATAGACGTTGATATATTTCAACTTCATTCTCTATGCTTCTAACCGTTACCTTCATACCAAACGCAACGCAATTTTCTGTCAGCCACCAAACCAAACCTCGTGGCTCAGCCTCAGCGCCAGAACTCCATCACATACCAAGATATATTGTAATCTATGAATCGAATCAGACCTCTTCCTAGGCCGACCCCTTCGCATTGGCCGTGTTAACAGCTCGCAGCCAGCCATTCAGCCGGTGTCGTGGTGTAGGAGCTAAACAGCTCACATGGCACAACGGGATCATCTCACCGGTTGCTGTCACGGGGTCGCAGGTCACCACCAAGTTTGATTTGACTAGGCCCTCCGTTAGTACTTGGAGAATAAAACACTTGAAAGATTCGTCCGGCTTCATCACGGTTGCCCTTCAAGAAAGCCATACCATGACGCCATGCTCTTGCTGTTAGCGGCCCGTCGCATAGGCGAGCACCCTTCCCACTTACATGGTCAGGTGTGCCGGTCTCTGTTTGCTCGAAACAGCCTCCTTAATTTTCAGCGCCAGCCATTTCAAATCTTTCTCGACGTCGCAGTGCCTGACAAGTGCCTGTACTACCCAGTCCCCAACGACCGCGTCACTGTTTGGGGCGAGTCGCGGGCGTTGAGAAATTATGAACTGCTCGGAGGCTGGCCAAGGGGAACCGACCATCAAGGAGGGCTACCTCGGCACGACGCACAAATCCCCCCGAAGACTATACCAGGCAATATAGTAATTCCTACCTAGCTACGAAGCAGGAGAAATACATCTCCGCCGTGAATAGTCATGGTTTTGGGAAATGAGATTTATTCATCGCCTTGTAAGAAAAGACCTTCCCGACCGAGGGTCTCGAAGTGTAGGATGGGCACCCTTGAACCTTCCCCTATATCGAGACCGCGCGATTTTGCTCGTACCGGCCCATGCCAAAATCGAAGGCTCTGCTCCGGCTGGGAAGTGGATGTGCAAAGGCATGAACACGTTTGGTTTGCTTCGAGAAGGACAGGGCAAATAGAAACGAGGCGTTTCTTGTCGTAATCAAATCCTCTACCTGCAAAGCACCCAGCGCATTCTTTCACCCCCTAGGGTATCGCCCTCCCACCGCCATCTCCAGTTCCCGCCATGGCCCAACCCGCGTGGCCTCGCAACAGTGTAACCCGGCTTCATGCCTTTGTGCACCGTTGGATCGCGCACTAGGTGGCTGACGTATTCACCGTTTGGCGGGCCATTATTGGTGGAGCCACAGTTGTTTGACAGTTTGACATTCGTTATTATACCGAGGAAGGGACGTTGCCTAGTTGTGTATCAACCTTCCTCGATCAAAGGCAGCAAAATTCTGTTCTGTACCTAAGCGGAAGGGCCATTCGCTACCGAAGTAGCATCAGAAGGCTTGAGTATGTGTTGCGTCTTGGAGAGGATTACGTCAATGACCTTTTTGAACGCCTCCATTTCCTCTTCGGGGGTTCCCCCCATTCCCATGTTGGACAGGTTGAGCGAGCTTCCGACGTAGGTGGGGAGCTGGGTCTTTCTGGCCAGCAGCTTGGCTATGCGCGTAGCAAACTCCAGATTCGACTCCTGGGTATAGATGGGAGTAGAGATGGGTTGGTTAGGATTGAATCTCTGCAAGGCGTGTTAGAATGAGTTCAGGAAAGGACATGAACCTGTGCTTTGAAGAGTGACCACTTGCATCGGGAATGGCATAGACAAAGGAGCCCATGGAAGGAGGGGTTGAGAGATCATCGGTGGTGGATGTGGTGATGAAAACGAGAATGGATTTCTCTCTGATAGTCAAGTGCGCGTATATGCGAGTATCTAGAGCCCGAGGCAGCGGGAATGAGAGCTCGATAACTTCACTTGTGTGGCCCGTCATCTTGTACAAGTGGTCTCCTCGAGGATCGAGGAGCGGGCTCGCTCTCTTGAAGAACCGAGTGGGCGAATGTGTAAATCAATACTCTGCGCTAGTGCCGCCTGTGTGGACAACAAAGAGGTTGGGACCCTGAGAAAACCGAGAAAAAGGACTAAACGGTTGGAGTTCTCGATAGTGGGCGCCCGGAGCAAGTTGACTGTATACTCGACCTCGCTGGAGCTAGGCGTCGACGTATCGGGCCCCGTAGCACTCAACCCAAGATTCCGAGCTCGATGGACAACACTGAAGTCAGCCAAGGACTTTCCGTAAGGGACTCAAGTGTCTCGGTGCTTCGGGCCTGGCGAGTAAGGCTCCGTGCGCATGGAGTGAAGCTGGGTCTCCCGTTTGGTTGCATGTGTGAGTCTCCAACTGCTCTTGCAATGTCAAGCTCATGTGGATGCTCCCCTCGGCAAATTTAGGGCTAATTGATGTGGGGTATGTAGCTTGATGCCCACTTCAGCATTGAGAAATCTTCACAAGCCTCTGGTCTTTCCATGGGGAATTACATATATATATTAAATTAATTTTGTATAACAATACTCTTAAAAAATACCGTTAATCTTTTTTCAATAATAGATAAGGAAAGGAGAAGTAATCATTTCTTAAGATTAAAATAGAAAATAAAGAAAAGGTAATATCCTAAGGCGTCGGTAATATAGTTATTCTGATATCAACCTCAACCTCTTAACTCAATCCCAAATTCCGCTATGACAATTTCCTCTTCCAAGCCACTCCTGAATCCTAATTCGATCCCCCCGTTTGTGACATCTCGCTCACCAATTAACAATCCCCCGCCCTCCCTCACCCTCAACATGTCTCCCGGCGCGATAAACACCCCGCGACGGCAAGACAACAATAATGATGGGCAACACCCCACCAAGACGAGAGCTCTCGCCACAGCGCCACCACCATTAGAAAGATCAACAGATCACCTACCCAAACAGTCTCACTTCTTCAAACACACCCAACCTTCGTTTAATACTAGTTCCGATCGTCAGCCGCGGATAGCTTCATTCTTTCGTATCGACATGGCAAACGGGCATGAGTGGGATGAAGTGGACAATCCTCTCGAAGACCCGGAAGAGCTGAGGGTGCTCTTCACTGCTCTAGACTCTTATATGTGAGTTCCATGACACTGCTTGAACCCCTCCTCATCTCCAACAAAAAAGCTTGAGAAAAGTCCTACCGCACCAGAACCTTCCACTCAGCTCGTCTGAGATGGGCTCAGCTCCGACATGACCCAGATGATACTGCGACCCATCACCGGCCTATTCGGCATGTAATATCACCACGGGGCTAACGTAATCGTACAGGCAATATGAAAAGGTAGCGCGCTTCAACGTCACGCATCTCCGGAGGCAATCCTTCTATGCTCTCCCCGATGCTCAATGGAAGCTGCTCGCGGCACCTCCCTTCAACTTCCTAGAGACACTAAGCAAGGTGGATGATGCGATAGGCATAAACGCCGACCTCGCCAAGGCCATTGCGAAGCATGGTCTCCGTTCCTTCCAAGATCCCTCGCAAAATCCCGAGGCCGACGATGTATCCATGCCGCAGGAATGGGTCGGCGTTTCTAAGCACGGCGACATCGACAAGGCGAGGAGTACGTTACGGCAGTTCTTCCGGGACTGGTCTGCCGAGGGCGCGTCTGAGCGGGAAAAGTCTTACGGTCCCGTCATGCGCGCCTTGGAAAAGGAAAGGGCTAGGGCTCCCGAGAACTCGGGGTTGAGGGTCCTAGTTCCTGGAGCTGGCCTCGGCCGACTGGTCTTTGACCTTGCGAAAAACGGATATCATGCTGAGGGAAATGAGATATCGTATCACCAACTCCTCGCGTCTTCTTACATCCTCAACTTTTGCGAACGTGCGGGAAAACACACTATATACCCCTGGATCCACGCTTTCTCCAACCATCAAACGAGAGAGAATCACCTACGGGGGTATAGCGTGCCGGACATCCACCCGGGCACGACTCTACTGCAATCCAGCAACATTGGAACAATGTCCATGACCGCTGCTGATTTCCTCTGCCTGTACGGCGACCATGAACACCGGGAGCACTACGACGCCGTGGCGGCCGTGTTCTTCCTCGATACTGCTCCGAACCTGATCCGCTACCTTGGCGTCATTTTCAGCTGTCTCAAGCCCGGTGGCATTCTCATAAATGTCGGACCCCTCCTCTGGCATTTCGAGAATCATGCTCCCGGTAATCACGGACTCGATGATGACGGTGATGGAGAACATGACTATAAGAATTCTTCGGGTATCGCGGACCCCGGAAGTTTCGAACTTGCGGACGATGAGGTCATGGCTCTTGTTGAAAAGCTTGGCTTTGTTGTTGAATCGAGGGAGACGGGCGTCGAGGCGCCTTATATCCGCGATGCTGATTCCATGTTGAAGACGGTGTATCGTGCGAGCACGTGGGTAGCCCGGAAACCGCTATAAATCTAGCATCCGCGCATCATCTTTGCGCCTTTTGCTTTCGGGAGTAATTTGAGGGGTAATGCACTCTCGTTCTCTTCATCTACTGTAGTTTTCTTCTTTTTCTTTCCTTTCGATGATTACGACGTGGCCATGATTTCAAGGGAGGTATTTCCGTCGCATCCGTAGGTTCATGGGATAGTAGGCTGATAGAATGGGGCGGGCTTAGAGGAGTTCAGCGAATCACCATGTCAAAGTATCCGAAGATCTCACGCAGTAATCCTTCCGGCTTGAACTCATTTCAGATTTACCAAGCCTTTCCCGGTTCCTATGTGATTTAAATGTACACGAGATAGAACATTGGCTCTCTAGAGCTTTGGTTCCACTTGGAGCTGGCCCCTATCCCAGAGGCTGCCACCATCCAGCGCAATCACCTCGGCATTGATGTAAGCACCCGCCCTACTCGTAAGATAGACGATAACGCCGGCAATGTCCTCCGGCCTACCAAGCCTCCCAAGAGGATTCTTCTTGGCAAACTTATCCGCGCCACCCGAAAGCGCAAGCAACCCATTGGCCATCTTACTAGGGAAGAAACCCGGCGCGATCGAGTTAACAGTAATATGCCTCGGGCCCAACTCGAGCGCAAGATTCCTCGCCAAATGAAGAACAGCAGCCTTACTAGCCGAGTACCCATAGGTCCCCTGCTTCCCCAACGTGCCAACACCCAACCCCGCCACGCTAGCCGTAACAACAACCCTCGAAGGGTCCTCAGCCGTAGCGTTCTTCTGCAACAGCGGCGCGAACAGCTTCACGGTATTAAACACGCCCCTAACATTAAGGTCCATGACCTTGGCAAAGGCCTCATCGGGGTGCGAATCGAAGGGGGCGCCCCACGTAGCACCCGCGTTGGCGAGCAGGATGTCGACGTGGTCGGTGTGCTTGGAGACCTCGCGCACGAGGTGGGCGATGCCGGCTTCTTTGGAGGCGTCGGCGGGGACGGAGATGGCGACGGCATCGGGGGCTTTGTTGGGGAGCGCGTTGAGGGCTGCTACGGCTTCTTCGCAGGCTTTGGCTTTGCGGGATGTGATGAAGACTTTGGAGGCGCCGGCCTGGAGGAGACTGTGGAATTTCCCAAGGCTTTAGCTGTTTGCCATGCTTGGTTTTCTTTTCCGTCGGTGCAATTCATGCGAATTTGGGGAAGGGGTATATGGGGTGTGACTTACGCTGAGGCGGCATGGAGACCGAGACCTCGAGAGCCGCCGGTCACGACGGCGACCTTGCCCTTGAGGGAGAAGAGGGAGGGGAAATCTTGGAGATCTACGTCGGACATGATGGGCGGAGTGGGAATAACACCAAGACTGCAGCTGTACTTTACTTCGAATCGACAAAAAGAAAAAAAAAATGAAATCTTGGAGATTCAAAAAAGGGGAATCGATCAAGATATGGATGATTCCTGAATTGCGTCAACAAGGAAGGGTGGGGACAACTCTCCGGTGGGTTACAATGGCATCGAACTTCCCCGGACTTTATGTGCTTCCGCCGGCGACGGCGATAAAGTGGTATGCTTTGGCGCAAGGAGGTTTCAGTAGAAGCTAAGGCACGGAGCTACCCCCAGATCCCTCGGCTTCTTTCTACTCTTTCGGAGGTTCCAGCAATGGAGATACGACGACGTCCCATGACGGAAGGTGCTCCGTGGGATGTACCGAGGCACAGCCAGAGGAGATGTTTAGTCATCAAGATTGAGGAGAACCGACAAGGGATGATGGGCTTCATCAAGGTCAAAATTGTTGCAATCAGACAGTGATAATTCCGAGGCTCACTTCTGTTGAATTGCGAAGTACCTCAGTAGTAGTTTGCCCAATTCTTCATTCAATTAATATCGATTCTCATTACTTTCTGTCCTCTGTAAATCTTGACCTCACTAGGATCACAAACATCAATGGGCATAAGAACGACACAGTCAAGTCAACCTCTAGACTATTCCAAGATACAACATACCCAGATGCACAATTTAAGATATCTATGAACTCATTGATGCTTTAACGTTGAAATAGATGTGAAGTGGAAACAGCAGAAAAGTTGGAGCAGTCTTGTCAGACCCTCGCGTCCCAAAAAGAGAAGAAGGGTAAAAAGAAAGGGAAAAAAAGGAAAAAGAGAGAGGGGACGGAGGGAGATGGATTCCATTATGATATTTAGCATGCCCCAAAAGAAAGAAAAAGACACACGAAAAAATGAAATAGAAGGAAATCGTAAAAACATCGTGCCAGGGACGGTAAAAACGAAAGGAAACGCGACCCTGATATCGGGGAAATGAACGACTCATCATGAGGTAGACCTAGATCGACAAAGGAGACGAGAGAAACAATATGAAAAAGGAATGATGCCATATTAATCATATACCTACGGTCGTAGCCTGTCAGTCTTCCCGGATTTGGACATGTATCGCTTGATCGAAGATGATGCACAAAACTAACTAACCGAGGTGCAAAATATCGTTAAATCTCATCCTCGGCCGTGCTGAAGTGCGGCTGACAATTCAAGGATGTTTTGGTGTTATCGGTGGTCATTAGGTTCATGACCAAGAGTATCTTCTCAAAGAAGAGCCGCGTAGATGAAATGATGGTCACTGTCTTGGAAAAGAACAGCGGAAACACCACCAAGAGGCAGACGGCAAGCTACCGGGATAGCCCCGGCCGCTTGCCCAACGTATATATGTGTGTATAAATCGTAATAAATCGTGTGTTGTGGTTCCGGTTTCTGAGCCTCATGCTAGAGAGCCCAACAGACACCACTAAAAAACCGCACGCGCGGAATGCGGGCGGCGAACGTGAAAAGGTTGCAGAAGGACCGAACAGTAATGGCCCTTCATTAATCAGAGGGGAGGGTTGTCTATTGCCTCTTTTTGCGGAAGGATTTTTGTTCCCAACACAAATTGACGGAATCGAAAACGTGATCGTAGTCTTCGTCGATTATTCTACCGATGAAGAACACCTTGACGTTATGCTCAACGGTGATAAGCTTCGAGTAGTTTATACGCGATTGCCAGGCAAGACCTTCACCTTCGGCGAGCATTTTGACTTTGACAGTCGGCATGCCGGGCCTGGGCTCACCAGGCACAAGCCTCGCCTTATGGCCAAGTTGGAGGGCAATTCCGTGTTTTTCGGGCTTGACTCCTCGCTTCCTGCACGCTTGGCCTCCATATGTAAAGATAGGGCTAGACACAATCAGTCAACTGTCTCTGCGCCATGCAGAATTCCTAGGAAATTACACGTTGAGTAGAAGCTCGACTTACACGCAAGTGCAATGCCCGAAGTCATTGCCTATCACGACGAATCGCCTGTAACCAGCGTATATTCTGCCACCATAGAAATCCGATACTGCTCGCTTCTCAGAAACCGAAGGCGCTTTATGACCTGATTCCCCGGTGGGTTCTGGCCAAAAGACTTTGAAAACCTGCACTGAGATTTAGCAGACTGCTCATCAAAGACACAGATGCAGGCGAACAAACCTCCCCAGGCTGGAATTTGTACGACGGCTCGACTTTGTAACCTGTTTAAACGGGCCAAGTTTAGAATCTCACTGTTGGCCGTACGAAGGGGGTGAGTGGGTTTCATACGAGGATCTACCGTCTCAAGCTCGGAACCGCTTGCAATATGATCGTGATTCATTTTGATACTTTCGGAAGCTGTGGCTCGCAGATCATGTTAGATAACATCTGTCTCCAAGAGTTCACGGGGCCAAGGTACATACGTGGATATTCTCCAGTAGAAGGGCCCCCTACTCTTCCTGGTTGCTGACTAGCGTTTATTGCTCTCCGTGTATCTTCGTCAGCAAAGCCGGCTCCCACATCCTCGTCATCATTCCCGTCATCGTCCCCGTCATCATGGTCGTCTGTGCCTAGACCACCCTGTTGTTGTGGAAAGGAGCCGCCCTCTGAACTTCGGTTAGTACGAAAAGGCATAAGAAGGCTCATGCTGGGTCGATCGATGAGAATGGGTAGAATTACTCACCTCTGCGGTCGAACGCGGGATATCCCCCCGTCGACCCTGCCAATCGTGGTTAGGTTCTGGTTTCATTTCATTACAGTGATGCTCATGATGCCTACTTTGTCCATAATCCAGGTAGTCGCCATATCCTACGTCTATGAGGTGTGGGTTAGCCTAGGGAGCGCTAATGGGGCGGGTAAAACTTAGCGGGTGTTGGAAGGGGAAGAGCATACCGTCTTCGTCAGGCTCGTTGTCTGATCCGTCGTGGTGCTGCCGCCGCTTTCCTTTCCTGTCCTTTTCTTGTTCTTCTTCTTTTGAAGATCTGCCCTTGGTTCTACTACTCTTCTTGTCCGTACCTTTGCCCTTGGTCTTACGGTGCTTATCTTTTGGGTTTTCTCTCTCATCCTCTCTGCTCTTCCCTTTAGATCTCACCTTCTCTTTCTCTCGCTTCTCTCTCTTGGTTTTTTCGGTCCTTGAACTCTGGGCATGGCTTGAAGAAGAGATGTTATACTCCGCTAAGTGCTATGTTAGTGACAGAGCTACGCAACATACTTCAGAGCGGAGAGGAGGAGGAGGAAGAAAAAGGGGGGGAACGATGATGAAAAGTACTTACGAGCCTGGTCATCATCTGATCCGGTATCTTCGTCGCCCGAGTCTAAACCAGCATTCTCTAACTGTTCAGCGACATCATTGACCTCATCCTCGTTTTGTTGCCGTGGAACGTCATCGCCATCATCGCCCTCCGAGCCCGAGTCATAGACAGGGCCCCAGTCGGTTTCGATGTTACCTAGCCATGGGGACAGATGTTGAGTCAGTCGTTTATGCCATCCGATGGCGAGTGACTATAACGCTTGGTAACTTCAAATACCCTACCTTGGTTATCCTGGCGCTGGCGATAATATCGGTTATACGTTTTCGACCAGACCCAATCTCCCCAAGCGCTCCACCCAACGCTCCCTTTCATATATGAAGACTTCCTCATTTCTTCATAGTCGCAGCTTTACAATAAAACTGTGTCGATGTATATCCGTTCCAAGAATGCGATACGGCACCGAGAAAGCATGGGATAGAGGTCGATTCCCAGCCAGCGAGATGGAATTTCCGTTGTCAGACGTGCGGATATGGTGGAGGGGGTTTTCCGAAGAGAGGGTCGTTAACTGGAAACCAGTCCGGATGTACTAGGAGTGCGGATGGATCTTGAAAGTTGATCGACCGAGAATACGTTGAGTTCTTGACTTGGAGCCTGTAAGCTGGAAAAAAAACCCACGTAAGGTGGTAGTCTAAGACCGGCTAGAATAATTGTTAGCCACGAGGAGGCACCGGCTAGCAGGTCTAGAGGAGTGTGATAAAAAAAAAAAAAAAAAAACGTTGACGCTCTTGAAGTGAGATTATACCTCAATTGCTCACGGCTAAAGTTGGGCATCCCTCGGTGCATCGGGTGCCCATGCCGGGAGGGGAAAAGGAGTCACTGTCGAAGGTGGGGGGGAAGAAGGGAAGAAGCGCGCGAGGGAAACACGGCGAGTATCTCGTGCTGAACTGTGCAGCGTTCCTGCAAGGCTCGGGTTCGAGCAGATCGGAGATGCGCCTGGGATTTCTTGGATCGTTAGGTAGGAGGGTGCAGGAGAAGTGATAACGCAGTGGCAAGGAATCCCGATGGCGGCGTTGCTGTTGACTCAAGGCGTCCCCGCGAGCAGAGCAGCCTTGGTGAGGGGGATAAGGAGGGTTTTGGGGGGGTGGGTAAAAGACGAGGTTAGTCCTACTCGGAGAAGGCTACGGGCAAGAGGAATGATTGTATAGATTTTTTATTACACTACGAAGTAAGTACAGAGAGACGTTACAGCGGAGCCTGCGTAGGCAGAGTAACACGATTCGCCGAATGAATGGGCCTTCGCAGGATCGTAAAGAAGCACACGAAGTAGATGCGGGACGAGTGGTCGAGTTCATTGGATTTCAACTTGATATGGGGAAAGTCTGAGTGGAAAATCCAAGTTTCTTGCCGCAGTTGTGTTTGCCAGGTACAAAGCGGGGTGGCACCGCGAAGTCGAGGATACAAGAAGACTGATCTCCATCGTTGCTTCCTACAGTGCAGATAAATATAAAATCACCGTGTAGATGAAGAGAAGGCTTTATGCCTGAGGCTTAAATATCTTATAATTGGCAAGTGCACCCTTTCGGTTGGGTGAAACCATAACTCTGGTTAGCGCGGACCCACCTGCCGCCTCATGTTAATGGCAGTTGGAACATGAGGACAAGGAGAGCTCGAAGCCAATCATCGAAGACGCTAAGACTTTCGCCTCAACTTCTCCACATCCCAAGCATCCATCTAAGCTCGAAGCTATCGTCGCTCACACACTTCTTCAACCTCAGCTCAGTGATATCCGACGTTCGTATAACTATCAAATACTTTTCCTTCTGTTCTTTGGTACCCCTTTAATATTTGATGAGGCACTTTGGATGAATATTTGCTTCGCTCGCCATGACCCCCTGGCGCCGCCATGACTGACTTCATGTCGAGAGCACCGGTTGCCATGACATCTCTGAACAAGGTCGCGCCTGATTTCAATCACCCCATTTGGCCTGAAGATGATCCCAGCTCGGACGATGACGCCGCGACAATTTGCGCCCCAGAAGATACCCGCAGAAACCATGACTTACCCATCCCGACATCTCGAGACTCTCCTCCCCCTCGGCGGTCACCACGTCCACGTCCTCACGGAAAGGCTCCCCCGGCCGCCAAAACACCACCACCACCTCGCAGGGGACCTCATCAGGAAAATACCAACCCTCCTTCATCCCCACCGCCTCGTTCACGACCTCGCTCGGGCTCATCCCCACGGAACTTAGTCGATTCCGAAATTCCAGCACCACCTCCCCCAGAGAAGACTCCTCCGCCTCCTCCTCGAGCCTCGACCTACTCTCCGCCGCCACCACGTCCGCCACGTCGACAAAAAACACCAGAACCGCCTCCCCCTCCTCCCCCTCCGCTCCCTCCCTCGACCCCTCAACTTCCTGACACTCCTCCTCCTCCTCCTATCCCTTCCTCGACTCCGCAACCGCCTGACTTCTCTGTCTCAGACGCCAAGTCTCATGTCACCCGGCTGCCAAACTCTCAAGGTGGCCAACACAAACGACCGCCTCCTCCGCCATCATCTCCAGGTCGCGATGTGGGTTTAACCGCGAATGGAAGACCTATACATTGTCCCACCCCGCGCAGGGCCGCACCCCTTCGGCGAAAAATTCGTCTCCCCTACGAACACGCCTCGAGCGACGACGACTCTAGTAGTAATGGTGAATCAGCCCAATTCCCACCCACTTATCCAGCCCGGCATCGTAAAACTAGACCTTCGCGTTCGAGATCTAGGACCAAGATCGACATGACGCGTTCGATTGCAAATACTGTAGCCCAGCTTGAAGAACAGAGGCGGATGGCCCCATCTGTCCAGACAACGAGCCAGACGATTCCACAGCAGGCGGCCGGCCGTGAAATTCAAAAGTTGTGGACAAATCTAAGACAGAAGCGACAAAATCTGTACGAAGTAAGGCAAGATATGGTCAAGGAACGTTTAGCCTTGCAAGATTTGCGGCGCCGCAGAATCGAGGCTGACAATAAGATGTTGACAATTATTCGCCAGCTCCTGCCGAGGCTGAGAAACAACTTGGAGAAAAGCCTTCTTAGTGCCCAAGATCTATGGTCGGAGTATGGCACGTTGGAGCTTAACTACGAGGCGCAGGAGCTAGCTGTGGACAACCTCGAGCAGGAAGTTGTGGGCCTAGAGATGCAGTTCTTCGCGGTTCTTTCTCAACAGCAAGGTGTTTCCGACGATCAAGGAAACGGCGCACCGCCCGTCCAGAAAGACGATACGGGCGCCAAGGAAGAAGACGTGCCGTTCGATCTTAAGGGCATCGCGAGAGACAAGCCCCTGGAAGATATCCATCCTCTGTATGAAGAATTCCAATCCGCCATAGGTGATTTCGGACTAGCGCAGGAGAGCTGGCATGAGCTTCAGACCGCCAGACAGGCCATTGAAAGCAAGATAAACATCACTCAGCATTTAGAGGTCACGGGACTGGACGAGGAAGAGGAGGACTTTTTGGATAACTTCTCAGAAGACGAGAAACAGCGGGCCGAGGATCTACGCGAATGTCAGGCGAGAGTTTATCACTTGAAAGCCCTATGTAAAGAGAGGGGCATCAAGCGGAAGCATCTCTCCTTCCAGATGGTTTACCTGCTCCATAAATACTTCCCAGGCGATGGAGATAACCCGGAGTTGACAGAGGATATGGACCTACCCGACAACCCAGAAGATTATTCCCGCACCATTGCCCGCCCCGTCTTCCCACGCCTGCTCGCGCAAGAACCTCATCTCTTTGGAGATTTCCCCATCCTCCCCAGCCGGGCACTCGAGAACGCGGAAAATCTACCCGAGAGCGACAAGCGAAAACCTGCCCTGGTGCACAATGCGGAGGAGGAAGTGTTCCTAGATCGCATCTTCACGGACATGCCGCGGAAGAACACATCGGCGTTTGTACACCGATGGCTGTATCACCAACTGAGGCTATCGCCATTCACGGCGCATACCCTTCTCAACACGCTCGGGGAAGATGCCGAACGTGTCGACGTGAGAGCCTGGGAGGAGGAGGTCCTCCGTACATGGTTCGACGACTTGAGGCCGTCGGTCGGACTTCCGGAAGCCTCGACTGTGCAGTACGGTGTTTCGGAAGAGAGTAGCAGCATTTTTGGCATGGTCCTGGATCTCTCCGACTCGAAGCTGATTCAAACTCTGGGTGCCGATTACTGATGGTCCCTCGGCGCTTGAATCTCGGTTTACTCCTTTTTGTTTATAGCTTTTTTTCTTCTTCTTTTTTTCTCTATCTTTTCCCCCTCTTCACCTGTGTCATTCGCGGCGCTATTTGGAGCGGAGTCTTTGGAAAGGTTTGCGGAGGACAATATTGGATACCATACCACAAGATGTGATATAATGTTGGGAAAAGTGTACAAAGGAGGGTTTTGGGATATGATCATGGTTTTCTATGTCTCTAAGAGCCGACACGTTGCGGCAAAATTCCATTTTGATATTGTTCAAACATTTAAACACGCTCAACTTCGTACGTACAACCGCCACAACCTGTTATCCTCCAGAAAGGACCCTTGAAATGGAATAGTGTCAGTCAATGCTTCCGCGCCGGATTGGATCGGGCCGCAATTGTAATTCCGTCGTCGACCTGTCAGAATAGAGACCGATCAGATCTCTCTCAGATTCAAATTCCAGACAGGAGCCCGAAACGTGTTAGGCGCCCAGCGAGAAACCCAAGCTAAGCTCCGTCCTTCAGTGGGTCCTCTCGTCATTGATTGCTGGTGTTCCAGGGTCATGCCTCACCTGATAGGCTCTCATGAGCACACTGTGTCCTCGACCATCTTCGACCTCGAGTGAAGTACCGACGACTCGAAGGTGGCAGCTCTCATTGTACCGCTTCACTCCTCGGCCTTCGTCGGATTGTCGTCTCTCTCTCCTCAGTAGGCAGTAGGCACCACCCTGCAGGTCTCAACTAGAATAGCCACCACCCCCTCAATTCTAGCGAAACCCTCCGTTGGAACACATCTCATCTACAATCAGGTATTGGGGTGGGTGTAAAGGAGAAGTTACTCGAGTTGAGTCATTTGACACCTTTCGCCATCATCGACTTTCTATGTTGTGATCTGGGCTTGCTATTTTACAATGGTCTTATCAAGGGTGATGCTGCATAGTTTCGGCTGTAGGGGAGTAGGGGAACTGATACCGCGTGGTTTAATGAGATTCATTCATTCCTACTAAAATCTGTCCCCTAGAGAATGCGGAGAATTGGTTCCCCATCGTGCATATCAGAAGGGAACCCCCGGGACGCGCAGAGTGGAGGGACGGACGAATAGAGAGGGGCCAGTGATTCCAGCGAAGCGGCAGAAGGAAAGAGGAGGGATGTATCGAGGGACGGGGGAGGGGTGAGCGAGGAAACGAATGTTGGTTTTCGCTTCTTCCCTTGTTGCAGTTGTAATTCTTGGAAGAGGCATTGGCGACAGATCTCCCTAAAGCGATTTGTTCTTCCAAATCCTCCATGCGCATTTCTCATGCGTAAATTTTTCTTCTTTTCTTTTCCTTTATTTAGGAATTTTGCTATCTCTCCAACGGTAGCGAATGGGAAGATTCCCCTTCTTCCTGGTGGCGATGGTTTTCCTGCATGCCGGATGCTCCATCACATGGCACTACTGGTGGGATTTACCAAAAATTGTAGTTTTCGAGGGGGGGAAGGAGTTGTCTGACGGGCTGGACAAGGCTGGGGAAGGAACATGTCTCAAAAAATGGACGAGGGATGGAAAATTCCAAATTTGTCTTTGATGCCTAGACGCCTGTTCTTGTCACCGCTATTTCGTCAGGGGCGAAGCAATCGTGCGACCCAACGGAACCCAACAGGTTTTCATCGTTGGTTCTTGAGATTTTAAGCCGCTGAAGCGTATCAGGTCATCAGGAACGTTGGGGGTTTGGAAGTTTGGAGATCTGTAACCAATGCCTCTGTGGAAGGAGATGCTGGACGCGGTAACTTCGGCAGAGGTCTCATTGGAACTGATGCGTTGGCAGCTCCCAACCATGCATGTTCGCGACTCCTTCCCTTCCAGCTGCCTTGGTGTGATACAGTGACGCCAAATATGTATGATGTAGGTCAGGACGCAGACGGGCGGCTGGCTTCTGCCTTCCACGTCGGAGCCTTGCCTGGCGATGACATCGCTTGTGAATCCTGCCGTCGGCAGTCACCGCCTAGAAGCAATTTGGATCTCGCGCCCAATCTCCCGATACCATTACCTCATGCCATCTCATAAGTGGGAGACAATTGGAGTTCAATACGCGCTAATTTATTACCGATGCGTCTTAGAAGGAAGAAGAGGAAGGACGGCTTCTTGATATTAGTCCGAGAGAAGGCACGGAACGCGATAGGCGTAGATATCCACCGCTGATAGCACCTACCCGTAGAGGTTCATCCTACTGTATTGTGTATGCTGGCGACGTCGCAGCGGCTTGCTGATGACGCCACTAGAGAGGTCACGATGGTCCAGGTGCGTCAGTTCCCTTGGGAGGTACTCGAGTACATTGTAAGCGAAGTTCCCACCACATATCCCATTTCCGTTCTTCCCCGAGCCATTCAGGTGGCCCCTTCCCAACTCTTCTAGCGTCAGGTTATCGGCGACCGAAGTCGGGAAGGAGCGTCACGGCTCAAGACTGTGGGTTGTGTGAAGGCGAAATCAATTCACATGTGATTGCGATTCCTGCGCTCTGACGCGCTGGTAGAGAAGGTGTGTGTGTATTCTATGTGGATGTGTGCGTTCTACGTGTATGCGTCCGTGCTGGACGCAGATTCGAGAATCTACAGCCATTCAGCCATTCAGCCATCAATTAATGTGAACACCCATGTCTCCGCCTGTGAAAAATCCGGGGTAATGCGACCGCCCGGGAAAGTTGAGGCCAGGTCCGGATATCTCCGGAATTCTCGGGCCACCTCCTCCGTTGATTCGGCGTGCATAGCTCGAAATCGAGGAGATCCCAGAAGACGGAAGAAAGTAAAATAAATGATAAGAAGGGAGGGAGAAAATAGGCGCTCCCTCCCCCCCCTCCCCCTTCCGAACGGCTTATTTATTGCAGCTTCTTTCTCCGACTCCGCAGTCCTAAGCTCCTTGTTTTACGCTATTTTCAGATTTGGAATCAGCCTCGGCTCTGATAACGATCCTTCAGGTCTTAACTGTATGCAGGAGGCCATTCCGCCCCAAAACCGACTTATTTATTAACATCTCATTACTGAGAACTTGTTTGGATATCAGGTTGGATCAATCGCCGCATCCTACGCGTCTCATCTGGCTCAGACGAACTGGTCCCTCTGCCAGTCTGCCCCCCAAATAATAGATGCCGGGGCTGGTGGCAGATCTTCTCCTCCACCCTGGGTTATATTACCGGCTTTCAGAGGCTCTTGGGCTATTTTAGGCATGCCACTATCCTTCCTTATAGGTTTCGGATTGTTTGAGTCTATCAGTGTCTTGGTAGGATCCTATATTGTCATCTTGAGCCGCTCCTGTAAGCCTCGTTCGCTTGCCGCGTGGCGATCGGAGGAGAACTCGAACTGGACAATCCCCCAAATATTGAGAGCCAATCTACCCAGGTACGCTCAGCTTAACGTCTTCTCCAGCTCAAGGAAGTCCTCCAGCAGTTCGCAGCCTCGTCTCCAATCGGTTCCAGGGTCATTGCATATTGCAACTGGATCGCAATGACTCTGTGAGCTCCGAAGACATTGACTAGCACTCGAAGCAGGACTGGGGTGTTACGCCGATGGAATAATACAGTCAAAATGAGGTCTTGATCGCTGCTACCGATCCCTTCAAGAGCCGCTGGCTCGGGAATAATCTTGTTGGGCAGTCCCCCCCAGGGACTTTCTAAATAAAGATTGCCAGAGTGCAAGGGATACTCAATCTACCTCCAACGACCCGCGTCCTCCATCTGCAGCGAGTAGCTTGTGCTCCGCTGACATTTCTCGGCAACAGTCACCAAAGGAGCTTTCGGCCGTGGAGTAGTCTGGGGTGCATCGGCTCGGTTAGATATGAGCGGCACGCACCCCAAATCCTGAAGACAAAAGGGCCTTCTCCTGCCAACCTCGTGAGTTGCACACGCTCTTCTCCCATTCTATCTTTAATCACTTGCCTCTCTATACTGGGGTAGTAAATTAAACAAGATGGTATATTAGGTTGGTCAGTGTTGACAAATTGGCAGAAAGTCCTCTTCTCATCTACGTCCCGTTCTTTAGCCTGATTAACTGCACTCCCCACCTGACTTCCTATTACCTCCTATTTGAAAGCACGATTCGAATAGGTGCAGGTGAGTGCCTAGTTAAGCTTTTCGATATCTGGGAAACCCTGGTAACGAGGAAGTGGAGTTTGGGGTGGAGGATCAGAACTGTCAATCTCGAGCATCACGTTCATGGTGGGAATCTATTCTGTGTGTCCCATGGGGGCCATGATGGATTCGGATCGCCCGCCTCGTGATAAGTCATGACATTAACTTGCCGTCAGTGGAGCGCTGAACAGGAAAACCGAGTAAACAGGTAAACTGAATCCTGGGGCAGGTTTGAGGAAGGGAGGTTGGTGGCATGAATATTTATATTCACCACAGTTCCCTCTTCATCCCAACGCCTATTTCCATTATGGCCGAATCACCATAGTATATAGGATCTAGCCTAAGATCTTCCTGGTCTTCTAAAAATTGTCTTCACAACTATTTTGTTCTACTTGCTGATTCCCGGGAACGGCTCGAAACAACCATTGCGAGAGGATATTCTCTCTTGCCCACCCTCGCACCCACCCACCCACACACGGTCTATTTCTGTACATCTTCCTTCGGACGGGGAGATCCGAAAAAGATCTATAACCGGCATCTTGTATACTTTAGCTACTCAGCTCTACGCACGCAGCTCAGGGACCCTTGACCAGCTCCGAGATATCTGAAACATTCCTCGTCACCTTCCACCTTGCTTCCAGAAGCCGAGTACCCATTCTATCCTGCATCCCAAGAACCAATTGATATCGGGGGAGATGTCTCATGCTCGTTCGCTCCTCATTCTCGGGCTCGTTATGGGCTCTGTCACGGCGCAAGGGTTTTGGACAAACTGTACACGATGGGCCCTCGGGTTCGAAAATTCGACGATTTACCGGAACATGATGTTGGCAGAGTGTAGAGACGACGAGGAGAAGTTACATACATCCTTCATCTCTCTCAATGACTGTCTAGCGAACCAGGAAGGCCAGCTAGTAGCAAAAGCTAGGTGAGTATCTCACCCCAATTGGACGGAGGGTTCTTTGGCATTAATTCGAAGAGGACTTTGGCTGACCCCAGTATCTCTGTTCTTCAAATGCAGCGGCGGGTTTGAACCAACTTGCGCGAGGTGCTCGACACGCCGCTCTAACTTGACGTGTGAATGTGCCCCTACATGGGGCAGGCCGAAGGAGACATCTATAGACTTGAGTAAGTCCCGCAGTTCATCTTATATATGAGAGTGATAGGATGTGTCCTGACCCGCGTTTAGATACTGTAATCAGTAACGTGGACGGCATCATTTCATGCTTTGGCTTCCTAGGTAAGTTCCCTAATCGTGTCAGACATGATGGACTAGGTGGTTCTAACGAGTTTCGTAGGCGTGGAAATAGACGACTTCGACTCGAGCCCTGCATAATGCAGAACGAGCATATACGAAACTGAAAAAGAAACCCCGGCATTAATTGGGAGGCAACACTCGTCAATAAGTCTAAGCTTGGATGGTCGTTGATGGGAGACGCCCTACTAAATTATCAACGCATCTGCCACACCTGCCCTGCTCTAAAGGACCTAGAGCCACAACACTGGTAGCCATCTCATGTCCATTTCCGCTCACTTCTACATCCATAATCATGCCTGTCGCTACCGCTACCAAGAGGCTCGAATGGAGCAATCACGGATACTCCTGGCCGGAAAAAGAATCTATCCCAGCATCATCAAACATATTCACTCGATACCCTGAGTTATACCACCCTCGCTAAGATTACCGCAACCTAGTCACTAAGAAAGTTGCCACAAATTAAAACCATGTTTTGATGCTACATGTAAGAATTCGCCCAAGAATGAGGATGCGACGGGGTGGATGCGCATGTATATATGTGTATTCCATGTATTGTATATACAACGTAGTGCTTGCCAACGAGTTATCACTCGGGCAGCTCTTTTCCCCTCTGGATCTTCTTCTCTCTTGATTCCAGAAATGCGTATGTACCCTAAACTCCATGCTAAATCCCGATTATCACAAAAACAGACAGAAAAAGATTGGGCGCCGTACAAGACTGCCCTATCATTTCCTTTTTTTCTCCTTTTATACAAGCCGCCGAGATTCTTCAAAATCTCAGCGTAGCCTTGTACATGAGCCCCCGTGGCCCGCGGACTCGAAGGGAATTGGTCTTGAAAGGCGCCAAGGAGCGCCAGGCCCTCTTCGATGCCAAGATTCCCTTCCCTTCGCTTCCTCTCACTCTGATATCACCTTCGCAGTGCCAAGTGTTGGAGACCGCTTCACCCCTCAACTTCCCTCCTCTTAAATAGCAACTCCACATTCGGATCCGGCGCCTTACTCATAACAACCATCATAGGCCTCGGCCTCTCCTGCCCCTCCCTCAACTTCACGTCGTAATTCAGCAAGAAGTAAGCCAACGCCATCTTGACCTCGTTGCCGGCGAAGAACCTGCCGGGGCACGCGTGCTTGCCCGCGCCGAAGTTCATGTTGGTGTCGTTGATCGAGGTGAACTGCCAGCGGTTGGCGTCCTCGTCGGATTGCCGCCGGAGGTTGTAGAAGCGCAGGGCGTCGAAGGTTTCGGGGTCCGGGAAGTGGCGGGCGTCGCGCGAGAAGCCGGCTTGTGGGGCTAGGAGCTTGGTTCCGGCGGGGAGGTGAGTGCCGTCGGAGAGGTCGATGGGTTTGATGACTTTGCGAATGAAGGAGGCTAAGAGTTTTGACGTGTTAGTTACTTTTCTTCGCCCGGAGATAATGAAACGAAGCCCGAGGAAAGGGTTGATCGAGAGGAGGAGAGTGAAGATGTATCGTACTGATATTTCCAGACAACCGCTGAACCTCCTTCATGAAGCTGTCCATCTTCTTCAACTTGGCCATGCTATCCTTCCTCGCCCACCCCTGCTCCGCCTCCAAAACCTGATACGCCTCCTCCCTCAACATATCCTGCACCTCCGGATGCGCCGCCAAATCATACATGCAATCCGTTAGCAAATTATTCGTCGTATGGATCGAAGCCGCCGACAAAATCAGCTGCAGCTGCGTCTGCGCCGCGATGTCCGTCTTTTCGTTCTCGGGCAACGCCTCGAGGAGCCACTGGATCAGGTCGTCGGGCGGCTTCTCGTAGCCGGGGATCTCCATGTCCCGTAACCTCTCGCGGATGATAGGCTCGAGGAGCTGGCGCGCCGTGTCGAGGTCGCGGCGGATGGCGCGGATCTCGGAGACGAGGTGCTGGCCTAGGGGGCGGAGCCATTCGGGGAAGAGCTGGAGCTTGACGACGGCTACGAAGACGTGCACGGCGAAGTTGATGGAGGTGTCCATCCATTTTTCTTGGCGGTTGATGGAGGGGCCGACGAAGGCGCGGCCGCTCATGCGGGCGACGGCTCGGAGGGCGAAGGGTTGGAATTTGAAGGGGGTCCAATCTAGAATTTGTCATGTTAGATAAAACTTGCGACAGGTGGAAAAGAGACAGAAAGTTAGTGCAGAGATAGAGAGAGAGATATCGGCATACCCTTGCATTCGGGGAACTCGGTGGCGGTTATGAACTCGAGTTCTTCCTTGAGTTGGGGAACGAGCCGCGCGAGGTTCTGGGATAACCTCTTACGGACTAATGTCGCGAGCATTTCACCATTGTGGCCCGGACTAAATTTGGTATACTTGGTTTGAAGCGCCTGGGAAGCATACGGAGTTAGTTCTATGAGGAATAGAAGCCGATCGGCGAAGGAAATGAATGTTCAAGTCGGACACGACTTACTTCGCTCACTGCCTCCGTTGCGCTCAAGACATCTTCAGGAAGCCCCTTCAACTCTCCGATTAAGTTCGCTGGTATCAAGACTTGAACGCCTTCCGTCGCCTTGATCTGGTATACTTGATCTCGGAACTAACACCACCATTAGTATATATACATCACTGACATCATGTTTGCTGAACCGAGGGCTGTTCTAGCGGGGGTAGCAGTAGCACCACCACTACATAAGTAAAGCAACGAGTCGAATGAAGCCTGAACCACTTGCAATGTTAGACTCACCTTCTTGTAGCTATCAAGAATCAAGCTCTCGGCACTAAAGGCCCATTTTAGCCTCGAAGCCTTGTAGAAAGGTGCTTCCACCTTCGACTGAGAGGTCCTCTGCTTAAGAAGCCAGGCCAATAACAACACGGCGCTAACGGCTAGATAATAAGTAACGTTCTTGCCACCAATAACTACCCATGGCAGTTGAAGCTCGATCGCCGTCGCCATGCTGTACAAGAGGTTGAGTCTCTTACGAGGAGAGGGAATCCAAAGTATGATGCCCTTCCCCAGTAGAATCCTGCTTCGAGGATTAGTGAGATCGCAACCGCAACACCTGCATAAGTGTTTGGGTCTGGTAGAGATCCCGTTCCCGTCAAGCGCCGAGTACGGAGATGGGATTCGGCGACGAGTCAAATGTTCTTCCAACGTGTTGGAAGACGGGGCCGGACTGGCGGAGTAAGTGACAGAGTCTAAGGGACTCGGTCTGTGAATATGTTCCTCCAAAGCAAAGCGCACTATGCCATCGAGTCGAATAAAAGAAGTGGTTTGAGAGGAGGTGATTATGGGTTGGGGAGAATGGATGCTTCGAAAAGAGATACAAACTCTCTATCCAATCATGCGAAATTATAGGTAAAGAAGAGTAATGCAAGGCCGAAAGAATTATAATTTTTTTTTCCCCTGTCGTGATGTCAACCAGCATAAAACGCTCAAGCAGACAGACTCTAATATAAGTCAACGATGCCGTCGAGGTTGATGGTCCAATGAGTTGATGATACGCCGCTCGAGGCCGACGAGGAAACGTGAGAGATTGTGAAGATGCCAAGGAGTCGAAAATGAGAGACACGAAAAAGGGATGAATGAAGAAGAAAAAGTGGATTAACAGTCTCTAGAAGTTCAGACTCGCCAAGTCCAGAACTGGCAGGTCCGGTATGAGAGGAGGAGAAGTTCAGAAGGGACCGAAACAAGGAACACCTCTTCTTCCCCAAACCCGCATCGGTACGGGATCGACCTGGACTGGCGGCAACAGCTGTCCAAAACAGCGGGAAAATCGGGAAAAGGTAGGATCAAAGTAGGGATTCAAGAACTAGTCTAAGTGAGGGAGGAGAGATAGAAGGGACGGAACGAAAAAGAGAGAGAGAGAGAGAGAGAAGGAATGGAGACACGGCTACGGTTGGGATAGCCACGAAGAAAAATCGCAAACAATACTTCGTAGAGAAGATCCGGACATTGATCCGACGAGCGACGGCGAGGATCACAGATGGAGAAGGGGGGTCGAAGCGATGTACAGGATTGCCCTTTTGGTCTCCCTTCCCCCTTTCCTTCACGTTTCTTCACGGCATCCCGAGCGTACTTCACAATAAGCTGGGGCTTTTTCCTTTGGATGCCAATACCGGATCCAGAGGGGCGGATGTAGACACGCTTGGGACGCGATCTGCAGCTGGCAAAAGGCGGGTTCGGCGTCGCGCTTGGTGCTCATCCAACCGATCTGAAACCCGTTCGGTGCCAAGGAGACTGCCGGGAGGAGCCACCTCCGGCATTGCAACCTTGTCCGGCGCCTGTGCTGTGCGTCAGGGAAAACAAGGGTATCGTGAGCGACCGGGATCTACTGGGGTCGCGAAGGACACGAAGAGCACTTGCTTGCAGGAATAAAATGACCAAGGGAAAAATGAATGAATTCGTGGTGATTTCTAGCTCGTATTTTGTTTTCCCCTCCATTGTTTCGAGAGGCCCTTTTCCAGACAAATCTGCTGCATCGAGCCGCTAAAGTTATTCCTTCTCGAGATCGAATGAAAAGAGTTGGGAGTGGGCAGCCACTTCCCTTTTCGGGACTTACACTGCCTCGATAAAGAACAAATTATCTCTGTAAGCGCTTCCTATATTCGTTGTATTCATTGTATTCATGTTCCAGAATATTCCTCACCCCAACGTGCATGTGTCGCAGCAGCTTCGTCGAAGAAAAGAATGAAATCAAAAAAAAGCCAGGGTCGCCAAAGTAAAGTCTAGATTTGTTACAGAACCTTATTGATCCCTGTCTGCTACAGGGAGCTCGTACAGGAGGGCGAAATAAGATGATAACCGGCGCGTGGCATTGGACGAGCTGCTGAAGAGCGACGCAGCAGATGCAGATATTAAGTTTGGCTCCAAAACAAACTGTCACACCAAGACGTTATTTTCCGACACTGACCCCCTTTTCCCCCTTTCCCCCCACAGCCAGGATGCTACCTTGACACTCTCAAGTCTCAACCATACGCGAACCACACAGCTTGTAGCTCTTCTCTCTCTTCCTTCTATTTCTCGCCAGCGTTTCGTCTCGTGTGAGACTTGTAGCAGCGTTTGGCATTCTCCGACTCGTACGAAGAGATGGTTTTTTCCGTCGCTCCGCTACGTTATCCCCGACGAGTTGGGTATGGCCGATGATGGATGATGCCTCTAGCTCAGACTATGCCATGCCTCGAATCTCGCTAGCGAGCTGAGTTAGGTGAAGCTTCCATGCCTAGGAATCGTCATGCGATGGATGGCAGAGGCTTCCTTGCACCACATCAGATGAGGCAAAAAGCTGGGACGCGATGTGGATTGGAAAGTGCTTTTTACACCTTGCCAAGGTTTAATATTGCCACAAGCAGCCAGTGTCCCCTACGCCTGTCTACCTTTAAAACTTCCTCGTTCCGATGTCCTTCCATGCACATATGCCCGGTGGTTTTGACACTCCCCTCGTCTCGCGGCAATCGTGAAATGTTTTCCTATGAGCCAGAACAACCATTCGGCCGGTCGTGGGTGTATGCCCGTCAATGCCAAGGACGGTTGACCGATGGAGCATTTTGTCCATTCTAGAAATGAACCGCTCGCTAATAAAGGCAGAGCAGGAATCTTGCGCCGTGCGGGCTCATCTAAAGCTCGGAATATACCCACGTGGTTGTCGAGATGGGACGCCAAGAGTCCAATGACCAAATCTGTGTGGATAATAGCCAGCTCTGCCATCTTGGTATGGGCATGTTTGGTTAATCTTTAAGAGCTCGATGAATCTTCTGCCATTCCCTCCTGCCATTGTCCAGTGTGCCCGAACAACTTACATGAATGCTGCCTGGCTATTAGATGAGACGAATCTCCACGCTTTCACCCCCGGCCTCCATGTCAGTCAATATCCTCTTATCAGCGTTCAATCGTCTCTGCTCCCAATGGCGGAGAGCATACTTCGGCCGGCTGGGAATCGCCTTAACCCCTCCAGCCAGTTGGGGTGCTGGGTCCCGGAGGCTGTCCTGGAGCGAGTTCCAATACTGAGTCGAAAATGGCGTTGACCGCATTCACGAGAGACGCAAGTGCGAACTATATCAATCTTTCAGCGTCTAGGGCATTTATGGGAGCGTTGACGATCACGCTCCCTCCATGCAGCTTATACACTCCCGCCCCTTTCTCTGAAAACCCTCTCGCTTCTGCCTTTCGGCTCAACCAGATCGGTGAGGGTAATATGAGGGCACAAGAGCTCGATCCTATGGCGAGGAAGCAGGAGAAACTAGCTGCGTCAGCGCTGTCGTGCCTTTCGAGCCACGCCCTAGTCCCCGTCAACAGGGCAGTTGGCAGAAGAGTAAGGCCCTATGCTAGGCCGCCAATCCAGCTCGTGCCGACTAGGGGATGCCTTTGATATGCAGTCTATAACGCTTTGTCACCGGCATTGCTCCTCGACGGGGACTTGTGTTAGCAGAAGCCAGAAGCACTCTCAGACTCTGGGAGTACTTCTCTGTTGTCTTCATGAAGGTGAACGCATGATATTCAAATGAGTCCCGTTCACTCGGCATATCCATTTTGATATTCTAACCGGCGCCTTCATAATCGAGGAGATGCTCGATAAAGGGGGCGGCCATTATGATGATGATAATAGAAATACAACATTAGGTTTGAGAACACGAGAGAGCTGAAACTTACCATTGGTTAAACAACCCTAAGTCTCGAAGTTATTTGGCGTTTATTTCATGATTATCGAAGATACTAACGAGTGTTCTCCAGATGATTGAATTTCAAGGGGCTATTGTGAATACATACTAGCATCCAACCAGTTCTTGGCTAAAGGTGACACCCATCGAATTTGGAGGGGAGTTATCCATGTGAAGGACATTTACCTTTCTCTCATATCGTTGATGGCGGCATCGTGGTTTGGATATGGAAAAGTTGACGCAGAGTTGGTCATGATGCCCCCCCTCAGCAAGTCGTTTTCTTTCGTTCAGCATCGGCCATCAATACAAGCCAGTTTACACTTTCAGAATCAGAGGGAGTAGGATCGAATACACCGGGGCACGCCGAGGTACGAGCAAGTGGGAAGACCCTTGGCTTCTTGCCATTCGCATACGTCTTTCAGTTCCCACCTTATTTTCAACCTCCAATTGGAACGACGGTTGTGTTATTGCGAGAGCCTACCACTTAGTCAGAAGGGACTTCGATCAACGACTTCCTCGATGCCGATTAGGCTTCTGCGGGCCAGTATGAAATCCCTTCACAGTACCATTTTACAACAACCCGAGGCTTAGAAGAGAGCTCGGATCTCGTTACAGCGGTCTGGGTCATGGACTCAGCCTAGTCACGGTTTTCTCTTGGATCGCATATCAGGACCGGCTCTGAACGACCCCCCCTCGTATAGATTCGTCTCGGATGGAGTTATGGAAGACACCCAGCGAGCCTCGTACGGTTCGGTAAGTACGGCTCGGCCATGGAACAGACAGGATCAAGGAACATTCCGGTCCAACTTCCCCCCTGACCACTTAAACACGATGACCGCCGTAGCTCCGAGCCGTTCCCAGCCTTCATCATCCATGATCCTCGTCGAGGCGGAAGGAACTCCCGAAATATCAAGAAAAAGCATGATCATATCAGCAAGGATGCCTGATTATTCGGTCTACCGCATCCCTTGTTTCGAGGGAACGCGGGAAGAACTTTGCGCCACGTCGCCGAATATCGGCTTAAGGATTGCTGCAAGGCCTCGGATGCAAAACCTCGGACGCCCAATTAGACCGAAGTGCAGACACAGAGCCTCAACGAGAAACGGTGTCGCGGGAAAGAAGGAGAAGAAGTCGCGTGCACTGTACGACCGGGTACCGAGTGGTTGCCAGGCTGCGTACGCGTCCGTACCTCTTGGCGATGGCTCCTACATACCTGGAACCGTTTCCCAGGTGAGTGGGAATCTACGAAGTACGAAGAGATATTTCAGCCGCAAGATAGTGATGGCCTAGACTCTCCACCATTCTCCATCACCCCGCTCGTTCCTCATAGTCACAAGCGGGACCAGGAGCCTTGCTCCTGTGCAATAGAGAAAGCATTGTATATGATGCTTGCCAATCATTCTGCGACACGAGTTGGGCCACCCATACTTTGAACTTCAGGTTTTCAGGGTCATTTGCACAAGTAGATTGCGCTTCGCAATTTGTGACAGGCCAGTAGGACCGATCAATCCTAACCTGTCAGGCTTTTTCACCCATCTGTGTACATAGCCCCCTCTCAGATTTATTAGGCAGCGATGGTGTGAAATAGGTCATCTGTCCATCGAAGCAGAAAGAGGCTTCTTCCCCGCGCGATATGCAGCATTCTGCGCAAAACCCGCCAAGAACTCAAGTTTGCGGGCTTTTTAAAACTGACAGATAGTTTCGAAATCAAAGCCTAAGATAACGCAAAAGCTCTCCATTCGAACTAATGCATCACGAAATCCTGCATCTCTTCAGTACTACACTACACTCGTCTAGGAGGTACTCACCCCCCCGGTCCGAGGGGAGGACAAGAGCGCGAAGGGAAGAGAAGACAAGAGAAGGTGGGAAAAAGAAAAAGAAAAAAAAAAAATGACGCCCCAACAGGCTGGCAAGCCCTGCAGGAGGTTGCATTCTGGACTAGGGTTTAAGTCTACGCACGAGAGTCTATTGAAGGTGAGGAGGAGAACCCCCTCCAGATCAGGAAAATGTTGACCAGGGCAACGCGCGTTCGCCCAATCGCAGTACGAGCTTCGTAGATAATATAAACGGATTATAACAGTTCCCGGAAGAGGAAAAAAGGGAAAAGAAGGAAAAAAAAAAGTTGGGGCGAAACACGAACAAGATGGGTTGTACAAAACATGCTGATGATCGAAGGTTTGTTTGATGATCACTCCTTGATCCTTCGAGAAGATAGCGTCAGACCGAGATCGGAGATTGATCTGATTGATAAGATTAAATTCTCGCCTGTGAAAAGGGGTGCTGCCGACTCTCCGGACGGGCGTTCCATGGTAATTCGGGGAAAATTTTTTTGAAGGTGGTCAATGTGTGTCGGAGAAACGACTGGTTCGGGTCATGATTACAGCTAATTTCGACTTATTTTAGTTTGCGTTTGGCCTAAGAAAAGGGAGGACCACAGAGAGGACGTGAGACAACTCCATCAACTACAGAAACAAGCGAATCACTATCGGGGACTTGGGGAGGGTGGGGCGGGGATGCTCGTTTATTCAAACCGGCAGTAGTTCAGGCTCGACCATCTTTAAACCGCATGGACTGTCCGTAGCGTCTAACTCAACTGAATTACTGGTCGATGTGAGGAAAGGATCAATTGATTTGATGCCAGGCGAGTACGTACTCGCGTTCCTCTGGAGAATGTCGCAGTGCTACTGCACGCACAGTGTTACAGAGGGCTAGCAAGGGTGTCATGGACACCATCCTCCGAGCTGGTAACTCTTGGCCAGGGCAAAAACGACTTCATTCCTTCTTGTTCCTTAGCCAAGGGAGAAACGGAAGTCGTGCTTGGAGGGGCAGGAGGATCACTTCGTATGCGAGCAGCGATGATCTACATGCCAGGAAACGACGCGCAGGGCGATCAATTGAGTCGCAATGGTCCTTTTTGTTCCTGGATTTGCATCTCACGTGGACGTCGAGCCATTCTTGGCCTTTCTGTTGGGGCAGTTGGGGCAATCAGCTCTGAACTCCCTTCATTCCCCGAACATTCGTGATCCGATTAACTGGGTATTGTTGAACTCCCTTCGTACTTGCGTGGATTGGTCTGTTAAGATCAGCCACTTTGCACGAATTCCCAGGGCGGAGATAGTCGGATCCAGAGTGGAGGTAGTCGGCTCATCTCCCAAGGGGCATGGCCTGATCCGGAAGAAGCCCCAACCACTTCACCGACACCGAGGATAGGGCTAGAACCTTGGACGTGAAATTCCGGAGGTCGGCATTGAATGAACCGAGTCAATTTTGGGCTCGAGGCTGAGCTGAACATTGAATCTCACCCATCTTTCAAATGAATGGATGTCAGTTTCTCTATTTCAATGTTACCATCATCCAACTTTCAATTTGATGTGTGTGGCGAATCAATGCGATTTGGGGGGAACTGAATCAAGGCTTTTAGTGGACCACGTCGGAAACACCGTTCCGCGCAAAACTGAAAATGCTGTCGTGACTTTTCGGAACATTTGTTCGCAGGTCGCCGCAGAGCCTCAAACAGTCAGGTGAGCGTTAGCTGTGCAATGTACCTCTAGCAAGTAGCAAGCAGTTACGGTGGCATTTACAGTTTAGCAGCGGCGAAGAAGTGTGGCATTACTTCGTACGATTTTTTTTTCTTATTCGTTAGAGTTTAAAAAGAAAACTGCCGAATTTCCCCGGACCCCTGGAGGAACTTTGAAGAAACTACCTTGTAGCGTGGTGTACTCTCCGTCTACGTGGACTCATACGGCAGGGTTGGCGGCAAATGGCCAGCGTTAGATTATCAATCTATCCTGATTGAGACGGAAAAGAAGACACTGTTTAATGTTTTAATTTTTTTTTTTTTTTTTCAGGACAAAAAAAAGACAAGTCATGTCGGATCGTCTCAATCCTCTTCTCTGGAACTCTGGGGCCTCAATTGATTTTTGGTAAAACCAATTGCTACCCAACTGGAAAGATGCGAAAAATAAAGGAAAAAAGAAAACGAGTACGAGAAAATAATCGGGGAAAATGGTCAAGGACATTCCGTTAAAGTCAACATGTGTTCAAGCCAGCTGTCTCTGTGTCCCGGCCATCGGCTCGGTTCGGCATGTGAGGGAGTTTTGCTTTTGGGTGACATATCGAGCGTTCGCCGTTATTTCGATCTGATAAAATGGAAAGAGACCGGGGTGGTTGTTTAGTTAAATGTTAAAACGGCGTGCCGGTTCCAATACGTTGGGAACATGGAGGGGAAATTTGAAGACATACGAATACGCTACGTGTATCTTCGGTAAGGAGAGTTGCATTCAACCTACCCATTTATCGACGTCAATTGATCCCTCAAGAAAATAGACGACGAAACACCGTTCGGTTTAATTTTCTGGACCTTCGGCAGAAGCCAGGCTGGACCTTTTTGAGCGTTGGCCGCGGAAAGAGTCATTGATGCATCGGCTTGAGATTCCGAATAACGCGCTTGCAAACGGCACTAAATAAAATGGGATGAACATCTGGAAGGAGATGGCGCATGGCACATGATCCTCGGGGCTAGCAAGGAAAACCCTCGGGTCCGCCGTTTTTCAACCTGGATTGTGTGATTGTCCCTTATCAGATGGATGCGGACACACCGTGTAACGAAGTGGAGAAGTGCTCGTGACCGCTAGCACCATCAATCGATTTCAGCGCTGAGTTATCACTGTCCACGAGGTTGAGCATGGCAATGACAATGGAAAGGAGCAAAAGGCATAGCCGACCGACAAACCGACACGGCGACCCACTTAATACTCCCTAGTATACATAAACTAGGTACATTAGTGGACTACAATTGGACGCTACTTGGACTTCGTACGGAGTAAAACAAGCCGAGGAGGTTGAGGGCTCTTCAAAGAGTCAATTGGCTGAAGCAAATGTCGAAAGGAGCACTGGTCCATTGTAATTGTACCGAGTACTGAGTTTGGTGGGAAAGAAACCAAGTCACCATTACCCCAGAAGAAGGCTATATTAAATCAATCCATGGGTCAATTGATCAACGGGATATGATGCGCGATAATCGGCGTGTTTGTACCTCGTACTGATCATAAAAAGTTGGTCCTAAGATCACCGGCGCATCACCCTATATGACGACGGTCATCATCCAAAAAAAAAAAAAAAATGTACGGAACTACGGAGTATGCCTCAGCTGGATGTCAATCCAAGGCTGATTGTGCCCTCCCATGAGTCCCTGCTGCGTCATGCAGGTTCTCCTCTCCGTCAGCGACTCAGCACCCAGAGGGAGCGTAGACAATTACCACACCTTGGGTAAGCGTGTCAAATGCGGTCAAGGACTCACATTAGATGATTTTGATGCTGTCTGGATTCTGTATCCCCCTTGTCTCCATTGCCGTTAAAAGTTACCTCAGAGACTCTGGAAGAAAACGTCAAATCCAGGGCTAACTGGATTTGGGCAGTACTTCCGCAGTGACACTGTAGTACCGTGTTCACTGTGCAAAACTGTAGAATTGATTCGGCAGGACGGAAGACAAAACGGAGTTCCGCGGGCCTTGGGCTCTGCAGTCTCCACGCGCCACTCGCCGACGTAAAAAATCCATCAGATAAACCAGCGAACCCTGCATAATATCACTATTCCTCAAGAACATCTTCGCCCCCATCCACTTTTCGCTCAACAGTTCGCCCTTTTCCCCCTCCTAACTCTTAAACTTCATCAATCCCTCGACTTTCGAACTACCTAAACTTATCTTCCTTCCTACGCCCTATTTCTACCTAATTGTCTAGTGTGGCTGTTTTCCTGTCCGAGTCTCGAAGAAGGAACAATCCCACCATGCATATGCTGATCGTCTCTTCCTAAGAAAAAAAACCTCACATCCCTTTCATAGGAGACAAATCAACAAATCGACCTCAAAAATTCCAAAAATCTCACCACCCACATAGAGAGCTTTTCCTTTTACTGGGAAACTTCCTCTTGTCTTCTCTCCTCACCCTCTTTCTCTCCTATCACGAATCGCACACCACACCACCAGGAGAATTTCTACCTCACACCTCTCTCAAATCCTCCCTCCCTCCAATTAGTCGTGTTAAAGATGCCTTCCACGGAAATTATCAACACGCTTTTCACGCCCACGCCGACTGCGGAGCAAATTACTGACCACCTTGCCGCCACACAATTAACTGTCCCGACTGCACCTTCTGTGGCCCCCTCCCTTACCTACTCTGACGAGTCGGACGACCAAGACGACGATGTGCCCCACCCTCGACGTCGAAGAGCCTCGACGCGCCTAATTTCAAGGAGCGCCGCTGATGTTCAGCGAATTACTGGCGAGACCACCGCCGAAATCATTACCAGGTGCTGTGGTGGCGGTTGTTGCCTCAACCTGAACTCGCGACGGGACGACCTCGAATATGAGCGCATCGAATTGCCCGATAACGATGCCTTCCGATCCTTGAACCTCAGGGTTGATGGCGTCATTCCCACCACCCTCTCTAACGTCGCCGAGCTACCTGAGCAGACTGTCTTCATTGAGCCCCTCAAGGCCACGTCCCGACCCGCCAAGGAAGTCGCGACCCCCGCATCCCCAGTGGAGTCGACCGTTTCTCTACTCACCAACGCCAGCTCCATCCCTAGTGAGGAGGAGAACAAGGCTGAGGAGACCCCTGCCACTACAGCCCCATCCTCCCCTGCTCTCACCCCTCTCGAACTTGAGGACCTCGATACTACCATTCAACCTCCCAGCTTCGTCCAGCCCCACCCTCCTTACAACGTTTTCCCCGCGCGCATTCACAGCGCCCGCGAGTTGACCAAGCCCGGCGCCGAGAAGCGGACCTACCACTTCGATCTCGATGTGACCGACTATCCTCCCGAGACTGGCATCGACTTCAAGGTTGGCGGCGCTATCGGCGTCATGGCTCCCAACGACACGTCAATCGTCGACCAGGTTCTCGATTGTCTTCTAATTCCTCGATTTCAACGAGACAAGCCCATTCTCTTGAAGACTACTACGGGAAGGTGGCCCACCGTTTGGGGTGATGAGCAGGCGCGTGAGCTCGTCACCACGCGACGCGACCTCCTCACCTGGTGCGTGGATATCCAATCGTACCCACCCAACAAGCGCCTCCTGCGCCTTCTCGCCGAGCACGCCGATGACGACAACGAGCGCAAGCTTCTCTTGTTCCTGTGCTCCGCCGATGGCCAGTCCGTATTCTGCGACTTCCGAACCGGACCCCACATTTCCGTCACGCAAATTCTTAACGCCTTCCCCAGCTCGCACCCTCCTCTTGATGCCTTCCTATCTGTTCTCCAACAGCTCATGCCCCGATTCTACTCGCTCTCCAACGACCCCCATAAATCCTTCATCACCAAGGATGGCGAGGCCCAGCCGCGCCGTGTTGTCGAGATTGCCGTCACGGTTCATGAGACCGATGACTGGAAGCTTGGCACGCGCACCGGTGTAGGATCCGGCTTCTTCGAACGCCAGGCTAAGAAGTTCATCAAGGCGCAAGCCTCGGGAATTGCCTCGCCCGAGATTTACATACCCATGTTCAAGGGTCTAATGGCCAATCCCCTCGCTACCCAGTTCGTTGCCGACGGGCCCATGCTCCTCATCGGTGCCGGTGTCGGTATCGCGCCCTTCCGCGGCTTCGTGCAGAGGCGTCTCAAGACGGCCAACTGCGCCAACAAGGTGTGGGTCATCCAGGGCATTCGCGACTCGCTCGTCGATGAGATTTACAGCGGCGAGTGGGGCATCCACGAGGACGAGGTCAAGAAGATTGTGGAGAGCCGACGCGGCGAGGGCCGTTACGTCCAGGAGGAAGTGAGGCACCAGGCCGATCTCGTTTGGAAAGTTATCAACTCAGTCGATGGTAGAGTCTTCGTCTGTGGCAGTTCCAAGGGGATGGGCGAGGGTGTTGAGGAGGCGCTTCTTGACGTCGCCATGCAGAAGGGTAACCTTGAGCGAGAGGAGGCCCGGAAGTTTTGGGGATTGAAGAAGGAGGCGGGTCAGTACATTGCCGAGACGTGGTAAATCTGACACTGACTATACCCCTTCCCTTCCCTCTCACCCCAAACAAGCCAAACCACACCTACCCTCCGAGCGAGGAGACGTCGCATTTTCTTCTCCACCATTCATTGGCTTCGGTGGACAAGTTCATTACCGGGACATCTTTGTCCAAGAGAAAAAAATGTTTCTTAATGCCTTTCTAATCAAAACTTTACACGGGCATCGAGGATAGACAAAATTGGAAGAGGCGGCATAATTGGCGCAAGAAGCATTTCTTCTGTCTTAATTTCTTTCTTTTTCATCCAAGCTGGGAGAGCGGTTATTGAAGGCGTGACGGGACGGAGCTTACCCCGAAGCGAGAAAGTAACGGGAGCAAGTCAAAGCCGAAGGCATAGGTCGGGACAAAATCCTAGAAGTGCATTGCGGCGCATTGAAACTCGTTTTTCTACCGCTCTTTCAGTTTTCCCTTTTTCTCTTCTTTATACTATATTAACACTTGCGTTTTTTCTTATGCAGAGCGGTCTACTTTGTTTTTCCAAAATTCATAGCCGCTGCATTTTCCGGAGTTTCGGGGTTTCACGGGAATATCAAACAAAGGCATTGAAAGGTTTGGGGATGGACGAGAGAAGGAAGGTGACCTCTTTTCTTTTCTTCTCGATGTTTCCCCTCGAGCTACTCTTATGAGAGGTACACTATTTTTTCTTTTTATGTTTTTATGGCATTGGCGTGATGGGAATGGCTTATACACCAGATGGGAGCCTTTACAGAGATACAGATTTCTTTTTTTCAAAAAATTCATTGAGCAATCAACATTCTGTCCTTGATCGTAATTCGTGTTCGTACCCCCGTTCCTCCCTCCTTTGCTGAGATCTCGTTGAAGTTGCCGTAGTATGTTTCGTAGGGAGGGTGTACTTCGTAGATGCTCGACGCCTGACCTGATAAGCCGATATCGAACGTCGTCTGACAGCGCAGATGAGGCTCTGCTTCTGGAAGGGACGTGGGTTGCATCCAACATGGCGGGGTAGCTTCGGATATCAATTTCGTTTGGGAGGGGCAAGTCAGCACGGCAACCCCGGCAAATCGAATGCAATCGAATGCTGTGGCCGGGCTGCAGGTGAGAACCCTATTTTACTTCATAAGAAGGGAGGACTCGATGCGGAAGGTGTCATTTCGGGACTCTGTCCTTGAAATTTAACCTCATAGTTGCTCTGTTATATGGATATTTGAATAAGAGGTAGTTTTGGGAGGATCTAGACTATGAGCCAGCATTGCTTCCCGGATTCACTTGGAGATTGCGGGGTTTGTTTGTCGATGGAGGATTGTGCAACGTCAGAGATAGTGTTATGATGTATGTGGGGGACCAGGATGGCTGGCAGGCCTGCACTCCTTCATGGTTCGGCAGTCTGGACTCAGAAGGGGGGTCGAGAACATCAACATCCTTAGAATGATGCCATTCCCATCCGGGGTTGATACCTCCTCGCCCCCAGAGACACACGCACTTGTGCAAAATCGTTCCTTCGTCGTTGAGACTTGTTCCACCTTACTGGCGGATACCACCACCTTTCCTCCCCTCCTTCCCTCCCAACATTGGAATGCTGGAATCCAGGTACGCCTGCACATGCATATGAACAGGAGATCCGACCTACGATCCATAGGAGCAGGGAGAGTGACAGACAGGACTGGGACTTGGGCGGATTATAGAGCATTAGGAATCGGAACTTGTCATGGTGATGGATACTGTGGACGGGACGTACCCGGATTGACGGAAATATTCTCGAGTCCGAAGTAGCTTGTAGCTCTTATCGTCAATCGAACAACACCCCCTCTCGATCTAGAATTCCAACATTGGGAGGGAAACAGCAATGAGCAGAGCAAGAGCACACCACTGCCCCACCTAGCCGATCCTCCTTCCAATTGTCGTTGGATCTCTCGATGTGTGCATTGCGCTCGTTGCTATAAGCTCACAAATTCACCCCACCTTCCGGCCCCGCCGTTGTACCTGGATTACGGATGCTTACCCAAGCACCCGCTCCACCTTCGCACGGCATTACAAATGTCGCTGGCCCCAAGAATTGTATGATGCCAATGATTTCGCAGCCATGACAATTCGTCCCTCAGCACGTCGTCTATCCCCAACGCTCCTAGACGCCCCCGTCGTCGTCCGATGAGACAATAGAACTTACGAAGGATTATGTTTGCATCATCGGTGATTATTACTGGAAATCTGGAAAAAATCTGGCGGGCAGAATCGCACGCCCCGATTGCGTCTTCGTCGTTGCACGCTTGCGTTTTGCCCATTACCCACCTCCTGCCCCTCCTCCATCATTCATCCCTCCATAATCGCCTTTGCCGACTGAGCCTTGATTGACCAACCGGGCTGTTTCCGGCTGTTGCCGTGATAACATCAGCAATAGCCAATCTTGCTCCTAACTAACTGAACTAACTATTACGAAGTACACTAACTCCGGAACATTTTTTTGTTTCTTCTCTTCTTGGTTTCCAATCCATTATGTGATGCATGCGGTGTACCTGGCAAGTTAGTTCGACATTGATCCACACCCCGTTCCTGTTGCTGTGGGTATCTTAGTCTTGGTTTCATCGGCTGCGTTGCCAAGGTGGAGAAGGCGAGGCAGGAGTGACGGAAGCGAAGAACAGATCAATTGATCCCCTCCGATAGTATTTCATAGCTTCCGGCAATATATATATGTCCCCCGTTCCCCCCGTCTTGTTTTCTAGATCTCTTCTCCGTATCAATCAATCAATCAAACCAAAAGCAAGACATCTTCTCTGCCATCTCAGCCTCCGCGCAAATCTTTTCCAGACTTACACCAACCACTCCCCTCTTCCAACCAACCAACCAAAACCCAAAACCGTCAAAATGGCCGCCACTCTCCTCAAGCTCGTCAAGGAACGCCGCACCTACTACCCCCTCAGCAAGAACCTCCCCATCCCCGCCTCCCGCATCGAGGAGATCGTCGGCCAGCTCATCACCGACGTCCCCTCCTCCTTCAACTCCCAGTCCAACCGCGCCGTTCTCCTCCTCGGCGCCGAGCACGACAAGCTCTGGGACATCACCTCCGATGCCCTCCGCGCCGTCGTCCCCGAGGAGAACTGGAAGCCCACCGGCGACAAGCTCGCGCTCTTCAAGGGCGGTGCCGGCACCATTCTTTTCTTCGTCGATGAGGAGCCCGTGAAGGAGTTGCAGAAGAACTTTGCGCTTTATGCTGATAAGTTCCCTGTTTGGGCTGATCAGTCTCTTGGCATGCTCGTAAGTTTTTTTAACACCCTCGTCTTTCAACGCAGTAGTTACCCAATACTGCAAAACAATAATATAGAGTCGCTAACATAGGCTCTTCTTTCCAGCAATTCGCCGTCTGGACCGCCCTCGAAGCCGAAGGCCTCGGCGCCAACCTCCAGCACTACAACCCCCTCGCCGACGCCAAGATCGCCGAGACCTGGAAGATCCCCGCCTCGTGGAAGCTCAACGCCCAGCTCGTCTTCGGTGGCCGCACCGGCGAGGCCGGCCCCAAGGAGTCCAAGCCCGTCAGCGAGGTCTTCAAGGTCCACAGCTCTTAAGCAGCTGAGGGAAAGCTTTCGACGGCTTTGACTAGATCAACGATTCTTTTCTCTCTTCGTTTTATGTTTATGATGCGCTGGAGTTTTTAAACACGCTTTTTTCTTCGTTTCGGAAATGCATTGGGCGGAGTCTTCTAAGACACGGACTTGAGATGGCGGGGAGACTTTGCATGGATGTCTATGTGTGTTAAGCGCTTCGGGCGTTGATTCCTGACTCTCATGGTAGATAAACCTGGTTATTACAATAGAGATCATGCTTTGCACAAACTATGCTTTCCCGTATGGCGCGTACGAGGGAATTCCTTTGACGAATGAGAATGCTTGCTGATGTTTAAATACAACCAAAACGCCCAGTAGATGCCACAGATATTCATGTACACGCAATAATTCACTCGAGGCTAGTCCCTGGTTAACCCTGTAAAGTTTTACGAATCCACTCGTCGTCTTGCAGTTCCTTAGCAGAGCTGCGTTTAGGCGGATCCCACTGCAGCATCTTCTCCATCAGGCGCAAGAAACTGGCCCTGTCCTCCTGACCTTCAAGAGTAGTTTCTCTCTGCTCAAGCGGTTTCCGATCCTCTAAGAGATTCTCGGGGTAAAAGGCACCTAGAAACGCAGAGATGGTGAGCTGCTAATGGAATGGAATTTGCCATAAGATATTATTTGCTTACCTTCATCAGAAAAGAACTTGTGGGTGAGATTCCCTCGGGCAAGAAGACTGGGCGGAGGAGGCCCGAGCAGTTTTATCATCTCGGCGAGGTGGGCCCGACTTCGGTAAGTCTGAAATTCCGGATCGTGGCCGGTGAATAAGGATTCGCCCTCAAAAATGTTCCAAATCTAGGAGCTCAGTTCAGTTCCCAAAAAGGCTTGCGATCAGTGTTACTGTCTTGATTATCTTACCATGCATCCCACATTCCACATGTCGACCTCATACGACCATGGGACTTCCAAAATGACCTCCGGCGCTCGATAAATATTAGGCTGGATGTCTTCCAAGTGCTTTATGCCACCGGGTATGGCCGAGCCAAAGTCACATAGGACCGGGGCACCCCATTCTTTGGGCATTCTGAGCTCCCGGGACACGTAGATTGTTCTTCCGTCTACCTCTTTCCTCGGGCAAGGGGTCTCAAGCTCATTCTCCACAAAGCTACTGAAGACGGAATCATCGCCGATGCCAAACATGATATTGTCCGCCTTGATGTCTGATAAATTTCACGTATAAGTAAACAACGAAAGCTGGAGAGGGCAGGCCCGGAGCACATACCAGCATGTATAACCTGGCATTCCGTATGCAGGTAGTCCAGCGCTAAAAACAGGCGCTTGAGCACAAACGCCAGAACCGGAGCAGGCAGTCGCTGCACCGGGTTGCGGTACAAAAAGGTCAACACACTCTCCCATAATGGGGGATGCACAAGGCACCGATGCTTGTCCTCGGGCCCGTCGACATCAAATGAGTCAAGTAACGACCGAACCGCACTACGACCCGGGTGCTTTTTTGAGCCTCTATCTATGCGTTTGTACATCTGCAGTTCATCGTCTAATTGTTGTCCCATGGATGAAGACTTGATGAAGATCTTTAGAGTGGTGTAACGACGGTGGCTATGATTCTAGCGGGTGAGCAGGCCGATTCGGGACAATAACCTCCACTTGCAAGATGAGATTCTTACTTCATGTCCCGCGCAAGCCACACAGTCGAGCTAGCTCCAAACCCCAGTTGTCCTACAATCTGATACCGGTCCTTGAAGACTTCACCTATTCGAGCTGGATAATACCGGGGAGCAAGGTAACCCGGTATGGTCTCCTCTTCAACTTTCTGGCTTGCTGTATTCGGACGAAGTTCGAATTACAACAATTTGAAAAGTTGAGGGGTTTCCATGTCCGCCCGAGCCGGGGCAAGGAACGCAGAAACGACGGAAGCATTTCCCAGGACGATGGGAGAGGGGCCCATCACATAAAACACCAAGGACGAAAGAGCAGAATGAAAGTTGTCAAACGACATGTTGTTGGCAACGAGGACACGGATGACAAGGATCACCTATCACCGATCACGTGCTCGGCACTGCGAGACATTTGAAGGGTGAGGATATGATACATTTTGATTCTTGAGTTTGTTCAAGACCTCAATTGATCAATAGATCTTCCTTATTGCTGGCTAACGGTGGTTTGAGAACCGAGTCCTACGAAGGAAAGCGTTCGTGATGCCAAGGCGAGAGGTTTGCCCTCGAAAACGCTGACATGTGAATCCCGGGTCCACAAATAACACCGCTCCACCTTCATCTTCTGGTTGGGGGAGGGTCATTGGCTGGAATCTGTTGAGCCGCAAGTCGAAGTTGTGAACGTACTTCAAGTAACTAGAGCAACGAGCTTTTTTCTCTCTCTGGATAAGCTGCATTTTTATATCAAGGTATATACGAGTCTCGTATGAGCGAGCTTCCGTTGTAAGCTGACTGTGTGCCCTGGTTGAGTCCATCCTGCGCTCGAAGCATACATCAATTGATGGTATTCTTCTCCGAGGGGGACCAACCCCGCGATGTAAGCCAAAGGGAAAGAGCCCCTTCCGCACCTTCCTCGACACCCACCACCCCCACCACATGCTTTATATATGAGTCCGCGGCAAGAATTTCTAACCGAGCAGCTCAAGTAGTGGCGACATTACGACCAGTGGCCAAGTGGTCATTGGAGCGCTCAGAAGGTTAGAAAATTGCAAATTTTCGTAGCTCGTGGGAAGCAACCGGGATTCGATCCTGGGAGCGACCCGCGAGCGAGCTTTTTGCCTTTTTTTTGGTTCTCTTTTTTTTCTTCCTATCGTACCCGCCGAGAAGGCAATAAATATACTTGGGTGAAACGATGGACATATCCTCCTAGTCTCGATGATGTAAATCCCTAATTTTCAATGTTTTGTCCATAAACTCGGAACGGCTGCTCTGGGGATGTCGTCGGGATTTCCACGGGGGAGAGTTGCCACGATCAAGAACTCGTTGCAATCCGTATAAGCTAGATTTCGAACGAAAGGTTCTATTCTGAGCGAGTGGTTTGTGCTAACTGCGTAGATTATAAGTTATTTTGTTGGGGTATGTTGTTGAAGTCTATATCCAATGTTGAAATTAAATCCTCGGTCGTCCTTTTTTTTGTGTTTGTTAGACTCGCGTCGTGTAACCCAGAGCCTGGCCCATCTTAATCTTTTGGCCCTTCTCCACCTCCCAAACCCACCCGCTGCGCGTGCCATCCTCCTCCTTCTTCTCTACCGGCGCCTCAAATACAAGTACAATGGTGCTACCTAGTTGGAACCCTCCCATCTCCTCGCCTCGTCGTACGCAGTGACCGTGCAGGACGGGGCTGGCAGAGGCGTAGGTTGCCTCCGAGAAACCAAGATAGGTTTCGCCCTTCGTCGCCGCTTCCTCGGCGGCTCGGTCGGCGGCAGTGTCCGTGGTGAGGCTGTTCGTGCGGAGCTCGCGATCAAAGTTGATCTTGATGGATCCTACGTTGGTGGCGCCGACGGGCACGTAGCTGAAGAAACCCCACCGCCAGCGTCCGAGGAGCACCACTCGCTCGTTGAGGGTAAAGAGTCCGGGGAGTGTCCTTTGCAGATAGGGCGATACGCTGTAGAGCTCACCAGCGAAATGTCGGCGCCTCTCGACTACCCAGTTTGCCGGCGAGTGGAATCTGTGGTAATCTCCGGGGGCAAGATAGATGACGGCGTAGTAGAGCACGGTCTGCTTATCGGGGGAGAGCACGTCGTACCACTGAGGCTCGCCACGGGCGAGATCGGCCTCTACCGCGGCAACAGCAGATTCGGAGTCCCGCCTCACGGCCTGATCCCTGAGCGATCCCTTGCGTCCGTTCGTTGCCTGGCCAGTGAAGAGGTTGGGGAGTGTGTAGGAGATTCCGTTCAGTCTCGCGAATTCTTCGTGCTCGTTTACCAGCACCTCATCCTTCGCCATGTCTCTCGGGTCTCGAGGATCGGACGGCCAGGGCGTGATGCTGGGAGGCGGTGTGTGCTTTCCAAGGAGACCGTCAATTGTGTACGTCATGCCCTTTACCTGTTCAATGTCATTGCCGTCTATCTGACCGAATTGAAGAATTCGTCCGTCCGAAGGAGAGAGTAACGCATCCGGTCGAGGGTCCAAGGGTCGTACTCCAGGTTTAAGGGTCCGGTAAAAAAATGCTGCCAAGTTTTTATAGCTGCGAAGATCGGGTTCTGCTACCTCATCAAGACTGTTGAAAACGTTAGATATCACAATGTGTGTGTACAAGAAAGGAAGGAGGTCACGCGAGCGTGAAACATACTTTACGCCAAAGAAATACGAATACAGTTTAAAACCAGGAGCTCTCAGGACGGACGGAATAGTCAACTCGTTAAACCATCCCCAAAGCCTCGAAATTGCCTTCAATGGCAGAGTAGACATCACACGAACTTGCCTGCAATTGACCTATAGGTAAGAATCTGGAAAGAAAAAAAATAGTAAGGAGAGGTCACCGGCAAACTTACCATGGTCCGTCGGGCCGTACCCTAGGCCGTTTCTTGGGCCGTTTTGTGCTCCTTTCCTCTTGAATCTCCGGGCGTTCATTCTGCTCCTGCTGTTCGATTCTCACAGGCTCCAGGTCTTTGCCAGTCGTCTTGTACGACTTGTACAGGTGTAGGAACCCAACAACGCCGATGCCAACGCTCACGGGAATGGAATACCATTGTATCTTGGAACCTTGAGGGTTCCTGGGACGCTGTCGAGACTGCTGGTGATATTCCCGGCGAGAGGCCTCGGGGACGCGTCGACGTCGGAGAGACAAACGCATCGTAGTGGTGGTGATGGTGGCGGCGGTGGAGGTGGGAAGCTGTCGGTATAAGCAGCTGGGAGCGTGTGTAGTGACAGTTCCAGGGAACAGTCCGATCACGCGGGGACCACGGGGGAGTCCCCCGGGCAGTCTAGCGGCCATGTGTGTAGGTAATGTACTGTCTCAAGGCCTGGGCCTTCGACAGGTTTCCATCAGAGGGCGGTGGGGGGAGATCCGTTCGAAGGGAAGACACAAAAAAAAAAAAACTACCGCCGGTTCAGGGTCAGGTGTCGGTTACAATAACCGAAAGCTGCAGCTTTCACCGTTGGCGGCTGGGAGACCGGGGGGGTTGCTCTTCAATTTCCCTGCACAAGCGACGCAAAGTTCGTTGGGGATATGCACAAGATCGAAATCGGCGACGCACTTAGGGGCGTGGGATGAGCTCTTTTTCCTAGCTAACGCTGTTCTGGTTGGGCCGGACGAAGACGCGTAGGTTTATGTACTCCGCTCTTGTCTAGTGGGGACGGGATTGTTGAGACGTGGGATTTTAGTCAAAAAGGGGGTTTTGGCCAGACACATCGTCCGCACATGCAAATTATTTTGCAGTTTTTTATCAATTTCATTTCGAGATTTGATTCAATGACGTCCCCATCAGAGATTGCCGTGTTATGCAGGGTGCTTGTGGTGGCCCGGAAAATTAGAATCTCCGTGTCCCACGGCTCTTGATTGGCCGGGGTTATTGGAGGGGAGTAGAATGTTCTGATTGGCTCAACGGTAAATCCCGTCGCCCCACCCGTTTTCACGAGTCTTCTTTCTTAGCCTTCTGTTTTAGCCCATGTCCACGCCCTGGCAGCAACGACCCAAGCCTCAGATCCAGCAGCGAAGTCGGATTAGTCATGGACACAGGAAGAATCCAGCTATGCCTCTCGTGGCGACAGGTGTCAGGTACCACGAAGCGGAATGGAAAGAGCTCCCGAAGGAGCAAGTTGTCAATGAGCGAACCTGCCAACATTTTTTGGCTCATCGACTAGAGCATTTTCAATTTGGGCCATCCGTCCTTTCGTTTTTCGGGATCCCCGACCTTGAAGTTGTCCGCTCTTTTCTGTTGTTGACTCGTCGAAGAAAATCCTCTACAGCGAGCTTTACCTGTGCCGCTGTTCGATTGCGTGTCATCACTGGAGTACGCACACACAATCTTCAAGCCACGGTATCCATCACCAGCGAACACTCTCTAGCGACTATTCGGTCTCCTATTCACGCCGATAGCAACTTCCTTCTCCGCCCGCTTACGGAGACGTGGACGCAAAACGAAATAAACTTCCCAAAGCTTATGTCGCACCCTGGCACAGCAACTCCATCTTTTATCCAACTCATCACGAGACTTAAAACTGCGCAATCCTACCTTCGCTGACCTCGAGCGACACGATACTTCAACAGCCATCGCTTTGAATTCCCATCCACCATGGAGCCCGAGGAGGCTCCCCAGGCCGCCCACGATGCTCCCAACTCCGAGGCCCCAGTGCCCGCCGAGCAGCTCACTATCAACCTGAAGATCATCTCTCCAAATCTCACCCAGCCCCTCAGTCTTCCAGCCCTACCTGTGACGACAACCGTTGTGCAGTTGAAGGAGAGGATACGGCAGCAGCTCCATAGTCGGCCGGCTGATCCTCAGCAACGCCTAATTTACAGAGGTCGCATGCTGAACCGTTCAGAGGAGAAACTTCTGGACCTGTTTGGTGAAGAGATGGTGAGAGTTTCCAAGGACCGGCAACATTGGTAATAGCATTGACTAACTGCTCGCCTCCTGCGTCTAGATCCGTACCTCCGACCAGCAATCCATACATCTTATCCTCCCCGAGCAACTCGAAAGCCCGTCGCTCTCTTCCACAACAACGCCGGTTCGTGGTCAGAGCCCCGCGCCAGCGCAAGCGCCACGTGCTCAGGACGCCATCAACAATGCCCACCAGTATTTCGACTCCGTCTTCCAACAGAGTGCTCGTCACATGGCACGAAGATTACCTACTGTGACAACGACCGTGACTACACCGATCGGTGGGCCTCAGCAAGCGACTGGCCATACCGACCAACATGCCCACCACCCTAATCCTCATCCTGGTACATACAGTGCCCACCCGACGGCTCCTCAGATGTACCGCAGTCAACACTCCCCCGCCTACACACAGAACCTCCAGCAATTCGCCCAACGCCTGAGCAGGGAAGCCGCATGGCATAGAGCGCATATGCAGTACGACCGCGCGGCGATGGGTATGGGTGGTCTAAGGTACAACAATCTTCCTCAAGTGCCTGCTGTCAACACTCCAGAGGCCAATGGCGCCCAGCGCCGCACCAGCCCGGTCCCGAATAACGACGGACATCGAGTAAACGCAACCGAGCAGGGACTCTCCGATTCCGAAGTACAGAATATCCTCCGAGGAGCGGACACGCGCCAGGCTATTCAAACCATGACGGCTGCCATGCAGAGAAGCACATCGGGTGCATCGATGGGCCTTCCCCAGAGTGGGAGGGCTACGCCGAATCAAACATCCCGCACTCCCAGCGGCAGCACTAGCTCCGGTCTGTCTGGCGCTACGGAAGTCTACATCCTGAACTCGCCGAATGGGCCCCGCGGCCTGTTGATAAACAACCATTCCGAGACATACTATACACCATCCCTACGCCCGACGGCTACAACAACCGGCTCTTCTTACGGGTTACCGCTCCCTCAGCTACGGAGGAACGTCACGTTCACCACGGACACCCACGCGCCAGCCGCAGCGCCGCAGCAGCAACAGCAGCAGCAACATAACCAGCCAAGAGAAGGACAGGGTCGAGCACGGCGCCGAATGAGGGTTCAAGTTCATCGTGCGGGACGCATACCCGTTGGTGTCCGTCAAAACAATGCGGGCATGGTTGCGCTGATTGCCAGGCTGTGGCCCCATTTCTGGTTGGCGGTGAGGCTTGGACTGTTTGTGTGGTGGTTCACCTCACCCACCTCTAGCTGGTCGAGGTGGATTGCCGTCGTCGCGATCGCCATTTCGATCTTTGTACTGAACACTGGTGCTCTCGACGGATTCGCTGATCAACTATGGAGGATCATATGCCGTCACATGGAGAACCTCATCCCCATGGCCGGTCCAGAGGCTGCGCAAGCCCTTCGCCGAGATGGTAATCAGAATCAAAACCAGAACCAGAACCCGAATGACGCGGAGAACGCCGCCCCCACGCAGCAGAGGGGTGGCGGCGGAAACGGCGAGAACCCCGACCCCGCCACCATGGCGGCCCGGCTCGTCGAGCAACGCCGAGAAGCCAACGGCAACTGGCTCCTCAATCTTGTCCGACGCGCCGAACGGGCTGGCTTGCTGTTCCTTGCCAGCATCGCGCCGGGTGTTGCCGAGCGTCATATTGCGAATCTCGAGGCGGAGGCAGAGCGGCAGCGTAGGGAGGCTGAAGCTGAGGCAGCGGCTGAGGAGGCGAGACGCGCTGCTGAGAGCGAGGCTGCTGCGGAGGCTGGTGACGAGGCTTCGGGTGCTGAAGGATCGGGTGCCACTGAAGGTGAAGGCAGCAGTGAAGACGAGAACGTTCCCCAGGTCAATGTCGAGGGACCTTCCCCTCCACCTGCAGACGCACCAGCTCCACAGCCCGAGCTCATCGCCGTTTGAATGTTTCGATCACCTAGCATCCGACCTAAAGGGATGGGCAGCAAGCAGTAGGTGAGAGTAGTTGCGGGCCTTCAAAACCCTCGAAAAGTGATCATCATCCCTCGGCCGTTTTACTTTTCTTCTTCCCTTTCCTTCTCCGTTTTTCATTTTTCACGAACAGATTAAGGCTCAGGCCCTCGACAAAATCAAAGCAGAAGCGAGTCAAAGAGAGCTTTTTAGGCGTTTCGGGGGAAGCATTTGAATTTGAATTCGTCTTTTTTCCCCAATCACATGTAGATGACTTGAAGATTGTGGTGGAGGAACATTAATGAACCAACACTAAGGTTTCTTTGCGACGTTCTTTGGCGCTGTTCACTTGTGTATATAACTTCTCGGAATCCGTGATGAACTTGATTCTATGTATAAAAACGTCGACTCTGGTGGATTCGAGGCTCAGGAGCTATATATGATTTTGTGACGAATGCTTCTTGGGGCATAACCTTACTCGGCTAGGAAGACCATAATAGATGATATGTAGCAGGGTGAGTATCCGTTTGTGACTACCGGTCTATAAAGCTCCATACAATCAAGCCCAAGAACCGAAATTTGAGATGATCATAAAGACAGAGATCCCCATATTGATCTCTAGGATTATACAGCCTCTCCCCCGCTATGCCCTCCACCTCATCCCTCCATCTCAACATCCCCACCGCCCTGTTTCCTCGCCGCCCTAATCTTCTGCATAGCCATCCACTCAGCCTCCCTCTTCGCCGTCGCATCCTTAATCCACTCATCAAACTTCCCCTCCGCAACCTTGACCTTAACGACTCCCTTGAGCACCTCGCCCGCGAAACCGACGAAATTGTGTCTCCGCAGGGCATTCTCAAACATCCACGCCTCGCGCTTCCTCTCCTCCGCCTCGAGGGTATCCACGTCTCCGATCTCCTGGGCTGCCAGCCGTCGATCCCTCACGACGGCGAGCAGATTGAAGCGTATCTCTGAGGCATCGTAGCGCGCGATGCGCCTCTGCAGCACGTCCATTACCTTTGCGGCGAAGGTCTCGGGTGCCGCAGCGCAGTCTCCGTGTGAGATGGGCGCGGGCTGCAACCCGTCCAGCTCGTACAGCTTCCCATTGATGGGCAAATAGGCGATGAAATGAAACGCATCATCGGGCTCCCCTTCCTTTTGCGTCTCGTCAACGAAGGGACTGCTCTTGGCGAAGCTATTATGCACCTCCCTAATAAGCTCGGAATTGCTCAGCGCCTCGCCACGGATATCCGGCGGCAACACGCCCGCGAACTCTTTGAACTCGGCGAGCTGCGTTCCGACGTCGATCTCGGGCCGGTTGAGCACGACGCTGAGGAGGGCTTGCGTGCCGCAGGCGTTTTGGATCGTCTGGTGGGCGAAGAAGATGTCCTCGGAGGCGGCGTGGTCGTAGGTCCCGTCGTGCGGGGCGGAGGCTCCCGTGTAAGGGCGGTCGGTGGGGAATTTGAAGAGGAAGATTACGCCGTAGACGGGGTGGAGGGCGGAGAGGTAGGAGGGGTCGAGGGAGAGGAGTTCTTCGAATTGGACGTCTTTTACGCCGAGGTTTTCGAGGAGGTATGTGAAGACGCCCTGGAGAGGAGAGCATTGTTAGCTGTTGGTTTCTTCTTCTTTTTACTTCTTTTCCTTTTCTTCTGTTTTTTTCTCTATGGAGAATAGTGGCGAGCTGTATCTGACGAGCTCCGAGGGTCTTCGGGGAAGGGTGAAGAGGGCAAACAAGTGGAATCACACATACCGCATCGGACTCGACTGCAGCAGAGATTATTGGTCAGTATAAATAGATAGACGCCAGAGCTGTGTCTGGAGAAGAACGAGCTCAAGTCAGGTACTCACTTGTATTCCAACCTCCACTCATTCTTCTGTGATGTTTAATAGTTCTGTGGGAGAAACGTGGAGTGGTGTAGCGCGGGGGTATGTGGTGGGGTGCGGCTCCGGTTAGTCGAGTTCAGTCTGCAGCGCAAATTTGCAGGTTGGGGAGCTTTCAATGTTGCCGTTGCAGAGCTTCTTCACACTTCAGCAAGATCTGGTGTGTTTGATTTTAGGTAGGAGCTGACGTTGCTTGGGGTTGCTGAAGCTATGGTCCCGTTTGTCACTTGTCACTTTTTCTTGAACCTCTATGCGAGACATGGGACGCTAAGCATTAATCCGTAAAGTGATATACCGCTAAAAAGGGGGTAATCCCGTTGTCGGGATGCGCTTGAAGATGGAAAATGGTGGTGCCAACAGTCTTTTTTCAAACATTTCCAGTACTTTTGTATTTTAGAAAGTCAATTCCCAAACTTCGGCAGGATAAGGTGTGCTCGGCCTCGATGTCGCAAAGCGAATCTGGCGAGGCTGTCCTGGCACTTGTGCCCTCCTCGTACCCCATATACTTTCACCATCTGTTCTTCGAGATCTGACAACCAATCCTCTTATAGGGTTGAAGCTCCTCTCTTTTTTTTCCACCTGCTCCTTCTTTTCCTTTCTCGCTTCTTTAAGGTATCAGACTAGCTCTTTGCCTTCACCCCAGAGTTGTCTGGGGGCGCCGAGGGATGGGCGGAGCTATTGTTCAATGCTTTCCAAGGTTGCACTCCATCAGGCCGGGATCGGGATAGCGTGGGGGAACGCGAGCTTTTTCACTCCCTGCTCTAACCTTATCAATCAATATACATCATTGATCTTCGTTCATCTTACCTTTAAATCATCGACGCTGCCTACCAGATCCTAGTCTCCAACTTCACAAGCTAAAGAATTCCTCGTTCTCCTCAGTTCCCAGCGTTGAGCCCGTGTCCTGGTCGTTCCTGTTCCTCAATCTAAGCCGGTCCGCGTCCGAGCTTTGATAGGACAATCCCGTATCTCCGTGTTCTTCATATCAAAAAGACTGAGTAGAAAGCGCTTGAAAACAACACCCGCACAATAGACCAAGCCCTCCCTCCGCCCCTCTGGGAGCTCCTCATTGTCTCCAGCCGCTACTTCCAAAAGAAACAAAGGACACACAAAAAATGGATAATCCAATAGCCGCAAATATCCTAGGAACCGCCGGCGCCGTCTGCTGGTCCATCCAGGTCCGTCCACCCGCGATGATCACCACATCACTCCCTCCCTAAGAAAAGGAAAGGGAACAACCAAAACTTATATAACCCCCCAAACCACAGCTCATCCCCCAAATCATCAAAAACTACCGCCTCCACAGCACCAAGGGCCTCCACCACACAATGTACATGTCCTGGGCTATCGCCGGCATCCCCCTCGGCGTCTACAACCTCGCCCAAGACCTCAACGTAGCCCTCCAAGTCCAACCCAACATCCTCATCTTCCTCAGTCTCGTCGCATGGGCCCAGTGCAAATATTACGGCGATCGTTGGCGCTTACCCCGCGTGCTGCTCGCCACGGCTGTAGTCGGCGCTTTGATCGGAGGCGCGGAGGCCGGGTTGTATTTTGCGCTGAGGTTAGGAAAGAGGAGAGGGGTCGAGTGGCCTTTGACGCTGATGGCTGTGTTGGCTGCGCTGTTGCTTGCTGTTGGCGTGTTACGGTATTATTGGGAGATTTATAAGGCGAGATCCGTTCAGGGTATTTCGTACATGTTTGTCTCTATCGATGCTGGCGGGGACCTCGTTTCGATTCTTGCTATCTTGTTTAGCCCGCGGATTGATGTTGTGGGCATCGTCGTTTACTCGGTCGAGTTGGTACTTTGGATCGGGATTGGACTCTTGGGCGTTCATTATAGGCTGCGGGTGTGGATATGCAAGAAGCTGTCGAAAGAAAAAAAAGAAGAAGAAGAAGAAGAAGAAGAAGAAGAAAATAGTTGAACCCAAGCGAATCTACATCCATCAGTGACGCCGATTTCCTGCCCCCGCTATAAGGAGACATGCCGGATTCTCATCCCCCCAGGTCCGTCGAACTGTGAGACCACGATATGGTATATCGTCTACCCTGTACCGCCAGAAGCCAGCCGGGACTGGCATCGGTAGACCAGTAACTCGAACTACTCAGGTCAATCATTTGCACTCGAGCAACCATCAGAATCACACAAAAACGTCGTTTCTCCAAGTTGCTCATTCCATAATACAACTTATTGATGCCATGCCAAAGTAACTACCCCCTGAACAATCCAATGATCGCTCCAAATTCGGCCGTACAGAAACACCTGCGCATCAAATCCGGGGCCTCTTGAGCAAATTCGCTCTGTCCAGCGGCATACATCCCTTCGTAGAAACATTTTCATATGATCCATGATTCGTCCCGGCTCCCAGAGCTAGAGGGCGCACATTCCATATTCCACACCGGCCGCGAACTTCGCGTCACTCTCAGTTACAAATACATTTCATAAAACATCTAGCCTCACCTTGACCTTTGTTGCAAGGTTTCGACTCAAGAACTTTTGACCGTGACATTTTGGCAAAAAAGAATGACATTTTCCCATCAATCCTTTGTTGAGGGAGATCGCGTCATGAATGCCTGCGGAGGGGAGGCAACGCTCATGCTGGCCTTGCCATCCGACGCCGAATTCTGGCAAGACAGGTCAACCGAGCTTTGCCCATCTCCGAGATTCAGACCTCGCTTGCTCTGGCTTGCCGGGTCGACATTCTCGCGGCGCATTCGGCGCCTATTCACCGCACGTACGAACCATGGTTGCTGTCCTGGTCCTTTCCATGTCCAGTACTCCTTGAGGTCATACTCACGTGGTTCTAGTCGACCTCGAGAAATCCACACGACGGCCCCAATGGTAAGGTTAAGAGCGGCGTATACGAACAAACCCCTGTGTGAGACATGTTAGCATTGTGTATGCGTGATATAGAATTTTTGACAACATGAGATTATGACCTACGCAATGAGTCCGTAAGCCACGCTGTAACTGAACGGGATGAAGGCCATGACAACGAATGACGGGATTGCATCTCCCACGTATCTCCAGTTGATGGCTGTTATTTGACGAATCATCATGCAGCCAACCTACAGACATTCAGTCAGTGAGCATTACCTTTCTTATGTAATTGGGCTGAGAGACATTCTTACCAGCATCAGGGTGCATCCGGTGGCCCACGGAGGAATAGACGCAAAGATTGGGGCAAAGAAGATTGAGATCAGGAAGCATAGGCTCGTTGTCATCGAGGTCAACCCAGTCCTGCCACCTTCGGCAATGCCGGCTCCGCTCTCGATAAAGGCTGTGACCGGAGAACATCCAAAGAGTGAGGCTAGGGAGATGCACGATGCATCTGTGCAATAGGCGAGAGTGGATCGTGGGAAGTCTCCGTCACTAGGGTCAACTACACCACAGAACCTCACCATCGAGTAGAGTGTCGCCGTGGCGTCGATGATATCCACGTAAAGGAATGTAAACAGGGCAAGAACAAATTGCGAGCCCTTGGACGTGATATCCCAGTCGAGCTGGCCCAAGGTGTGCTGAATCGGATGTAACTCAGCAACTTTTTTGAAGAACTCAAAGCGCGAGTTACCATCTGGTGTATCAGGAAAGTATGTAATTGACGTATTTCGCCTTGTGTTCATCCCCGTTGTTAGTCTTGTTGTTAGTCTTGTGTGATTAGGAGATGCCATTTGATGTTGAGTTTTTCTTTACTTACGGCCATGAGAGGATTGAAACAAAGGCAATTCCAAGAACAAGGGCATATTTGACTCGGAACGCCATGAGGAAAGAGCTCAGAACACCTCCTCCGAGCACTCCAACCCAGAGCTATGAGAGGTCAGTAAGCGAGCCTGCTAAATTTTCATGGCAGGTAAGAGACCAAGACTCACTTTGGGGTTGGTCATCAAGCCTCCATCACACATGCCCGTGTCCGCGTTAATCTGCTCCGGGCGACATCCCGCCAGGGCGAGAGGAGTAGCATGCCATCCACCAGTGATTGCACCAATGCCTGCCGAGTACGAAAGACCAATCTCGGTTAGGAACATGCCAATTCCGACCCCGGTCGCTGTCTTTATCGTCGCCGGTATGAGCTTGACGAGCCATTGCCGCATTCCAGTCAGGGCGAGAAAGATGAAGACCAAGCCTTCTACAAACACGGCAGTCAATGCCAACCTGTATGGGATTGTTCCGGAGCCGTTGACCCCGACGACCTGGAAGGCGAAATAGGCGTTTAGGCCCATGCCCGGTCTATATTCGGGGTTGCCTATTAGCCTAGCGAACTCGAATTGATTGGGTCCTGGAGCAGCAAACTTACCCGAGAGCGACAGGGAGGTTTGTCAAAAATCCGAATAGAAAGCTCGAAAAGCCGGCAACGGCGGCGGTTGCTGTGATGAGGTCTCTCCTTACCTCTGAAGGTCGCAATTACCAGGTTAGTCTGCCGAATATCGAGCGCGGATATGATGGGGTTCTTCTTCACCTTCTTTGCAAGCGCTATACGATTCTATATCATTGCAATCCAACCTGTTGGTCAAGTCGCACTCACAGGTTCCACCAGTTTGGGAGAGGATGGCGGCCTGTGAGGGAATGCCTGTCAGCTATCGTTCCATACCGTCTACCTAGGGGTTGTCCGTGGTTCATTGATTCAGGGAGGAATCCATACATTGACGGCTATGATGTACGCCATTGTTGCGAAAGTAGTTATTCCCGCCCGGACCTCTGCGAGAAATGTGGCAGTTGGGATTTCCTTGGGCTAGATAAAGATAATACAGTTAGTTCCAAGGAATCCAGCAATGTCCGTCGTGATTGCAGCGGTTCACTTACATGTCCAGAACCTCTAAGCCTAAAGATTCGGCCAAAAGTAGAAGACGACACAGTATCGTCGAGCGCCATGATAGAACGGACCCATCCACGGAACTTTTCCTTAAGGCTCGCCATTAGAGGAAGCGGCTCCTGGGGCGGTTCTGTATGCTCCATTTGTTCCATCTCGCAGGTTCTTAGCTGTTTCTAGTCTCTGATATACAGAGTACACAGCTCGGTAGTTATTCGAAATAAAGAGGGGACCGGGGAGAAGGGGAAATTTAGATGAAAACGGATTAGAGCTGAAGTATTCGGCAGCTCTCACCTCCACCACGGCCGCGCTGTCGTGTTGTCTGGGCTGAGATGAAGGAAATGAATCCAAAAGAAGCAGGATAACGCCAAGCAGAGCGGACTTCTCCAGCCGTAAAGCGGGTAGAGGAGGAGGGATAGAGGTAGAGGGTAGTCGACGAGGATTCCAATGCTTCGATAGGAAGAATCAGTTTGAACAATACCAGAATCTTGAGAGCTGCCAAATCTGGAGGGGTACCCAATTTGATAAACCCTTCGGCGGTGGCGGCAGCACACAAGCGTCGAAGAAGCAAGTCAATCAAGGGATCGGCATCGACAGACACCGGCCACTTCTGGAGGGGTTGGCAGATAGGGATGACAAGTGAAAACTTGGAGGATGGAGATGTGATGCAGATATGCAAGAGGATGGACGTGGCCAAGAAAGGGGTCAAGGAACCTTTCTTCCTAGCACCAACCTGTGAAGTGTGAAGCGGGAAACTTGCTTATTCTTGAAGAGGGTAAGGATGGGGCGGGCACGCTTCACAGTTAGGTGCTGACGTAGAAACCACCGGTCGTGTCAAGAAAGTCTGGAACGATCAGAGAACCTTGTCCCGAAGCGGAAAAGGAATCATGAGGTGGTGGAGGGATGAAAGGATACAGCTGATCTTTATGAAAAAGAGGATATGTGCCCTAGGATAGGGTTCAAATCAGATGAAGTAAACACTTCAAAATGGAATGAAAAAATTGATTAAGAAACATCAATAGAGGCAAGTATCCATGGGTGGAAGGAACCATCCTTGTGAATAATGAAAAATCAACTCCTGCACCTTGAACATCAAAGTAGGTCCCAAGAAATGGGAAAGATCTATGGGAGGCAGGTGGCATGGACCCTGGCTTTGCCTTCCTTCTATCTTCATGCGGGGGCTAGTCCAAGGCAGGTCCTATTGCGCCTTCTCTACTTCGTAGATGGAGACTCGGAGAAGGAGACTCGAAAAAGTACTTTTCGGCTGCGCACTCTGACGTCTTGCGCCTTCCCTAGTCTGAGCTGTTTCGGTCCCGGTCAGTGAGGGAAAGAGCACTCGTACCCGCTCATGTACTTGGATCCTCGAGAGAAATTGACGTCTTATTTTAGTAGACGGTAAGGCACATATCCGACAGGATCCTTTGATCTTAAGTCTAATACAATCAGAGCCGAAAAATGAGTTTAGACTTGCAGCTTTTGGGGACCGTGAGCGAGGAGGTCAGTTCTCACGGGGCCTACTATGGAGACATGTAGTAGCTTCACAATGGATATGAAAGTGTCTCCTTACACGTCTATTGTTTCATGGGCTACCCGATCTGATAGTCTCATCCACAATGGACTATTATACACTAGGCCCTCAGCTTTGGCTTCTTCGTCGTCGGCACTCCACGCGAGGGTCCCTCCCCCGCCTCAATAGCGCCTTCAGATGTCGGGACGAGCGACACTAGCAGTTTAGTGAAAAAGCCATGAAACCCCGGCCAAGATAGGATATAATGTACGAAGTAATATAAAAGAGGCTTGCTGCTGCTGGAAATTCCTAAGCGATGGCCAGTGGGCATCATCCTTGGGAAGCCGCCCGGAAAATCGAGGGTCTCATCAATGGTGCTTGAAGAAAGTGCTGCAGTCGTGGTGTCTTTCGCGGACGTCGGGTCGGGAAAAATGAGAAAACCGGGGGGGAATTACCAATAGTGGCACTACCCCGGACATCTTGGCGATGTTAGCTAGCTCAGGGCTTTCCGGGACCGGGTCTATGGACACTGCTGCTCAATGCCTGATGCCTGGTTGTTTTCAGTCCCTGAACCTTGTTTTTCTGTCTGGTTCTGAGGAAGCAATATAATTTGGCCAGCTCCTTCCACGATCTGAATCTTTCTATTAGTGTCTGTGCGCAAAGCCGGGCAATCCGTGTCAGCCATTCAACCATTTTGATGTCATCTCGTTCTTCGCCACAGTACGTCGTACTAGTAGACTCGTCCAGGAAAGCCGCACATCTTCCCATTGTCCACGATACCATCAACTTCTCCGCCGCAGGCCGGTGACGTATGGCCAGTTTGCCCTTCCATCCCGGTAACATCATCAACTAGTTTAGGTGCTCAAGCTCCCTTGCGACAGAGGCGGAACAATCACTGACCGGTCCCCATCCCCCACTTCGCCAAAGTTTCCTTGGAGGCGGGTGTATAACTGAGATTTTCAGTGAAGCACTTTTGAAGAAGACGTCAGCCTTGTCCAAGAAGCAATTGCTAGCGTGGCGATTGCTGAACATTTCAAATTCGGCCTGTTCGTATCCCGGAGCAGTATGTATGCCTCCAGACGTGAAACGCCACTGGGTAATATATGCAGCCCATGCGATTGCTGCAGACACCCTCTTCTCAGGCACCAGTCCCCTTGGAAGTGAAGCACACAAGTTGACAAATAGACGCCAGTGATAGGTTGATGAGCATTGGTCCTTGCATAAAACTATACGCGAGACGTCCGTCTCGTCACCCGAGCTTGCACACGACTTCATGTGCGGTTCGACATGACAAGTGCCTTGCCGAGAACTTCCCTTCTGTGGTTAGACTTTACTTTTTTATTCTGGCCCGTTCCTGTGACCCGCCACCGTGTTGTCCAGTTGAGACGCTGACGGGCGCTGTGTCGTGACAGGCGGCAGCCTTGCTGCTATTTGTTGTTTCCTCCTCTCTTTTCCTTCGCAATTTGGCGGTGTCGAGTTGCTTCTTCTTGAAGCACTCGCCGCATCCACTAAGCCCGCAGCGCATGACATAAGTTGCTTTGATCAATCGAAGCAGATGCAAGGGAGAATAAAAGAGGAAAGAAAAATCAAGCATCACGGATACTGACTCAGATCATACATCTGCTCTCTTGATCACCCAGCCCAGCGTTCGATACTACCAGCCTTCCTCCTCGCCTGTTTTATGAGGTGCATTTCCACCAATGACTCCGTAACCACAGGTGGCGGGCGCTTCCAAATCTGTTTTGCCCGCTTCCTCCCCATTGCAAAGATAAGACCCATAATACTTGAGCGTACAGTAGCCTTTTTGCATCATGATGGGCGGGCACCAGGGAGGAAAGTTGCTTCTTTCGTTTACGAAATGATGGAGGACAATCTCTTGGCCCCCGCTATATACCCGAGTGTGAGAAGCGTGTGGGATGCCCCTCGAGATGCAGACCCTCCTGGAGAATCTGAAGACTCGTTCTGCAGGTGACTCGCGATGTTCGGACGAGGAATCGAGCTTTGACATGGCGGTGCCGGGATGAGCTGGATGTCAAATTTTAGACCGCTGGCCAAGGGAAGAGCACAGCTTACACAAAGCACAAGGTGCACAGAGACAGAGGACATCATCGAAACCCCCTCTCAGTGTTTGTCTCACACAACGCGCCGCCATGCGGCAATGTCCCTACAAGTGTGCCAAAGAAGCTCCAAAGAAGCTCAAGCTGTGTAATAGTGAGCTTTCCCGTCTCAGCCAAGGGCGGAGTCACGGCGGAGCCATTCTCCACATATTGCAGTTCCCCTTACTCTCACTTGACCAATATCATTGTTCTTAAACTCCGACCCCAAAGTCGGTCTAGTCTCGAGTTTATTCAGAGCCTTAGTTTCCTTAACTAGGGGCTCGGTATGCAAGGCCTCAATATGCTCCTAGGCTATCGACAGCTAATGTGGAGATGAGGATCACATCTAATTTAACATCATCTCCGGAGACCGAATAAAGGTACACACATGCTAGAGTTGACGTGGTGCTGCCCAAATGAAACTCGTCTTCCTTGTAAACTGGACGGTACATAAAGCACGAAACCGCACTCTATGATAATATGATATTGACTCTGTCAAACTGACCAAAATCGAGGGCGATTCAGTGTCGCGGGGCAAGGGGAAGCAATCCCACGCACGGGGATCAATAGGACAAAAAAAAATTCAATAATACTATTCATAGCTAGCAACCCAACAGGGATGAGCAGACATGCGCAGCTCACACTGCTTTTTTCAGCTGGGCGTCTCCCGCGTGGATCGACTAAACCGAACCAGGTATTGGTTCGACCAATCTCAGCTCTCTGGTGCCCTGGCGTGGCCCGGCAGTCAAAAGGGTGGTGGCCCCGGCGCCACCGCCGATCGGGACCCTGCACATCTGGTGCCAAGACGGGGGTCACCATGCCAGCCGGATCCTATGAAATCAAGGGGCAGAGTTTTTCTTTGGTTTTTGTTTCTTATTGTGCCATTACGAAATAGCTCGTTAGTTTGGGTTCAGCGGAACGGATCCGCCTTGATTTGAGTGAAAAGTATGACACCACCGTGTGCCCTCTTACTTCCAGTGCTTGCTCTGCAAGCATTGCTTTACGGTGCCCTATACCTATGTAGCTTGACGAGAGTTGGTCACCAGTGCGTCGTGATGCGAATTTCCCGCTTCGTCACACCGATATTTCCGTAATGCCAACGCACATCTCACAGCCCTTATATGCCGTCTGGCCCAAGAATAATACTCGCGTTCCTGCGAGCCTAAGGCCCAGCGCGTGATGCAAGCTTGATTCGACAGATTTTATAAAAATTTCTCTCAGGAGCACCTGTTCACTTGGTATGCCGCAAAAGTAGGTCTCCCCAATCCCAGCCGCCGGAGATAAATTAGACAAGGAAGTCAAGCCGCAACAACCTTGTCCGAGTATGTATTGTTGTCAATAATGCGGGATGTCACGGTGCACGAGCGTCCCCCCGAGATCATTTACCAAAAAAGAGAAAAAAAATTACGCTGTAAGTCCCGTCGAATAGGGTCGATATCCGACATCCTGGGATCACCCTCCTTCAGTTGCTGGCGACGCAAGTAATCCCTGGGACGACAACACACAAACGTGGGCATGGAGAGAGGTACACTGAAACTCGTTTCAAAGGGTATTAGTCCGCCTGCGCGCGTCCCTGGAGTTCGGACTACGACAACTATTACCAAGGGAGTAGGATATTTGTTTGCCCTTCATTACTATGGGGGACGTGGCAGCCCAACCTGCGGCCGCGGGCTTGTGGCCATCTTCGGCTCAGATGCCATCGTCCTTCACACACCACTGCGTAATCCCTGGGTGATCTAAAATGTCCCTTGGTTTCAGCCCTGACATGGCGAGATGAGAAGGTTGACAGGGCGTATATGGTAATGGACCCTCAGAGGACATGGTGAAATGGCATGAGATGCACAACCTAGTTCGTACAAGCCAAGCATAGATGTACCATGAATTGATCTCAACCAATGGCAGGACCTCAATATTACGAGATGAGGAAACCGCATTCCCGCCATGTTCATAGCTCGAAGCTGCGTCCCGCTGGTTTCTCTCACGGTGCTCTCGGCACCCCATGGTCTAACCAAGCATAGACAAGCTTCACATCAAGAGGTCCTAGATATTTGCGGGGTCAGCTGTACTACTTTGTAAGGAGTGAGTCAAGACAATGAGCCCTCGATGTTGGGAAGTCGGGCGCCAACCGAGTCTGTGTGTCTGGCGTCTTAGTTCCTCCCAGGGGGCGATGCAAATAATCTCGGGTTGTGCTCAGATCGGACTCCTATCTGATCGCACTCAGGTCATTCAATCATTCCACCATCCTCTATTCAGTAGTTGTTGGGGCTCGTTGTACACTACGGAAGGGGAGATCTGAACGAGTTCCGTGCAAGACCTTACTTGAAGTAGACACGTCCTGTCGGCAAGGGTGGCTTTGAGCGCGTGGAAGCGAAGAATGTAGAATTGAGCCCAGTCAATATTGACACTGGGAGAGTGAGAGTGAGCTTTCTCCGAGACCAGCAGATACGCTGCAATATACCACTTAAATGCAGACTATGCAATCTCTGCACATGGGACTAATGCGCCGTCTCAGCCCTGTACATGCGACTGGCGTTCTCATGAGCGAACAGGACCTGCTGGGTTCAGGCATGTGGATATTCATCATGCATTCGACGGGTACTTCGTAGTTGGATCAATCCCCATCGGAGCTCTGCCCATAATGTAACATAACTGCATTCAACATAGAGACCACCTGTGCAATGACAGCCTCACACTTCTCTTATCATGGACGGTTGTTTTTCGGAGGAAGAAATGCTAACACTCATCCCGAATGACACTTCCGTGCGAAGCACGCATCAGATTGTGGGAACCAGAGGCTCAGGACCCCGGAACAGAGAGGGACAGGGAGCAAAGAAAAGCTAGCGGCCTTGCCGATCAATGGCAACTTCGAAGTATATCCCGTCTCAGCGTAGTGATAATAATGCACGGTACTTGCTTCCGTCACCTAAAAAGCCATCGAGCGGGTCGATATATCAATAGTCTCTTGCTTTTCCTCGTTAAGCTTCACCATACCTTTACCTGCTACTAAGAGAAATTGACAGGAAGGAGCTAAGAGCAATAAGGGACAAGAGTCTTCCCCATACGAGCGACAGGCTCGTACTTCGTACCTCGTCGCTCTCATCTCCCCCCTCCGCAGAGTTGAAGAACATGCTGGACCTCAGCATGGGATGGTATCATTGATCTCCTCAAATGCACTCCTTTATCAGGCCCCATAGGTAAGGTCATGGATTCGATAGTTGTTCGCATGGTTGATTGACGGTGAGTTCATCTTCCATACGCCCCAGCATCCCCTGCTCTCCTTGCACAACCCAACCTGGTCGGAGAGAGCTGAGTTCAACGTCATTCCAAGCGGTTTGATGGCCTGTTCTAAGTCGTCAGCTCGGGAAGGGGCAAGGGCAAACCGACAAATGACTGTCTCGGCCGTTCCTACCGCGACTTTCCAGATAGCTCTTAGACCCCTGCGATCGGTCATTTCCCCCCCTCCTGCCTTCCTTCTTTTGGCCGATCAGGTCCTCCCGGTGGCGCCTGCTGCCGAATTGTTCGGAAATCCAGCTTCATGTATAAGCGCTTCCTTCTCAATTTGACTCGACTCTCGCTCACCTGCTCTCCCTGTAGACTCCCGGCACAGTATTAGATCCACTCCGACGGCACTCGACTCATTCGCCTTGTTCGGGCTCGCCACACGATAACTGCACCAACTGCGCTACATTCGGCCCTCCAGAACTCGCGTACACGGCCGCCAAGTCCTCCGACCCCATCAGTTTGTGCAGTGTGCGTCCGCTGTACCTTGCCATCAAATCCATCGCGGCTTAGATTGCCCTTGACAGCAAGGCTTCACTCAGCGACGTTGTGGCAGTTTTCAAGTGACAATCTTGAAATCGGACGGTGATATTAACTTCGCCTTTTTCCCCTTCCTAACTCCCGACGGGGTGGCATACCATATCCTGCCACGGTTCTAGTACAGCTGCGTTGGAGGGTTCTCAGGAGCTTGACGTTTGTGCGGCAGCACAAAGCTCGGGATCCTGCATTATTCGCACAGCTAACTCTCGTCCCTCCGATCACCGTCTGCGAGAGAATATCCCGAATCTCGTCGTCCCGTGGTTACCTCACGCCGGTCACATCTCAGCCAAGTAACTCGAGATTGCGGTACATTGTCACAATGTTTGACGTGATTTGGACGGATCCTGACCGGCAGCTCGTGGGTGAGCATCGAGCGAAGAAAGAGACGGCACGCGAGCAGCAAAAAGCTAGAGACAAGTTGGAGGGAAAACGGTCTTCTCCACCTACTCGAGGTTCGACATCGTCGGGGGAAAAGTCATACGGATTCTTCGGATCTAGAAGCTTGAAGAAGGCGGCAGGTCCCCGAAGAGCGAAGCGACCATCGACCCCAACATCCTACGCAGACCGAACTCCGACGGCCGACGATGGCCAACGACGACATGCGCGGCACCAATGGAATCTCAACACCGCCCCCAGCATGCCGGCAATGAGGCCATCGTCCAACCATTCGAGTGAAGCTGCGTTTTCTCGATGTGACCCCTTTTTCGAGAATGGGGATGCTTCCTATCCGTCTTCTCCCCGGGGTAAGTCTCATGATTATCTTGCGCGTTGATCGCAGCTCACTGAAATCAGGCATTGCAGATTCGGTGGCTTCGAAATGGACTGATCAAACTGGCATGTCGACCCTTTCTGCGTCTGCGACTTCGGTTGCCGAGTCCATCAAATCGACCAAATCTTCCGTTGTTCAAACTCTTGGGCCGTCATCTTTCATCACGGTGAGTACGGAAGTTACTGTGAGCCCACGGACCGAGACGGACATTAGCCACTTGATGTCCGAAGTCTCGATATCGTCGGATGGAAGAGAGGATGTGTCAAGCCCCCCGATGTCACCTAAGTCGATGTAAGTCCCCAATCCCACATGGACCTCATTCTGGTGCTAACGGAACGCAATCACAGGACATTCACTCCCGAGGAACATGATTCACCCATCAGTTTGGTACGATGTCCTCAAACTCCCATGCAGCCACTGTCGCCAACGTGGGCGTCGGCCTTCAAGCCGAATAACCCCGAGGCGTGGCGGCCCCCGGAAGCGTGGAATTACAACCCTCCGGATCCGGAATTCACGAGACCTAAACGACTGAAGCGAACCGAGCCTCGGGAGGTTGTGCAACAGGAAGAAGCCATTTCACTCGACTTGCATGGCATGGGACGGGAGATTGAGATGATGGCAGCGGCCGATCCTATCATCATTCTGCAACGTCTCCGTGAGACATGGGGAAACTATAGTGATATCAGCTTGTACAAGGAGGTCGAAATGGAGAAGAAGAGGTGGATGTTGTCTGCCCTTCACAACATGGATCTCACAGTCGACACATCCCGTCCAAGTACGCAACAAATTCCGATGGAAAGGGTCCAGAAGGTCCTCGTGCTACATGAGACGCAAGGTGAGCATTGATATGGCACTAATACCGGTGGGCGGTTCGCTGACATGAGTAGCGGTTGCGTCGTATCTCGCGGCCGTATACCGGACGAAACAGGTGTACCACATGTCACAATCGCCGCTCTCCCACCGACTTTTCCCCAATGTGCATCCCCTCTCGATTCCGACGGTCTCGGCGTCCAACTTCCCGGTTGCACCTCAGTTATTCGGGGCAGTTCATTCCCTGTCTCTCCCAAGTCTAGTTTCCTCTCACGATATACCTACGATGCTAAAGAGCGTCTATCGGTGTCTAGTTCCAGGCGGAACGTTTCACATTACGTTGATCGACCCAATGCCTGTGGCATCTTCACTTGGGCCTCGCATGAGGGCGTGGCTAGAGGAACACCTCCTCCTCAACCTCGAGAGAAATTTCCGTTGCGTGAATCCCGGAAAGCTATTTCCGATATGGCTAGCCGATTGCGGCCTCCGGGCAGAAGGTAGTACCATCACCACGGCAAAGTTCTCCGCGGTTCCTCGGGAGCGCAGCCAGGAGCAAAGAGGTCTGAGTGACCAGTCCCTCCCAAATGATAAGGACCTCAAGACAGAGCTCCGAGGAGTCGTTGGCCGGATGCTCTGGAAGGAGGTCTGGGGTCCATATATTGAGGTGGATACGTGGTGGTGGGAGGAGCCTGATTGTGTGGAAGAGTGCGTCAAGAACGGTACCCATTGGGAGTACAGCTTGATCGAGGCCGTCAAGTTGGCGTAGAGGGTTGAGTTTTCCCGAGGTTATCGACTCAGGGGACTGGTGAGTGACGAGCGGACAACTACCGCGACAGTAATGTGCTTTGCGCGCTCGATATCAAGTCACACCAGAAAGTATGGCGAGACTGGAAGTGGAGTTGGTCTGGACCCGGACCGGCGTCATTCTGCTTCGTCCTTGACATGTTCAATTTGCAAAATACGCAATTTTAAAGGAGAAGGTTCTTAGAGGAGGAGAGAGGTCTTTTCAGGCCAAACTTATGCTGTCCAAAAATGCACCAAGGTTCCTTTGTTCAAAATGTGCGTTCCAGTCTAACATTTCTATGTTTTCCTTTGTCCAGTTAGCGATAAATCAATCCAACTGCTCAACGAATGTTGGGCTGTGCCATACTCAAGGAAGTAGTGCAAGGCTTCTCACGATAGCCAGTGGATCAGGGCTTTACTCTCATCAATGTCCCATTTTCAGGAATCACCCACAGCCATTTTGAGATACTGTTGGCCAAAGAGATCAGAGGAGGAAAAGGGGCACTATTCACCTGCTCATATCCCTCAGCTGTGGCATCAGGAATGTAAAACAGAGCACATCTCTATCTCTCTCTCTCTCTCTCTCTCTCTCTAGCAAGGGACAGAGCATACTGCCATCCTAGTGTACACTATTTCGTACACAACTTTGGAGACTAGTTCGTACCTAGTAGTGTACTTGTATAGACTTGGTGTCTCCACGGAGGAAGATCAACATCGTCATCCGGGGAAAGACACCCAGAAAAGCCGCTGATCACGGCATCACGGCATCACGGCACTAGAAACGGGGCTGTCGGAGCCGCTACAGCGATCACAGCACACGACCCAACAATAGCGTCGGCGATCACCACTCGAAATGGGAGCCGCTGATCAGAAGCTTCCCCAAACGCTTACTGGTAAAACCTAGCCGAGGGAGCACGAGCGTGGAGATGTGAGGCTAGCAGCGCAAATGGCAATCTCTGTGTATAGTGTACTAATACTTGGTAAGCTGAGATCATCAGGCGGAGGATTCCCACTTGCGATGTGACGATGTTGGACCGCGAAGCTGTGATAACGGCCCTATTGTAACTACTTTCCTAAACTAGTTGATAACTATGGGGCATCAAGAATAGAGAAAAAAAATCGAGAAAGGTTTTCATACCCGGGCTACTTACTTCGTACGTTCTTCGGGCCATTCTTTTCCCTCCTGTTCATTTTCATGTGCCGTCCATCCACCCTCCCTTTTCCCTCCATGGAACGCATCTAGATCTCGATAATCTCACACTGCCCTTGTCCAACGGCTCAATTTATCTCGCTCCCCCCTTCCCCCCTTACCTGAAATAAACGTGGCCAGCTAAGCGAAAAGGGGAAATTCGACGCATCGGCAAGCGTCCGAAGGATTCCTGCGACGCTGCGCTATCTTCTACCACACCCAACACTAGAAACCCTGGGTCGGATCAATGGAAATGCACGTGGGAACGGTTCCGGAAATCTCGATCGCCTGATTTTTGGGCGGAGATAGTATGATGGGTGTTGGTTAGCGGTTTTGGGGGGAGTGTTCTCCCCCTTCTGGCTACTTCGTAAATCGTTGGTGTGTGCACTACGAAGGAGCAGGTTCCAACCGTTTTCGAGGATTTAAGTTTCGTGTTATTTCCCGTCTGAAATTACTCTGGGCTTCCAGGATTCTCCAATTCTCCAAGGAAAAAGGGGTGTTGGGGTCGTTCTTGATCATCCATTGATGTGTCGCGTCGTTGATGCCTCCACGAACTCGCTTACCTTCGTACTTGGACCAAGAACGGCCAGCCGCCCACAAAGACGAAATTTGTCCTTCCCGCCCCCCTTTAGAGAAAAGCGAAGAAAATCTGGGACGCGATTCCTGTCAATTGGGTCTTCCCGTGCCGTTTCCCGCCCTCTCCCTTTTTTGGGTTCTTCTTCTCTTTTTTTTCTTCTGGTTGGCGCCAATTCTTCCCATTATTACACGACAGGAACGAGAACGAGGCATGAAATTTGCGCAACGGGTTGGGGGCTGGCTGTGCCGTGTCCATTTGTCTTAATTCGGTCGGCCGGCTGTTGTGATCGGGAAACGCGGGAGGAGCTGAATTGGCCTGATCTGGAAAAAGCGTCTCTGCGCACGGAACATTCATGGACGGTTTTCTTGCATCTGGAAGTAATATATTTGTAAGGAAGACCTCAGCTGATGCTCGTGGGGGGGCTCGAGGGTATAAAACTCTGCTTCGTGCATGCCGTAGCTACGCAGCATTTGGAATCCGATATGGAAGCGGAAAAGAATCGCCCAGACATGAATGTGTCTTCGCATGTTCAGTGTTGCTTTTCCTTTTGCCCCAGACAAGAAACACCAAAGACCCAAGCCTGTTGCAGTGTCACAGGGAAGGGCGTCCTCTTTCCCCACCTTCTCCATGAGCTTACTCAAACTTCGTCCTCTTATGTTCAATTAAGACCAATTATGAGATAAGGATGAAGGAAACTCGCTGATGCTACTTCATATTACAACTTCAACTTGACACCTCTCACCCTGTCCAAGCATAACGCAATTGTATGAACAGGACAGGACACCCCCTGTAAATATGTAATAAGCTAGCATTAGACCGTCGCTGGTGTCAACATTTTCCCGCACCCCAGAACCAAGACCAAGACCAAGACCCATGCTCATTCCAAGTTGATCAAATCGCTCTGATCAATTGATGGGCGCAAGCCACCACGCGAAAAGGAAGGAAAGGGAAAAAAAAAAAAACAAGGCGTCGCCGATCCCTTCCCAATCTCTCTCTTCGAACTTCATCAAAGGGAAAAGATCTCTATGTACCGATCTACGGCAATGCAGCGCAAATCGCTCTCTCGGAACTCCCGTCTCGGCCCGCGTGGGATTTTTTTCTTCTTCTTTTTCTTTTTGTTTAACGATTGACATGCCACTTCAAACGTCCCGCTCATCATTCAACAGGGCCAACAGGAACCCCCCAGTGCACTGCTCCAAATATTTGATCGCACACGTACACTGAAACCCATGATAAGGGGACTTCTCCAAGCTCCGCAATCAATCTCTCGAAAATTGCTATGGTCCACTCTTTTGCGGGACGACCCCAAGACCCAGAGAGACGGAAATTATTACCTACGAAGTAGCCTGCTGGTATCCGCTGTTGGTTGCAACATATCAATCATTGAGGCAGACGATGCGACCTACTACGAAGTATTGATATACGGAGTAGTGTAATATCTCGTGCTCCGCGGTGTAGTGTAATTAGTGTACGAAGTACATCCGCTTAGGCGTTAGCCCCAGACGCCAGCCATCACGCCAGACGTTTGAAGTGGCTCACTGCTTTTAGTGTCTGCTGTTAGTCCCTACACCAGAAGGAAAAAAAAAAAAAAAAATCTAGCTACACACTTTCGAGGCTAAATAGCACAAAACGTAAGATAGTCAAGTCAAGTGTAGTGTGTTTAACTTGAACATTGATGCCATCGCCGAACACTAGAATCCAAGAAAAAAAAAAAGTCAAAAAGCCAAGCTTTTCCAATCCCACCTACTCCAGAAAGGAAAACGCCTCTTCCCTTGCCAGGCAGGCAAAGACATCCAAAGCCCCCCCAGTGGGGAACCCGTACAGGAACCAACGAGCTGGCGAGATCCTTTACCCCAAGATTTTGATCTCGTTCGAATCCTACCGTTTCCTTCGTACTCCGTTCCCCACTCTCCTTGCCACCCCCTTGTAAAAAATGGGGTTTTTTTTTCCCACCGCCCCCCCCCCGCCCTTTTTGCTCGAAGTGGTAACCATCGCCGACGAGTAAAAACAGACGACATTCTCCAAAGTACTACACTACACTACACGACTCCGTACGTCGTATATGTACGAAGTAGTGTCGTTTACTACTGTTCTCGCTAGGCGTGAAGGAGCCTAATGGCCCCATATACCAACATCACGAACATCTTCCCCCTAATACCTCTCAAGCGACTTGCATCCAGCTTAGGAGTATTCCAAACAAAGACGACGCAGGAAACCCACGTACTACTCACCTTCGAGGTTAGGAAACAATCGAACGCCGAACGCAAGCCCCAATCGGAATCCCTTATCATCCTGCTAAAATAATAAAAACGAACACACTTATTCCTTCGTAACTCCTCCGGATGCTTGGCATTCTATTTATCGTTTCAAAAGACATGCCATGTGCGCGAAATCCTTACCGAGACACATGGTTCCCTGGCCATTCCTGAGATCACTTCGATGTAACCGTCTGTGCGGACCAACGGAGCGCTCCAGACCCTCCAATGTGAGAAAATCATGTGTCCTTGACCATGCATGTTAGATCGCCATCTAGCTTCCATAGTCATCTCGAAGTAAAGACAAAGGCTAGATAGGGTATTGAGTCTTAATTCTGATTTATTTATTTATATATACACTACAGGGATAATGGCCATATAGTAGTAGGGGCCGGGTATAAGGTACTAGAGAGTGCTATCCACACAGAGATAGCGGGTCGGACGGTGAAAAGGTGCAGGCAGGAAACAGAAAGGAAAATAGAGAGAAATATACACACGAGAACCTCCAATAGAGAACCAGCCTTAATGAAGGCATCACAGAACCTGCCCTGGTTTCCCTAAATCCGCAAAAAGCCAGTGAGCCAAAGATTAGTCGCTATCGCGCCCGCCTCCAACTCCAATGAACCATTCCGGTAAGAGTCCGACCCAGGGCCCATCGTTACGGGCAAGAGAGTAGAAAAAACTAGGCCAAAAAAAAAAAGGTTGAAAAAAGAAGAAAAGTGGAAAATATCGCTCAGTGACGTATTGAAGGCCGTAGGATGGAGAAATTTTAAAGGGGGAAATGCGAATCAAAAGCTGTATGGCAAGCGGGAGTCGCCGTAGCAGAAGAGACTCCGCCTAAAAAATGGCCAGACAAGATAACATCATCCTCATCGGCCCTCGTAATCCTGCCGTAAAACTCGTGTGGATCGCTTCATAAAAAAATTTTTTTTTTTTCGTCTTCCCATCTTCAGTTCCCACTTGTCCCACTCACTAGTGAGATCGCAAGTCGTTCGAGTTCGGCCTACTAATTTGGAGCTCCGTCATGCTCTCGCTTTCGTACTTCTTCGTTCCGGTACGTCGAGAAAAGTCCGATCGAAGGGCGATATTCTCATTCGACTTTGGTGCGGGCAAGAGACCCAGCTCTCGGAAGTACGTCTTGCATCCGGTCATGGAAGTCGTGATGTAGATAACACAGTTCCACAATCCCTGGAGCGGAAGGACGAACGCCGCAGCATACTCGAGTCCAAGAATTGAGTGGCCATTATTGAGAATCGAGTAGACTCGGTTGGCGCTGGACGGGATCCACGTAATCAGGATGGCTGCGAAGAATAGAATAGCGCACTTGGTGTAAGACCAGGCCGCGTTGTTCGCTTCGTAGTTCTTTCGTCGTTGAAGTGCAGAAAGCGTGTTTTTGGTGTTGGTGGAAGGTCCGCTCTGCACGTGCATGGTAGTTGTTGCCGTCGGCGGGACGGGGGCCGCAGCCTGATTCTCAACATCGGCGGAAATGGTGACCGAGTACGCCGCAGCGCCTGGTGCCTGTCCCTGTTGGGCGTTCGTAACACTCGAGTCTCGGCGATGACGACCGGCAACCACAGCAGACGGCGACATGTTCGATCCCTGGCCACGATCAACTACCTCAGTAGTAACAAAAACTTCAGTCGTTTTGGACGTCGAGTATGGGTCGGTGTCGCTGTCGGGAACACTAATGTTGTAAAGCATTTTTCTTTTTTCGTAAATCGTTCGCCCGGCGCGTACGTAGATAAACAAGGTCACAAAGAGCACCAACCTATACGAGAGTAACATCATAACGGTTAGTTTTTGCCCTTTTTGTTCCTTATTCAAGTGAGGCCTCTTCTTACCAGACCGGACCATAAAAGGTGGCGATTCGGAAGGTTTGCCATTCAGGAGTCACCCAGCACCATAGTGTCGCATCTCCATACATCCGGGATCCACCCTTATCCTTGATGAAAATGAAGATGAAGGCGGGGACCAAAGGGACGCCATAGTTGAAGACGAGATACGGAATTTCCATCTTGCGAAGCTTGCGGGCGTCAAACTTCCGGTAAAAGGTGAGGTAGACATTAATAGCCATGGCCAGGGTCCAAAGACAATCAGCAGGCATGAACCTAGATTTCACCAGTCAATAAATGTATGGTTACTTTGGAAATATGTCTTCGTCATCGGGACTCACATTTGGATGAGGAAGGCTTGAAGCTGGCACCCGGCACTGTTAGGCCTCTTAGTAAACGACAGCGCCATGAGAGTGGCTACGTTCGTCATGAGGTTGCCGAAGGATGCGTAAAACACGAGGCGGTTGATGGGTTTCCGGAAGGCGTGAGATGTCAGGAAGGTGATTATGACGAAGATCGACGCAAGCAGAGAGGGCACTGAGCTGACTCTCTCGAGAATGGAAATGATATGAATCGATTCTTCGCTTAGCATGTACGGCTCATGCGTGCTGCTCCTCGCCATCACTTGAGCCCCGAAGGGCGTGCCTGGCGATGTGTCCGCCAGAGACATTGTTGTTGTAGTTCCCTCCGATGTTGATGCGGTTGTTGCGAGGAGGCGTAGCCAGCTGAAGTCGAAAGTGGAGGTTTAGGTTGGATGGGAGGAAGAGAGTTTATAAAAACCCACCTCGCTGGATCGTCGGTAGACTAATGAGCGTGCAGAGAGGAGTGTTTAAAAGAATGAAGGCGAGAGAGGGTGTGGGCTTGTGAAGGAATCAATAGGCGTGGTATAAGACGGGTCGTAGTACTAGTAGTTACTAGTAATAGTAGTGGTACAGAGCCTGCCCCACCACCATTCCACCAGGCAAGACGACGTCAAATACTGAGTACAAGCGTTGCCCCTTGCCTGGGGGGGGATCGTATACTTCGCGTACGAAGTACTATGTTGTAGTGCCAGAAGCACAAAAGTGACACGGCACCTTCCTCTCGAGTCAACGCCAACGAGAGGCGGAAGGTGCGGTAGCGTATGTACTTGGACGAAGTAGTGTACACTACACTACATACACGACACTACTGTGCTGCGGGACTGGCGCGTGGAAGGAGGCAAGGGTGAGAGGCCCTGGTTAGATATTATGCTGCAGATCTGGTCAAGGGACTCGAGCCTGCGGGGACACCTGGAATGCCAAGAGTACAAAGGGTAGGGATCAACGATGTTGGAGAGGATTGCAATTACCAGATCTGGATCAAATGGGGAATGAATGGGACCGGCGACCATTAAAGTAGGCGCACATGGCAGACAAACGCCCGCGAGGACGGGGTGGGAAAAGCCAAGATGGTGTGCAGAGGCAAAACAAGCCAATCTGAATAACTGGGTTGAAATGTTTGAAGAGAGCGGCACAAGGAAAAGGAAAAATAGACGGACGATACGCATCAAGCGAGGAATGGTGAGGGGGGAGGACGAGGAAGCAAGGCAGCAAAAATCTTGCCGAGTACTTCGGAGATGTGATTCAGGACGACGAGCAGATCTCCGGGGTTGATTGGGTCTGGGGGAGGAGAGAAAGTCTCCTACCGGCTAAGGATGGGTGGGTGACTTTACTCCGCACTCGAGATGTGCGGAGAAGTGTAGATAGTCTGGTTCACTGGGGTAGGGCGTTTCTGCATCCAGGCCGAGGAGGGTATAGTGTGTGGTGACGACGGTGACGCTGAATGCGATGCGACAATGGACGAGAACTCCGGTTCTTCAGGCCAGTCAAACCACATGGCGAGACCGCCCATGTCGAAGGAAGGATTCCTCGCTGGCGAGGGACTCGCATGGTTCTGGCGGACTAGTAGTCGTATCCTCCGAGGGAGCTGCACCATTAGCGCTTGGCAAATGGTATGACCAGATCACAGCCAGCATCAAGACTCATAAACTACATCGAACTTCGTGGTAAACTGGCTGGCATCCTTCGTACCAGGCTAACAAGCACTTGCAGGAGCGCCGCAGAGGCAAAATCGAGGATGTGGGGCAGCTTACACCATCAACCACGTTCTTGCCTCGTTCTTGCCTCGAGACTTTGGCCAGGACAAGAACGAGAGTTTGACTTGGACCAATGTCTAGAAGGGGAATCCTAGTCACCCACGCCTTCCTAGTCTTCCTGCCATGCAGACCACATGTCCGTGTGTATGGGTCCCCCCAGTCTCCATTAATCCGGATTAGGAGGGAGCGGGCAAGCGGGCGGAGACAGATTTGAAACCCCTGTCGAAGAAAAACGTTGTTGTGTCAGGGGTGTCCCTCCCAGCAATTAGCCACCGACTTTTTGTCTTTTTTATCTTTTTCTGCACTTGGTTGGGCCTTTCCCTTCCCGCTGCGCTGCAAGGACGGACTCGGTTAAGAATGGACATGGACAACCCAACTTCTTGCTCATCTGTTTTTTCCGAGGATTCGTTGATGATTGGGTCAGATCGATTTGTGGACGTCACGACGAGGACGTATTGACTGTTACCCCTCATAGCAGGCAGTGCCCGCATCAGACATTGATCAATGCCAGCTGGGGTTTGGCGGTCTACTACCGTGCCCTCGTATGACAACTAGTTATATTGTATGGGTTGTCGACGCTGGGAGGTGAAGGCGTTGGGTCTGCCGCTCAAGTCCGTGGAAGCCACCTTTAGAAAAATCCGATACTTAGCAGGCAGTCGTTCGATATCTTGCAACTAACTCGTCTTAGTAAAGTCGCACAAGTAGATCTTCTTCATGCCAGTGAAGGGCTTGGAAATCAAAGCTAACAGTGCTTTAATTGCAAATCACCAAATCACCCAACTCCAAAAGTTAGCGGCCGCTGCGCCATGAATCGATGCCATACCATGGGCCGCGGGCCTGCACTAAATTGCTCACGACACTGACCCGTGAGTAGCTTAGCTCCAAAGTCTAGACCACGAATCTCGTTACCATCACGATAGGCCCTTCGGTGTCGAAGACTTCAATTTTGGTTTCTTCCTCGAAAGGAGGGCTGCTAATTACCTCACGCTCACGCCTAGCTCACACCGAGACCCAATATCCTTTTCCCCGTTTTTTGAGCATTGTCCAACCTCACATCAGCCACTGCGCTCATGCGTTCGAGCCAACATTAGCTTCAAGTCCCCACGAATACTGATTCGCCAATACCCATCCATCGCCTTATTTGGTCACTCAGAAATCGTCTCTTTAAACCACCACTCCGCTTCTTGTTCTTGCTTGGCAAACTGAGAACTGCGGCAGCCAAGTATGACAATGATACGCTGGCCTGGGGACCCCGTACTTCCCCCAGTTCGGGGTACGGGAACATCGAATCAGTCGGATTTTATGCTAACAATTCTCCTCTTTTAGTTTCCCTCCCCGCCCCCAGGTAAGGGTCTTCGCCGTCTGTGGGGAGCCGCACAACTGCTCATGATCGCCCGATGATGGGCATCGGCGACATCTGGGGAGGATGGCAAGCCACGCGGGGATCTGTCTTTCCCCTCCCATGGCTTTTTTTAGCGTATCAATCCAGAATCCAGAATCCAGCACATTTGATTGAAGCTGCATTGACGATAGGATGACTTCACATTTAATTGACGTCTAAGAAGTGTGCGAAAAGTTAACAACACTTGAAACCTGGGGCGATCCACAATATTCCCACATCTCGGATGCAAGCACGCGACAGCCACTTACACCGAGTCAACTAAAGATTGCAATCATCAATGTACGATTTGGGAGCTGATATGGGAATGGACACCAAAGTCTTACATCAAAGGCTATCATGTGCAACGCTCGTGATAATACCTCAGTTAGACTCTCCAGTCCTTTCGCAAGCCGGCGGCAACCGCAGGATCTTGTGATTGGATTTTAATTGTAGCCCCCCTGCATCTGCGTCGGTGCGCACACCAATTCTCTCAACAACCCACGTGTGGTAGGCGTGGTGGACCGGACTAATGGCTTGAAGGAAGGCCTCGAAGTCGGCTAGAAGAGACAAAGAAGAAACCACCCTGCGGTCATTATTGCTTCAGTCCAATTTTAAGCTTTACAGCGCATCGGAGCCGCTTCCTCTTTGAAGCGAATACTACTTCGTGTCTTTCGAGATGTTATGCTTTCGAACCAGGCATCAACCTTGTTTGACGCCCCCTCATCCACGGAGTCCAAAGCAATACACTATTGTTATTGATGCAGTGTTATTGTAATGCGCCTTTCCGTGAAAGCCAAATCGATAGTTTCTGGGGCCGAGCACCGACGCGACGAACGACGTCCCAGAAATCAGGAACCGAACCCCAGAGCCGTCTTGCTTTGGCATGAAGCGCAGCATTGGAGATGGAGCCCTTTAATATTGCGACGTATTATCGCTACCACAGAGTGTTGGTTCCGACAACCAGTTTCTGCTCAGCTCCTCTCCCCACATCGTGCGTAATATTTAATACTATTTTATATACGCTAGCTTTCTACTACACGGACGTCGTACTTTGTCGGATGGAGAGTTGCTTTCTTTTCTTGTACGAGCACGCAAGAGCCGCATGATGATCGGTCACCATTCTGTTGTCCTTCCACATTCCGCTTCATCCTTCATAGCACAGGACGACGCAGAGATTGGTCGAACCTGGCGTAAAATGCAAATTTGGGACAAAGATTAAGCCGCAAGGAACAACTCTGCTGAGCGCGTGTTCCGTCAATTCTTCCGCAAGAGTACGAAGTCAAGGGAGGAGCCACACCCCCAAAAGAGCAGAGCTTCCCCAGCCTCCTCCACAGTCTTGGACGACTGTTTGGGGCTCCTCTCGTGCGCAACAGTGGGATGCAACCCACCTTATGCCAGGTCTCCGTCTAGTCTTGCCAGCTACGATGTATGCACTCCTTTAAATGATACAGATACCAGCAGCACTGCCCAGCAGAATGTTTCATAGCGAGAAATGAATGGGAGGGCCATCTTATCCTGCCCCGGAAGTCGAACCTCGTCGGTTCATTGGACCATCTTCTGATATCAGCCGTAAATTGGACCCGAGGAATGCTCTCGGCTCGCAGCACCACCCAACAATCATTGACCGGCTTCGTATGAATGGTCCCCACACCTACCAAAAGGAGCGCTTTGGACATCGCCAAGATGCCTCAATATATTAGTATAATACAGCAGAAGCGAAGTGAGGTTCCCCAGGAACCATCACCACCGTTTCCGAAGTATACAGGGCCACCTTCGTCTGCTGAACGAAGTGACTTGTAATTTTGGAGGATTGGGCATTGCCATTGCGCTTTCTGCATCCTCCCCTCCTCCCTTCAAACCCTTACCGTTTCGGTGATATTGGTGACGCCTCCAAACGAGCGGCGCTGCGTAACCTGGCACTGGCATTCCTCACCGGATGCCATTGCGGCTAGCTCGCTGATCTCGACGTTTCTTAGGCAAAACTTACTTAGGCGGACCGGAGTTTCGAGTCGCGGGATGATCAACGCCATCGAACGATTGTGTAGTTTTGCCCTTTTCCACCAGAAGCAAACGGATTGTCACCGGAGGAGCAAGGTTTAGTGGCGTCGTCTAACCAACAGATTCACGTATCCTCCACCCCTCCGACTCGAGCTGATAGCGTCGGAGCAGACCGATTGAAAGCCGCGGAATGTTATGTGCTGCCGAAAAGAGACAAAAGTTTGCTCGGGCTGCATCAATCAATGATGGTGGTGGTGGTGATGATTCCCAAAGAGATATCGGTCGTGTTTAATTCTCTTGACTCCAGTCCCCCTTGGTTCGAACTGCGCCCTGACCCTGACTCTATTTCTCTTGCTCTTCATGTTCGTCTCATTCCCTTGCACACTCTCCCCCCTGCACTGATTGAGGAATACTCGAAGACTTGTCTATCAGCAAATGCCGACCGAAATCTGCAAGGCTGAATCAATGGTGTTGTGCCCCTGAAACAGATACGCAAATATACCAGAACGAGCCTGTCAAATACTTTCCGTATTGATAAAAGATCAATGTACTCAGTAGTTGAACACTCTGGCCTTCTGTTTTTGGTGGTCACTTGCGGCACCGTGACCTGCATCTAGCCACACCAGAGCAGGAGCGAGTTGAGCCCTTGTCGCTACATCACAGGACATCATCACAGGACCTTCGTGCACCTCTACAAAGTAAGGGAGAGCAGATAGGGAAGAAAGGGAGGAGGAACATTTTAGTAACATATCAGACTGAATACTTCGTCCGCGAGTATTCTTCCCTGCAAACCACGCGGCGAGGTACGCCATCGATGACAGGGTAGGAGGTAGATTATCCCGTCAACTTAATCTCCAATCCAGATCCTATGAAGCTCGGATTGCAGGGGGGTGGAAGCAGCGCCACCTTCCCACCAGTTCTTCCGCTCCTCAACAGGGTAGGAAGGTGCGAGACGGGGGACATGACAGGGCTTGTCTAGAGTGATGATGTGCGTTCCCAGTCTTTGATCTTATCAAGGTCGATCTTATTTGGTAGGATATACAAGTAGGCGGCCAAAAGAGTAATCTCGACCGCTCCCCATCGTGCAACGAAAAGAGAAACAGCCAATATCGCCTCTATTTCGGTGTTTGTACGGTCACTCATCTGTCCTGTCCAACACACCTTTGATCTATTGACGCATTCGCATTCACCAGAACATGTCGATCTTGGGTGACTGCGTCAGGACTGCCGCTACTCTGAATAACCACAGATCAGCAAACAAAGCTATTGTCGGAGAACAATCGCCTTCAATATAATATCTGCCCTTGCGTATACCAGTGTAAGTCGACGGTAGGAGACGATCACTCATTTGTTCCACCTTCTATTGTGCGTAGCCGTTCACCAGAACAGCCGAGACCGTCGACCTTGTGTTTGGTGGGAGGGCCTGACTAGATGCCATCCCCTGTGTTGTTTCCAAATGCCTATGGATACCGATTTATCTTTCATACAGTCTCGGCACATGTGCCGCGTCCAACTTTACACCGGAGCCGGTCCTAAGTCACAGATCCAGGTGTCTGGCTCCTCGGTATGCATGCGTGGGCGGGATATTGGACTCTCCTCCGACTGCATTGCCGCCAGAAGCTCTCCGGCTGAAGGCAAGACGCAACATTTCTCGTGTTTCGGTGTTTTGCCGTGCCGCTTGATGAAAATCTACCATTCTTTCTTCTCGTTTTTCATCTAAATTTCGTTCTTGGCGCACATATTGCACATTCCAGGCAGTTGGTGTTGCAGACGCATTTTGCCGATTCGGGCTTGTCGATACTGCCGGGACTGTGAACATCAACTGAGACTCGTTTCTTCTCCCCGTGCAGTTGGTGTGCTGCAAGTTGCTCCCAACGACAATAGCAGCTCGGCATTATCTGCCGCCAGGCCATTCCAGGCAATTGATCGCCAGGAATCATTGATCAGCAGAAGCTCCTTGCTTGCAACTACCGGGTTTGCCGTCTCAATCAACGAGTTGGGAGTCGTCACTCACATCACAAGGACGGTCCCTGGAATGTTCGCCTTCACTTCGGTCCGTCCAGCTGAATGTGTCAAAATACTGGTATACGGACCAGCCAATGATCCGGGAGAGCAAGACCCGTGTGGATGTTCAAAACAAAGAGGGAGATTTGCAAGCCAGCTCGGAGTCCACAGTTCTGGAACGAACATTGCTTGCTCCCAGTCAGTGCTCGAGCCCGAGTGACGATGAATGTGGAAGGTGCACAGATCCCTACTTTAGTGGGCGCCACTACGCAAGGTTGTCTGCAGTGTACGAAGCACACAGAGCGCAACGGAGCATCGTGTACTTCGTGCGGAGGTAAACCATCATTGATCCATATCAAAGGTGTGAAGGACAAAAGTATTTCGTCTTGTAAACTTTTTTTGTACACTACAATCCAAAAAAACACTCGGTCCCTCCCCTTGCTCACATTGCCCATCTTGTGCGATCTTACCTGCAGCCCCCTTACTTCCCCTCCCCTCATACTTGAATCGACGTGAAGACGAAAACGGCATAGTGCTGTGGCGATTCCTGACGCCTCGACACTTCCCTTCCCACCTGGTCCCTGCCAAGTCCGAGCGAAGTCGACGAATAACTGCACTACACTTAACTTCATCCACCAATACAAGAACGAAGTAGTGAGGAGTCTTAGGCCCAGCCTGAGTCTTGAGGGCACTATTGCCTCGTGGTGTCTAACCCGCGCTAGCCTGCTTTCATGCCCAACTCCGTGATATAAACTACACACCAGGACAAGCGCACTGGATAATAGAGTTTCAGTGCCTGCCTTGGTTGTTCTAGCGCTGGCTTTTCTGGCTTTCGGCTCGGAAGGCGGAAATGGTTAGTGGAGGAGAATTGGAGAAACGACATGGCGAAGAACCGACTCAGTTGGCGCAAAAAGAATCACTTGCCAAAAATCGTTCTGTGAGGAGCTAACTAACTCCTCGAGCTAGAGTTGGTGCGGCTAGAGCAGCGTTGACCGCGGAACTACCTAGATTCGAAGAACCGAATTTGATTTACACCGGCTTGAGAGCCACTTACGACTTCCTCGGACCATTCAAGCCTCATGTTCTAGTGTACTTCCTCTACCCGGCCCTGCTGTGGCGGCACCATACCGAGGTCCAACACATGGTGATAGCTTCACTTAACCGAAGAGCTTCACGCCCTGGGAAATATCGATAGAGCCCACACGGTGCCTCAACAATCACACTCCACACTTCGATCCGAGTGACTGCCTCTCCACCAGATACTACCCCCAGGTTTGAGATTGCTTGGGAAACGTGGAGAAACCCCGCCCACCCCCATCTCCGCTCTCCTCTGTTTCGTAGAGCTAACCACGCAGGTGGATGAGTGTCCCCTGATCGGGTTGAACATCCAGATGTGTACGAGGAACCCTCAACTTGGACACTGAGGAGTTTTAGAAAAGCATCCTACCCGCAATTGCTACTCAGACCCCATCAATCGATGTTACCGAACTGCTACCCGCATGCTGCGTCTTCCTCCTTCATATTGGAGGCCAGTGCACAACTTAATAGCCGGCCATCGTCTGTACGTAGTAATCTATTATCAATGGTATGATCCTCTTGGCGTCATACGTCTTTGGGGCAAGCCGGTCAAGTTAGGGGGGTTGCCAGAGAAAAGCATGCCTTGATGCCATTAGTATGAGAGGAGGGTGGGACAAGACCGGTGTGCTGGGGAAGAAGAAGGATAGAGAACATGGACCTTGTCTTGCCCCATGACTCTGCGGTAGAGGCTATTCGAACTCGCTCGATTCGTTCTATTTGGCCTTTCCTTTTGTGAGGTCTTCTGTGTGTAGGGACGTTTATTTGCCTCCATAGTGCTACAATGTTGCCTTCAACAGAGAGTAAGCTTGTGTGATTCCAACCCTTTGACACAGGCACGTCCACGCCGTCCAAAGACTCAGAGTCAGTAATAAACTGACACTCAATAGGTGCATTGTCAACCCGGCCATTTGAAGATCGAAGATTGTTTCCTGCCTATGCCCTCCCGATTGCCGTCGTTTCTGCCTTCGAGACTGTGCGGTTATCGTATTACTCCTCGACCGTGACAAAGAGAAGGGCAGAGTATTGTCTGCATGTCAGAAACATGACTCTCGTTCTGTTTGGCTAGCACCTTCAGGAAGCAGGCTCATATACTCCGTTCTATGACCCTTTGTCAACCGCAATGAGTCCGGCCGGACCACCACGTTAAGGTCTACGAGCCTATACACTGGAGTCAGGTCGAATAGGCATGGAACAGAGAAGATGATCCCCGTCGTCCTCGTCATTCCATGTTAACAATCGAACAGGTAGGCAGCGTTGACTACCTGTGCAACAAAACGGCTTCGGCGGTCGACAAAGCCACAATGAGAGAAACTGGTTTAGGCGTGTAGAGTTGGTATAAGAGGATAGGGATGCCCGTAAGAGTGTAGATGCCGTAGGAAAAGCGAGTGGAAGGGAAGTAATAGATGATATCTAAACACATCAGCGATGGCAGTTCTCGAGCTTCTTGCTCCCCGACATTACCCAGCTATAACACATCTCAACGGTTCTCCGTCGGAAAGGCTCTGTAAACGACCTCTCGATCGGGACTGGCTCCCCGCAACGACCATGGCGAAATCCAAGAAACGCCAGAGAAAGCGTTCCAACAGAGCAAGGAGATGCTCCCCATACCCTTCCAATACGCAGAAGTCGAAACCGGGACAACCTAGCAGATGCCAAAAGTCATCACCGCCCCGTAAACGCCAACGCGGACGTGACACTTCCAGCGAAGACACCGACGGCGATACCAACATGCCCTCTCTAGGCCCCAATAGAAGCTCAACAACATCTGCTGTCACCCGCTCCCCTCAGCCGCCATCTCCAACGACATCATCATCACAACACCGCGAAGACCTCGCCCCAAGAGACTGCCCAACCTGCGAACTAATGCAGTCACGCGCGGCGTCCCTCAGAGATACCCTCACAGCACTAGCTACCGCCCAGGCCGGTGCGATCGACCTTTGGGCCGGCCCGTCAGTGGTCGCGGCTGATCAGTCACAGGCACCCGTCGAGGAGAAGAAGACCGCGGACTCTATGGATTGGCAGCAGGACTGTGCTCTCCCCGTACGGATCGTGACGGATGTGCCGGAGTTGAGATGTTATCCGCGTGAGATTGTACGGTGGCCGGAGGTTCAGTCGAGCCTTTCTTAATTCGAAGGCTTTAGGGATAATAACAGAGAACTAAGTGTTAACAATATATGGGACCGGGACGGGGTTGGGTCATAGTTGGACTAGAGGTCTAGGGTGGGTGGTGTTAGAGGATAAGGTTACCTCGTTGCGCAAATAGAACGGGCCGACAACTTTCTGGGAGACTTCTCAATAAGTTCAACTGTGCTAGGCAATAGATTCTCATCGGCATGACACAAGACATTAGTTCGTAGCAGCAGAATCGGCCAGCAGAGGACCTCCGAAGGCGCCTATACAGCACCAAGCGTCGCAACCCTCCCACCACCCACAGCACGGTCAACGATGACGAGGACATCACCTTCTCTCCGGCGCGTCAGACTCTTCAATAGCCGCTCTGAACCGAGTCAAAGTGGTGTTCCACCCCGAATTCCTCAACTCTCCCGGCCGAAGAAGAACTCGACCTGTAGGATTGCCAGCCGTCGATTAGGAGGGGACCGGTTCTCGGGGGTATAGTCATAGAGGTGACAATTGTCTCTCACAATCTGTCCAGAGTAAAGATGGGGAACGACTAGGCTGTATGAAGCGCGAGAACAATAGGGTCGAGAGAGAGAGATGAAAACTTCACAATGGCGCATTTCGCAACCTCTGACATCTGCCAATCATCAGTTGAAGAGTACTATGGATGCCCTGGGAACCGTCAAGTATAAGTTTTACATCAGCAGTAGAGACCAACGATGCAACCAACGATGCGTAGAAGGAATCTACAACCAAAAAGTGCAAGAAAATAGGACAGGCGACAAAAAAAAAAAAGAAAAAAGAAGAAAAAGCCAAAAGAGCCATTATCAGTTCACCCCAACGCCGTAGCCTGTAGTTCCAACCATGGTACCTCAAGATTTTGCTCGACCTCCATGCTCAACCCGCACACCTCGAATCACGGATGTAAGCAGCAAACTAGAGGGCCATACGACAACCGCTCACGTTGCCGACACCCGTGATGCGAGAGGCCATCCACTGACAGCTTAATAACGGAGATACTCAAACACGACCATGGCATGGCCACGCTCGTACGCCTCTGCATCATTTGTGTTAGTCTTGTTCGTCCAGCGACAGCGTGTTCCGAGATGAGGTACTTACCGAGACTGATCTGCTCCTTGGGCTTGAACTTCAAAGCCCTCATCTCCTCAACAACTTGCGCGTACACCTGAGCGGGAGGCGCCGTAGAGTCGATACAGTTGGCCTTGATACTGAGAAGGACCTTTCCGCCGACCTTGAGGAAGCATCCAGCGTTCTCAGCGATGATACGGGCGGGATCGGGCTGGGCGACATCGCAGAAGATGACATCTACCATGCCGTCAACGAAGAGACGGTAGGAAGCAGGCTTTCGGGCATCCTCAACGATGGGGTTAACGTTGTGGCGCTTTTGGCACATGGTAATAAGATCACGGCCACTGCGGCGAGAAAACTCGACAGCATAGACGCGACCCGTAGGTCCAACAATATCCGAAACGTGCGAAACGGTGGTACCCGACGCCGCACCGAGGTACAGGACCTTGCTTCCGGGTTGGATATAGAGCGTATCGATACCGGCGAGAATGGCAGCGGCGATCTTGGAACGGAAGGGGTTCCACAGACGGTACTCGATCTTGGTCGTTGTGGTGGAGCCGTCCTCGTTTGTTTCCGTATCGTTGACTTCGACCTTCTTCTCACCGTAGACGCTGACGCCGGGCGCGAAGCTGCGGGTAGCGAGGTCGTCCTGCTTTCCTCGAGAGATGAACACACCAGGGTGACGATGTCGTTCCTAAGAGCCGCCGCTTGTTAGTGATAGCCGTGGGAAAATGGCGACGAGATACTGGTAAGGATGATACGAACAATGATAGCCTTCTGGCCACCCTTCGTGCCGCCGGGCTTGCCTCCCCTAGCACCACCGCGGGGGCCGCCTCGACCCCGCGGACCACCCCGTCCACCAGGACCACCACGTCCACCGCCACCTCGTCCGCCACGGAATCCACCGGCACCACCGCCTCCTGTTCAGTCTCGATGTTAGATACACCATCATCTAGTAGGACTAGGCATCTACAATATCAGAGCCCCGGGGTGGGCCATGGATCTGAAATCTGCAAGGGCAGTCAAGGATGATCACATACCTCTGCCACCACGGGGAGCACCACCACCTCGACCGCCGCCTCCACGAGCACCAGCACGTCCTCCTCTAAATCCCGGGGCCATGTTGGACTATGCACAAAAGATCACAAGGCTTCAGGGTATCGCAAATTTCGAGCCTGCCGAAAAAAGATCTCTAAGACGAGGAAATCGGCGAAGCTTCAGAAGACTGCTGAGATACTGCGACAAAAAAAATAACGGTTCGCTGCTAGATTCTCGAGTTGAGTAAAGCTGAACGAGGACGGCGAGCCGGTTCCACGACCAGTGTTGTAACTGGAAAGTGTCGAGGGATCTCGAAAAGATTAAAGATGGCTGGAGGTCACTTTCTGGGGCGAGTCCCTAGAAATTTTTTTTTTTTTTTTCTTTCGTAGCTCCCTTTCCCTTGGAAAATTTTCGGCCTGCTTTGAAGGGCTGGACTGTAACTGCGCTGCATGCGGGGACCTTGCGGCAATTGAGTCCCCTAATTGGTAGAACGCTATAGTTCACCCGATAAATTTCCGCTCATGGTTCTGGGTCGTAAGTCACGTGTCGGCCCAAGCTATCGTCAATATTATAGTTGAGACGACCTTCATCTTGCCTGGCATCTCATCAGCTCTTAGCCGGTGACATGGGATGAAAGCAGTTCAACATATTCAATAGTATTTCATTTTCCTACAAAGCTAGATTGCCGAAGGGAGCCTGTTAGGAATCTTTGGAAACTCGCCATAATTAAATGTCAGCGCGTTGGTAACAAGGCTCATGTACTCGAAGTCAAGCAGCCCGGCTTCTTCCTCGTCTATCGTCGTCTCTAAGACCTCGGTGGGGAGAGTGGCCGGCCCCGCTCCGCGGCCAACTAAAATATCTACACGGAGGGACGTGAAGGCGAGATTTCAAAAAATCCGTAAGCGAGCGGGCTCCTAGCAATACACTACAATGTAGCCCAACATCAGGAAATTGGCTACCAGTCAGGCAAGCGAGATTATTCGCATCACAGGACATAGACCATAAACACCATGGTAGTTTATCACAATGTGCTCGGGGCTGACTCTGAAATGAAATCCTTACCTCGATTGTTCCTCAAAAGAGCCCCCCAAGCTAAGATCTTAAACGTTTAGATCTGACTCGTGCAGAATCCCCAATCGCTGAGAAGCGGGGACAATATCACAATGGTGGGGTCGTGGAAGCGACGACAGAGGAATTGAATTCCTATGGTCCTCTGAGACTTATGTAAACACAAGATTGCCCAAATGTTGGGTAATGTTAACGGTTGATGTCAGCTGGCAGAGGGCAACAGTTATCCCACGTGATATTTGGAGTCCAAGACCCAGGACCAGGTCAAGCAAACCACACTTATTTTGAAGCACAGAGTGAAATCTGATGAAATTACTCTCAAATATTAGAATGAAGAAACTTATTTGAATCGTAGGCCAAGAATTATTGAGGAAACGCCCATAGGTGAGAAATTCAAAGGAAGAAACGAAACTGTGTCATTGCGTTGCATCTGCATCTCTCTGATAAATTCTAAGCAGGCGCTGCTTTTGCGTGGGGCAAATTTCTTTCCCAAGGTCCTTCCCAAAGAGGTCACAACCCTAAGCCCTTCACCTCAGCCAATCAAATAACACGTCCTTGCCGTCTCCAACCTCGAGAAGTATCCTAGGAACATCGTCAATTTTTCGAATTTCTTCATACATCCAACCAGACTTTCGACACAGCAGCAATCGACTCCATCACCAAACGTCAAGATGGTAAGTGTTCTTATTTTGGCTGAGGAGGATTATTCCAGTACCTATGTCGATTATTTTTTCCTCGTCAACGTGGATTATCCGTCCTGCGACCATATTTCGACGAAATTTTCGATGGCGTTCAAGACGACAGCCATGATGACGGAAAGGCTGACTTTGGGCATATAGGTTCGATACGCAGCCCACGAGATCCAGCCCGCCAAGTCGGCCCGCGCCCGCGGCTCCTACCTCCGCGTCTCCTTCAAGAACACCAGGGAAACTGCCCAGGCCATCAACGGATGGAAGTTGCAGCGCGCTGTTGCTTTCCTTGAGAACGTCGTCGAGAAGAAGGAGGCTGTTCCTTTCCGCCGATTCTGCGGCAGCATTGGCCGAACTGCGCAAGGTAAATATTTGCCCTCGGAAGCCCGGTTCTATGTATAGCGTCGCAAAGCAAATGCTGTCAAAAGTGTCGGCCGAGTTTTGAATGACGACGACTCGAAATGTTTGGGGCTTGAGATGAGGGTCGGGGTGGTACTCTCTAATGGATCTTGCGCTGACCGGCTCTCCCCCCCAATGCAGGAAAGCAGTTCGGTGTCACCCGTGCCCGATGGCCCGTTAAGTCCGCCCAGTTCCTCCTCGGCCTCCTAAAGAACGCCGAATCCAACGCCGACGCCAAGGGTCTCGACTCCAGCAACTTGGTCGTCAAGCACATCCAGGTCAACCAGGCCCCCAAGCAGCGAAGGCGCACCTACCGCGCTCACGGTCGTGTATGTGCATCATGTTCCCCCGCCCAGCCCAGCTGCGGGCAGACCGATTATGACTGGTGTGTACTAATTCTGAAATCTGTCTAGATCAACCCCTACATGTCGAGCCCTTGCCACATCGAACTCATCCTCACCGAGGGCGACGAGGCCGTTGAGAAGTCGGATGCTGTTGTTGCGCACGGAGAGAGGCTCAACTCGAGGCAGCGTGGTGTCCGTGTCCGAAAGGCGCTCACCGCGGCGTAAGGAAAAAAATAGGGTGTTTGAAAAGTGAGGGTTGGCGTGACTAGAGATTGGCCACGGCTTTTTATTTTGTTACTGGTGTACGGTTGAGCATGGCATTCAGGGAAACGGCTTCCTCGCAAAAACCTCAATAAAATGTTGATATGACCACCAAGCTGGCATGGCCAGTTCGTGAGTGAGTCGGGTCTTTTTCCGGCGATGGGTGTTGTTTCCTTACGGGTGTCGTATGTCCGTCCAACAACACGATGGCGAACGCTAAATAAGGGCGCTGGGAGGATCAGTCTAGATTCGCGTCTCGGTATCTTAACATAATATCCATTGGTTGTTTCAGATCGAGAATAAGTTATGTCTTTATGTCGAAGCTCCTTTCTGACGTCGAATCTCAGGACAATACTGCGGACCCGTTACAGAGCCGAGATTTCTTGTCCATTCCGTCTATATCCATTCCCCTTAAGACACAAGCGCATATGTCGACGAGTCAACTCCAGGGACTATCAACTTAAGAATTTAACATGGGGAGTATGTTGTGGCTGACCCCATTGACCAGGCAAGAAGAGGGAGAGGAGGATAACCAGCAAGCAGATTTGACTCTCACACCAAACAAACTTCACTTATGTCACTTGTGTCACTTATGTTGGTTCATGGTTATAACAAAACATATTCACGACCTTCTGAGAAAGGTGCGGATCTTTAGGACTCCAGGTGGCCACTTCCATCAGAGCTCTCCAGCCAAAATAGGAAGGAAAGCACCTTGTAGCAGATATCTAATCTGCTTTTTCTTCCTCCACCGAGAATCTCTCAATGATGGCTTCTCTAGCTCTCTACTCTAGCCTTAGCTATTGTTTTCTGCTTCTTTTCGAATGTATCCATTTTCATTGCATTCGTCTTCCTCCCATCCATCCATTTTCATCATCAATCATCGCAAGTGTTAGAAACATCCTTACTTCAGTTGAATATTGGATTGTTTCTTTCTATCCTTTTCGCCTACTGAGGAGCAGATTTATCTTTTCAATCCTTCAGAGACCTGCAGGATTTAAAGTCTGTGGATGCTTGACAATTTGTTCTTTAAGGTAATGAACACGCCATCCTATCTTCCTCGAATCCCTAGCAGCTAGCAAGTGGAACGCTACATATACCTCTAAGCCTTGTTCTGGATCTCATTGATGCTAACTTCTTTTTGTCTTGTCTATTACAGCATATTCCCACATCACATCAAGTGAACCAAGGAGAGTCCATTGTCCTCATGCTCATCTGTAGCAGATCAGATGTGGAGTTTTTCTAAAGCTATATGCCCCCGAGCCCCTAACAATCCCCAAGCCTTTGATGGAAAGGGCAAGGGTGGGATCGAGATGCCAGGTAAGGTTTCTATCTCTTCGTGTGGTCCCCTTTTCTATTCAGTCTACCTAAGTTAGCCATCTTAACAGATATCTACACATCCTCCTCTATTCTGTCACTCTAGAGAGACTAACTAAGGAACTGCAGGATACTTTTCTGCTTCGTGGCCCTCGGGTGAGGTTCCTATTGAAGTATTCGACCAAATCATCCAGTACTTAACTCTCGATGATCTAAAGAGCCTCCGTCTCGTCAACCGGGAGTTCGAGAGGAAAACTGCCTCAAACTTCTTTCATACATTTACCCTTTATCCCTGCCGCCCAGAGAGTCAGCCTTTCCTCAACAAGGCTTCGGCCTTATTTGAGAGGTCTGGCCGCGCTTTTTGTCGTCTTGCATTTTCATTGGACTTGTATGAGGACATGCTTGATCCTCTGCCACCGAAAACGATCAAGGACACTCGTTACCCTCAAATCGAACGCCTCGAGCAGATGATGGGAAGGACCAGTATCTTTACTCAATGTCTGTCTAACCTTCACAGGTTACGTGAGCTCATAGTATTCTGCGACTCCGGTTTAGGGCGACTTATGGGCCCTGAAAGAAGTTGGATAGTTTTTTGCACCCCGGCAGTCGATCGTTTTCTTCGCCTTCGCCGTCGCCCAGTGGGCCTCCCGACCAGGAGTGAACGGCCAGCGCCTCGCCCGACCCCGATTCAAACGTTTCCTCTGACTTCTTTCTGGGACAGACCCCCTGATTCTAGCATGAGCGCCCGGGGTGCTCTCCAAGCTGGAGATGCCGATTTTGCCTGGGGATTCACTAGACTTGGTCTTCTCGATCAACCGCGCAGCAACATCGTCCCCGCATCCTTGTCAGACATGCAGAGAGAGGTGTTACTCGAATTTGGGTGGGTTCAGGAAGCATTTCTTCGCTCTCTTAGCTCTGCTATTATTGAGATCCAACGACAAGATGGGGGTGGTTTCCATAACCTGTCAATTTTGAGGCTCGCAAAGATATCCAGCGGCCATTTGCGACTCCTCTGCGATGATAGCTTTTGGGGGAGCTTACCGCAGTTGGACACCGTGCACCTCGGAGTGGTGCCGGAATGGAGACGCATGTCCCTCACGGAGCAGGCGGGTATAAGTGAGGAGCAGGCCACACCGTCTACGTCAGCGGATACCGTGTTCGAGCTGCTTAGCATTATCTCTAAGCAGAGGAAGATCTCTGATCTGCACTTCGAGTGGCTCTGTGGGGGTGAGTCCGGCCCTGGCAGCCAACGAAACCGGTTTATCCTGCCCGCACCCTTCACACGGCATGCGGAACAGCATTTAGATCCCAGGATCACATTTACCCCCAACGCTCTTATCGAGTTACCACACATCCGACACCTTTTCCTGAAAAACTGCTGGTCTACTCCCCATACTTTCCTTTTTGTCATTCAAGGCATGGCACGTCAGAGTTTGACCGATTTGAAGCTTGAGAGCGTCTCTCTCACAGGGTTGCCCCACTGGAGCCCACCCGACTGGCTTGTGGCCGAAGGGAGACTAGGTCAGCATCATAGACCCTCTCCGTTCTGGAATCTCGGACAACCAATCCAGAACTTTGGGTTCAGGGAGCCGGTCGACCAAGACCCTCCGCGAGATGAGGCTTTAGTCAGGCCGAACCTCCTCACATGGTCCGGTATAATCAACGTCCTTAGTGCTGGTCGTCGAAACCCAGCTTGGATTCCTTGGCCAAATCTGCCCAGTGACGAGATGGACCCGTCCGTTAAGTATCTCCCCTATACTGAAGACATTCCTACTGTGCAGAGAATGGAGTTGGTATCGTGCGGATATGCGGCTCTAGATAATGAGCTCCTGGGCATACTTCCTGGCTCCGAAGACCTTCTCCCATCTTACTGGTGGATCGCCTATGATTACCACTTGGTTCATCCTCACTTCACCGAGGTACTATCGGGAGAGGAGTACAAGTACGATGACATGCAAAACAATGCGGACGATCTCCTGGGCTACATTTTCCCAGTCATCCACCCCAGGGAAATACGGATCCTAAAGCGAGGTTTCGGCCTCCAGGTCGATGGAGAGTATACCCCCAACAAAGCCCGTTTCGTCCTGATAAACGGTACCCTTCCTGGATTCTGTCGCTTCGGCGGCGTGATCTCCAAGCGACATTCATGAGAGAACAAGATAGCCATCGGTCACCATGGGCATGCATCCATTTCCTTCCCATGAATTGTTGCAGGGCAAGTAATCCTCGTATCCTCTCTAATTCCTCTAGGGTAATTGAGGCCTACTCGGGGTGGCCTTTACATTCAATTGATTCCGAAAGAGAGTTGGGTTGTGGGAAGGGGAGAGGAAAAGAGAGAGGAAAAGAGAGAGGTGCCAAGCCGGAGGCTGCTCTTCGGAATAGGAGATTTCTCGTCCATGTGCGCGGTTTCATTTCCCGGAATCGGGAAACGTCGCGCCCACGTTTTCTTTTGCCCCCCATAAGATACTAATACCGTGAAGGTTCATCAAATTCGTGTCATGCTGCCTATATTCAAGCTGTGCAGGTGTGTCTCATGCCAAATTTACTGTACATTGCGGCCTACTTCCAAGACGGTGGTGATCGCCCATCAATGGTGAAGAAACCAAGAAAATTATATGGCCCATTTCGTAGGTAAAATAAAGTAAAGAGTACGAGTGGATTCAAGTTTGACCAAATCATCTCCAATGGCCCCCTTCCTAATATTATCGTGCCGGATGGCAAGCGCTCGATCAATCAATCTCCCTGGCCAGGGTTTCAGAGCTTTGAGTCTGGCTTCGCGGCTTCGGCACCCTCAGGTGCACTAGCAGGCTCGGGAGCCTGCTCGGATTCGGTTGCTGGTTCGGCAGGCGCCGCAGCAGCAGGTGCCTCGGCCTCGGCTTCGGCCTCTGCAGGCTTCGACGTCGCAGCGCGTTCGGTGATCCAGTCGGTGACGTCCTTGAAGAAGTCAAACTTACACGGGTCGGCATGCAGCTGATGGGCGCAACCATCGTAGACCTTAAACGTGGCGTCCTCCACGCACGCTTTCTGCGCGTCGAACCAGTGCTGGCTCGATTCGAAGGCCGATGTCTGGTCCTTGGTTCCGTGGGCCAGCCACACGCTCTTAACGACGGGGAGGAGATTATATTTGCCCGAGGAGAGGTCGAGCGTGCGGTCGAGGAGACCGGAGAGGCCCTCGAGTGTGCCGGTATCGTGGCAGAGCTTGTCCTCGGCGAGACTCTTCTGGACGGCCGGATCATGCGCAAGTTTCTCTGGTGCGATGCGATGCATCATGGCGAACCGAGGGAGGATCTTCCCTACGGCGCGTCCGAGGATGATCTTGATCTTGGAAGGTTCCTCTCCAGCCGCGAAGCCCAAGAACGGGGCCTCAACCAACCACCCGCGGACCTTCGACACTACATCCTCGTGCTCGGGGGAAGACGCGAGGGCGAGTGCCTCGCCGCCGCCCATGGACGAGCCGAAAACGAAAACAGGCTCCTCAGAGGGAAGCTTCGAGGAGATGAAGGCTACGATGTCGGCGAGGACTTGAGCCGTGGGACCCGTGAGGCCCTTGTCGGAGGGCTTGGCGACGCTTTTCCCCCATCCGCGCTGGTCGAAGGCGAAGGTCTGGATGGCGTGGGCAGAGAGGTGGCGGAAGAATTCTTCGTAGCGGCCGACGTGGTCGCTGAAGCCGTGGATGAAGATGAGTTTGGCTTTGACGGGGCCGGAGGGCTACACGACAGCTGGCTTAGCGGGGTGGTGGTGCTTTAAGAGCCGAATGCGACACCGTATGGCATGACACAAGGGGGGGTCTTGAGAGAAGCAGCGACGAGTCTTACCGTAAATGTCTTTGTGTAGAGGCTGACGTCGCCGATTTTGAATGTTCCCTCGACCTCGGTTGCCATTGTCGCTGGTGATGGAGCTGAAGCTTCGATGAGAGTAATAGTGCGAGTGTTGACTAGGAGATGGGAACACAAGAATAGCCAAAACTACCAATCTCTACAAATTTGTACGGCGGCACAAACGATATGCGCAAATGCGTCGAGAAAAGCTTCTTATTTTAAGAGGACTCTTTGGATTGTCTCACTCGGGGAATGATCAATGATCCGTTACTGATGATGAGGTCGAGGTTGAGGGTGGAGAGCTCTGGACAATAAAGGACGAATCGAGCTTGGATCCTTGGATCCTGCCTCCGTGCGTTGACATGTGATTGATGATGAACCTTGCCGCTTTAAGCTGTGGACTTCAGTGATGAAGATTGACCGTCAAATCCAATCCCCTGTCGCATTTCGACGTCTACTTCGTACATCTCTTGCAGGTGTTTAACGAACTCTCTATTCAAGATTGAAATCTATCAGCCGGCCCCCCCAGTCGCCTTTTACCTATCATTAATGATGATACACGTGGAACTCTAGAAAAAAAAAAGACAAAAAAATAAATAGTTTCCCGAGGAAATGCTGGAGCCTAGTACGTCGCCCCCTTCGGCCCACCGGTCCAAATCCCCCTCATGCCTTCGATGCCGTCGAATGCTTCCCCGAGGGAAACTAAATGGACCCGAGGTCGCGATCCTCGTCGTTGAGTGGAGTTATTGTAACAAAAAAAGTCATCGGCTTGAAAAGCCCCGAAGCGAATAAGGGCACGGTGGGAATTGTAGTAGTAAAGCGAATGAAACATGTCAAGTAGACAAGCGGTGGTTAGCTAGATCGGGCTCTGGCGATCGTGGATTTCTCTGTCCATGACGTAGAGCTCGCTGACTGTTTGGCCGCTAGCCCATCACCTTTGCTTCTCCTCGCTGGCCGAGTCTGACTGTGACGATTGGCTTTGTAGCGCTGCTTTCGCCTCCGGCTCCTCTTCAAGCTGGCCCTCCGCCTCCGCTTCCTCGAGATCTTGTTCAATCACGTCATCCTCAGTGATGCGAGCGACCGATTCGTGGTCGCGGTTCTCGGTCGGCTCACCGCCGCTCATCTGCCATTCCATAAGCTTGCTGAATGCGCTCTCTGGGTCGGCCGATAGATCGGCGTAGCTTCCGATTTCCGCCACCTTGCCCTCGCTGGAGAGCACGATGATCTGGTCCGACCGCTTAATAGTAGAAAGACGATGCGCAATGGAAATGGTCGTGTTCCGGCCCTTGAGCAGGGAGACGAGAGCTGCATTGACGAGTGTTTCCGATTCGGCATCTAGCGCCGACGTGGCCTCGTCGAGGATCAGGATATCTGGGTTCTTGATGAGCGCCCGCGCAATGGCGATGCGCTGCTTTTGTCCGCCAGACAGCTGGCTTCCCCTAGCTCCAACCTGGGTCTCCAACCCATCCGGAAGGTCGCTGATGAAGGTACAGTTGGCTTTTCGAGCTGCCATGATAATCTCGAACCTCGATGCGTCGGGTTTGGCGTAGGCAATGTTCTCCGCGATGGTGCCCGAGAATAGTACTGGCTCCTGCGATACCACGCCAATGCGTCGCCGAAGGGACCGTATGTTCATCTTCGACACATCGACGTCGTTTATGGTGATCGAACCACCCGTAGGGTTGTAAAATCGAAGCAAAAGAGACGCCACCGTCGACTTGCCGCCTCCAGACGGGCCGACCACGCAAACGTTGCTGCCCGAAGGGATTTCGAAGCTGATACCGTTGAAAATCGATACCGCTGGCCGAGTGGGGTACGCAAAGTGGACGTCGTTAAATTTGATAGTCCCCCGCGCAGACGGGACCTTGAGACCTATCGTTTGCGGTATCGTGGGCTTCCGGTCCTGAAGTTCAAAGAGACGGCTGGCAGCACCGACTCCCTTCATGAGCTCCGAGAAGAACTGGGTCAGGTTGCTCACGCTGCCACCAGCAAACGCAGTGTACATCATAAATGACGTGAGATGACCGACCGAAAGCGCACCGCTATGCACCAGGTTACCGCCGACCACGAGCATTGCGAGAATCGCCATATTGCCTACCCAGCCCGTCGTGGCAAAGAATGTCGCATAGATCTTGGATTCCCTGAGGCCGAGGCTGAAGATCTTCTTCACCTGCTTGTTGTACCTTGCAACTTCCTGGATCTCACCAACGAATGCCTGACTTGTGCGGACATTGCCCAATCGTTCCTCGCCGATCTTGGATAGCGTTCCGACATTCTTCTGGATCGCTCGGCTTACGTTTCGAATCGCCTTGCCATAGATCCATCCGCCAAAGGCTACTGGGGGCCCGATAACCAGGAGAACTGCAGAAAGCTGAGGGCTTAACCAAACCATAGCGGAAAAGGCTGCAATTCCGGATAAGAGGGCTCGGAGACCGTCGCTCACGTTCTGCGTAATGGATTTTGCCACGATAACGCAGTCAGCTCCGAGTCGTGAAATTAAATCTCCCACTCGATTGGCATCGTAGAACTCGGCGTCCTGGACATACGTGCGTCGGTACAGCTGCGACCTCAATCTGGCTACGACGCGCTCGCCAATGATGCGCAGTAGTATAATTCTCGCAAAATTAGCAGCAGCACCGAGGGTCAAAAGGCCCCCGAGGCCGAAGAAAAACTGAGTCAACGTAAAGCCAAACAGTCGCGGGTTCTCCTCAGTACTCTTGGTGACTAGATCAAGAACCTGCCCAACAATGTAGGGAATAGAGAGGGTGACGCATGATGAGACTGCGAGGAAGCCGACGGCGATGGCAAGAAGCTTTATCTCCGGTCGAGCGATTCCGAGCAGCCGCACTATTTCATTCGGAGCGGGCTTCCCTGGAGTTTTGCCCTCTTTTGATAGTCTCGCGCTGAGGTTAACGTGCGCAGCTTTAGCGGCCCTTTCACTCTTGGTGAATGCGTACTCGTGCTGTTCCTCCGCGTCTTCCTCGGCATTCGGAAATGGTTCTCGCGCGGCGTTTTCGGTCTTGTGGTTTGGTGAACGGACATTCGTAACTTCGTCTCTCGATTTAAACTGAACTTGACAAGTTGAAAATAGTCTCTCGGAAAGCCGAGGTATCGGTGCGGGAGCTCGGAGGCCAACATAGAAGAGTCGCGCCCCGGCTGGCGCGCTAGCTTGTGTGCGGGTAACGGATTGCCATTGATCGAGAGCTCTCGGGTCTGAGCTAAAACTTCTGCGGTTAGGGAGCCATTTGATGTTGTTGCTGAGGCTCGATGCCTCAAGTGCAGCGGCCGGCCGACTTAATCGTAAGAGTGGAGTGCCCGCCGTAATCTGTTGAGCTATTCCCGAGGGGACCCAGGGGAGCACCCGCGATAGAGGTCTGAAAGCCATGGTAGAAATGTAGCTCGGCTTTCATGGGAAGAACATAAAAGCGCCTATTAACGGTGAGTGGCACCGTCACGAAGGCGCTCCCATATTCTCATTTGCTTTTTGGTCTTGGAGCTTCGGGGATATGCGCGCTGCAGAATGGGAAGGGAAAGGAAGTATTCGGGGCGCCCGATTAAATTTTGAAAAAAATGCCGTCATCGGAGATTCTGTCATTGAGAAGAGATGAGTTAATGCCGGGAACTTGAGGTCCGCCAGGGAGTGCACGTGACTACTAACTTTGTCCTGAGTGGGCCTCACCAAAGCCAGTGTTGCAGCAGGCTACATGCAGAGCAGACATGGGAGACAGACTCAAAATCGACATATGACGGAGTAGTAAGAGTACGAGGTACTTGGCTAGGTCTGCTTGAGAAAGGGAGCAAAGGTCTTCACGATTTGATAGAGAGAGGCAGCAAAGATGTGATACAGACAAGGCTATTTCAAGTTTTCCGCACTCCCGGCTGTATTGGAGAGCCTGCAGATATCCCCTTACATTCCCCGCCCAAGACCGTAGAATGAATTGGTTCACTTTCTGATCTACTTCATGGGCCGGCGTTGTCTTTGCGTAACATTTCCGCCACATCCGCATCGATCTCCTCGTCGCCACCGAGATCGGGGAAGTCATCACCATCAAGCCTCCTTCGCTTATTCGAACCATTAGTCGCCAACGGTAGAGACTGATATTGAGATGCGAGATGCGAAAGCATCTCAATTCCGGGAGCCACGCCGTGCTGGAATCCAGGGCCTTGGTGGGCCGACGGCGACGCAAAATCCGACGTACCTTCGGGAAGCTCGGGTTCGTCTTTGACTGAGGGCGGTGTAAGAGCTTCCACTTCTGGTCGGTCTGGCTCGGGTGGAGTATGTGAGGTAGGACGGTCACCGGCGGGAGATATCCCAGAGTCTCCAGAGGTGCTGAGACCCCGCATGATGCTTGTTTCCACCTCCTGCTTCTTTTGTTCGATTTCCCTTTTACGTCCTCCCAGCTCCTGGAGTTGCTTCTCCTCGGACGCAAGCGTAGCCTTGCTGGCGTCGAGGAGCTTTTCCAACTCTTCAATGAGGCCCTTTCTAGCCTTAACCGATTCGGCGACAGCGCCTTCAGCGGACGCTAGAACCTTCAGCAACCCATTAAGTCGTGCCGCGTAGACTGGCGCCGAAGGAGGCGGTGCCGACGGATCGGTAAGTTTGAGATAGTCTTGGTTTGCCGTGGCAAATGCCGTCTTGGCTGGCGATTGGTGCTTCACACTGCCCTGGTAGTGAGTGACCAGATTGCTTAGCTCGGATGGAACAACTGCCGCCGCAGACGCAGCTGGACCAAATGGAGACGGACCGCCAAAAGCGTTTGCACCCTTCAGCTTGTCCAGGTCTGCAGTCACGGTTAGCGGAGGAGTAAAGACAAAGACGCTCGGGACAAAAGCTGGCAAACAAACCTGCGATTCTGGCATCTATGGCCTCCTGAATTGCGTCTTCGAAAACGCGGCGATCCCTCCAAACGTCGATAACTCTCTTAATCTTGCCTTGGACCTCGCTCGGGGCCCCCTTGTAAGCTATGGCAATAGCTTCTGGAAGGACAGGAGAAAAGGCCTCGATGAAGTCCATTTTATTCCTGATCTTAGATTGCTGGGCAAGTTCTACAATAGACTAATGTCAGTTGTTTTGTATTCATCAGAACCGCGGAGGATAAAGGCGTAGTTTGAGATCCGGCAGGGACCGGTAGGTTTCCTTGCAAAGAAAAAGAAGGCATACTTACCATTGGCCAGGTAGACCAGACTCAACCTCTTTGTGCTTGAGGACGACTTCAAGCGATTGAACCATAGCTCAACAGTGCGGGTCGCATGTCTCCTACATCACTTGTAAGTAGGTTGTCGTCAGCTGCTATTGGAGTAGGCCAATGGGCTTGTTACCGGTGGAATAGAATCCATTGTGCAGAAGAAGATATGCTATCGTGGCTCTCATTGACGGCACTGAGCTTGGCTAGCACAGCATCATCATTGTATGCCATGGTCAAGGAAGTCTAAACTTAGGACCCGGGGAGCTGTCGATAGAAATGTATGTTTGGTCTGAAATGTAATTGAGAGAAATGCTGTGAGCTTGTTCCTTGATCTTGGTCGAGCTTGCTGGCTGATGTGGAGACTAAAAATTATCAATCTCTCAAATGCTCTTCTGAGGCTCAGTTGCACTTTCCAAGAAGCTGTTGATAGGACTTGGGACCTGCAAAGTAGCTCTTCACTTGCAGTAGCTTTTCAATGTCAGAAGCTATTTAGTGGTTCTTAGAAGTGAAATCATATATGACATGGGGCTTTGGTGCAGTTTTATGTATGAAATTGCTGGATCATCATCAAATAAACACTTCTCAGGAATAGCCTCTCAAGGGAAGAATGAACAGAGTCTATATTTGAAGCTCTGATAATAATAATCGAAGACCTGATCACCTTTGTAGCCCCGGTTACCAAAGCAAAGCTCCCCAAAAAGCCAGCAGCTGCAGAGACAATCCAGTCAGCAAATAGCAGAACCGGAAAGCCACTGTAGTGGGGCCCATACTGTATGAGGTAGTGTCACACTGTAAACAAGTACAAAGCTACATAAGTCCTGTCTCCTTATCACGTGCAACACACTTGTTCAGTGGTCATCAATCATTCTTCAGGGAACACTGAGAGTCTGGACCTTGGTACGTACCTTCCAGATCAAAGAGTAATATTTGGACCCCCCTGTAAAAGGCACCTGTAAGGTCGCTAAGGATAATGAAGGAGCAGCCACCTATGAAGGAAGCAGCATCATCGCAACATTCGCTACCTACCTGGTCTGAACCTTCCTCAATATCATCCCCTAATCCTCCCCTAACCTATTTCACTGCCCCTCCCTGAATATCTCCAGGCTGAAGAAACCTCTTCTATTTTTGGGCCCAGCTATTTTCTATTCTCGACAGCGTTTACCAGACTTGATCAACCCAAAAGGCCAAAGTCATCTCAACCAATACAACGATACGATGGCTGACAGATTCCCATCCCTCGAGGAGTTCGATTCTGGCGGTTCGTCAATGCAAATACCTTATATCCGCAGTTGTCCCAAGACCGTGCTTCCTAACATACTATTTCGCAGTTCAAACCGACATCAGGCCCGCCGTTGAAGAACCCTCCGCCGACGACTTCCTCGCTCGCGAAAAGGCTCTGCTCGGCGATGATGCCGACCTGTTTACGACAACCCAAGATGCTGCGGCCGTTTCGGGCGATGTAGGCGGCGACCTTCTTGGCGGAGAGGATAATGCGCAGTCCACATTCGAGTCACAGTTCCCCGACATCGCGACTGTGCAGCAGGTTAGACCCCTGGCGGCTACCTGGGCCTAACGTTTGATTATCCTAACTAACCCGTCATGGATCAGGTTGGCCCGTCCGTAACTTACAATTCCGGCTTTGCCGCCTATGCCGAGGAGAAAGACGAGGATGAACCCGAAGTTGTCAAGGAGTGGAGGGAGCGCCGTGACGCCGCCATCACCAAACGCGCCGAGCAGTTTGCAGCCCAGCGAGAGGAGACCATAGCAGAGGCCAGGCAGAATATCGATGACTTCTACGACCATTACAACACCAAGAAGGAGAAGGGCATTGCGCAGACACGCAGGGAGGCTGAGCAGTTCCTTGCTAACCGCGAAGATACCGTATCGGGCGGTACCAGCTGGGACCGTATTGCGAAGCTTGTTGATATCAGCGGCAAGGGTGTCAAGGGCGGAGCCGCCGGCTCCGGAAAGGAGAGGTTCCGTGAGCTGTTGGTTAGCCTACGGAAGGATGAGAAGGCTCCCGGAGCTAGTGGCATCTAGATCTTATGCGAAGGAGGCCGTGTCCACGGCCGATTGACATAGTCTTCTTACCTTGTCACTAATGGGCAGACTGCCGGTGCCCGGCGTTCTATCCAATGGACAACTGTATTTTAGAAAAAGGATGATGATTCCCGACCCTCCCAGATGGGTTAGGAGGCGGCATTTGATATGATCGGCGTACACAAGCAGTCTAGGAATTCCAATCGATTCACATGACCAAATGGAGCCGTAACAAATGGATAATATACTGCGGGACCAACGGATCCCCAAAATATGGTAATCTATTGAGTATATTGAACAGTACCTCACGCATCTACTCGTCCTCAAGGCGGCCCTTGTGCATCTATGACCAATAATGCATTGTCTCTTAGTCAAGAAGAGCACTTATTTGTTGCTGAACCAGGTGTTGTATCCGGCAACCTTTCGGCCCATGGCGTACATGGTCGCTAGGCGCACAGCTCGTCAATAAACCATATTCTTTTGACGGTCGAGAGATAGATACTCACCTCCGACAGTGCCCCACAGGAGGACGAGATAAGGGGTCATGATCCATCGGCTTCTGGGGTTCTATAATGCAGCAAGTCAGTCACGCCATGGCCCAATTGACGTGCTATGAAGGCTAATTCGGGGGTCGAGGGCGTCGACGAGGTCGGAGGCGGAGGGTGGGAATTGGCTCACGATCTTCCAGATTCGGTTGTGCTGCGCGTACGCCGTCTGGTAGAAGCGCTGCAGCTCGGTCACGTTGTTCTTGCGATTGACGATGCTATAAAAAGGAAGAAAGGCTGTCAGCAGGCGAGCAATGTGGTCGACCCGTGAAAGATCATGAACGGCTCGATAGCCGAGGGCCAAAACCTCGCAACGGCGAATTGAACTCGGGGCGGATTCGTTGGCGACGAGGCGGTAGCTGTCCCAGCTCGACGGAAACATTGCGTACCTCATTTTGAATAATTGATCCGGGAGAATCTAAGGGTCGGGATCTCTTGTTCCAAGAAGTCGAGGGTTGATCGTGAGGTCTTTGGGTGGAATGTTTGAACTTTTATTGGGTCACAGCATTGGTGTATTTGAAGAGTCTCTCAAGATCAGACCACGCAGAGTCCAAGTGGATACCAGGACGGATGACTCAGCAACCCGAACGACTCTGGCCGCGGAGGTTCATGAACGATTTGAATGGTTGAATTTGATTTGACGTGACAATCTTACGAACTGGAGCATCTCCATCACGCTGATTGGCGCTATTCGACGAGCTATGCTAAGGCTGTGGACTCTCAAGAATTGAGGATTCGAACTCGAGGTTTCGATAATAGCTTTGTGGGCTTGACATATCTAGAAGTTTTGACCAGAGTGAATTTTCATATACGCTATGGGCTAGGTAGCTCATTATCATCTTTCCAGATATGTATGTTCAGGATGAATTCGGGCGTTGAGGTCAAGAGTGTTGCATGCGTCGATGCACATCACTCTATAACGTGACCCATTAGTGACCCCGATGAAGATGAAAAATGTATCTAAATATATATATATAGTCGGAAATGTGTGCGAGCTGTTCTTTTGCCTCTGAATCCATAGATGATCATTATGTCTCTTCTAATAAAAAGTAATACAAGGCCTTTTGCCAACCGCATACATCCATCGAACGCCAGGAACTGTGGTGCTACCGAAGCCGAAAGATTTGAAAAAGAAAACAAATACATCATACAATCCCGATGCTGTGAAGCATTCGATATCAAGTGAAGGGTCCCCCATTCTAAATGGGCACTATCTCGCCTCTCCGTTATCCGCAGGCGGCGGTGGTGGGGGTTCGCCATGCCGCTTTGGTTTTACCATGAGTAAGATAAACAGGCCGGCAACAATTATTATGAGTAAAAGGATAATCTTCCTTTTCGTTGTTTTCTTCTGATACCCCGCGGCAACTGTGAGCTCCTTCTCCGCATCTTTGAGATCTGTCGCCATGCGCTCAACATTATAGTCAATTCTATCCAGCATCGTGCCCTGGTCGATGATCATCGTTTGGAGATCGCGGAATAGGTCTGAGAGCTCGATAATGCCCTGCGCAATGTCCTCGATCTCCCGCTCGCGCTGGAGAATAACGGCGTCGTTGGAGTGGAGCATCTTTTGCCGTGAGGTGGTTTGCAATGTCGATTGAGAATAGGATTTATCTGCATCGGACTCTAGGAGAGAAGGATCGTTATAATGAGATGAGGGCTGGGGGGTTGATGCGCGATCCGAAGGGCCCGGTGACGCCATGCCGCTGATACCACGAAGCTCTGTTCAGCAAGGTTAGATTAATTCTGTCATGGAACCAAATACGGAAACGAAAGGGTAAAATGATACTCTTCAGATAGGCGCTTTGTTTCTTCCGGAAGCCAGCGCTAGCTTCCTGAACCCTTGTTGCCAGTGATATCTGTATATTCTTTGCCATCATCTCCTCGGCTCGGGTTAACGTCCCTTGTTGCTTAGATTCTCGGACCATCTGCTCAACTCGCTGGATAAGGTTATGGCATTGGTGGAACCCCTTCGTTATCTCCTGAGTGAGCCTCTCGATTTCGCCCTCCTCTGCCATCTTCGTCTCATCGTCGTTGAAGGCTGGTAGGATGTGTTTCTGATGCAATCGTTCCAGGTGTTGACTTTTCTTTGCTACGCTCGCCAATATCTCCGTGATGTCATCTCCTATATCTGCCCACCTCGGTGGTAGGAGGTCCATCTCAATCACCGCATCGCCGTCATCTTCAAAAGCACCGGCAGAGAGTAAACCTCTCCGGTCTTCTGATGAATAGCTCGTACCAGGGAAGTTATCTCCAAGGGTATTGTTAGTCGCGATCCCCGGCCCGTATTTTATGCGCTTCTTCGGATGATGGGCGTATGACTGGCGGTAAGATATATAGCTATAAAAAAAAGGTGAATTAGGAGGGCTCTCCCCGGAAAAGATGGATTCGGGAAGCCTACAGATTGGTGCGGTCTCGCCACATGGCGGACACAAATGATCGTTCCGAAGGGTGGATAGACGGGAAAGTGCTCGGATTCCAAGGGAAAACGGAAAATGGTCGCTGCCGTCGACTCCGGGGTGAGGGAGGGAGCTAGCTTCAGGTAGGTGATGCGGCTCTTGGAAAGTTCCAGTTCGTAGTTGAAGTAGGTTTCAGTCGGTACGGCGGTAGTTCGGGCATGAAGTGGACGCTAGCTACGCGGGACTCGAGCGCATGTTCAAAAGAAATACAGGGGAGAAGCTGCTGCACCTCGAGCTGCTTCGAGCTCGCGCTGGCTTGGAGTATATCCTCGAGCCTCACAGGCCCAAGAGGCTGTGATGGGAATAAGTATCCTAGATAATGACGTCTCGGTAATGGGTTGTGGGCGGCCCTAATTGCCTTCGGGTTTGATATTGAGGCCGTCCGGGTCTTGCTTTGTGCGATGGCTCACGCTGAGCTTTGCGATTTGAATTGTTGGCTTGAAGGGAAGTGGATTCGAGGTCCGATTAATCGGGAGGCATCCATCCATTAAGGACAGCTCTCGTTACCTCTAGGTTCTCGGTGTATATGTACAATGCAAGCCAGAACAAAGACTCTTCGGGGAAATCAGGATGCGACGTACTAGTACTTGGCAGATTAGATGTAATTTTCTTGGCACGCCAAGGAGAAACACACCTGGGCGCCTTTAATATCACATGACCTTCTGAAGCCACTAATAGGAGCACTGTTGCCTGCTCAATTTTTGCCGTGTTCATTAGTAAAATTGCCTCGAGAATTGCTTGATTGATGTGCTAGAATGATTGATTAATTGAGGGTTTCAGCGGAGGATGGTGTACACTCCTCAAGCTGCATTGTACCCAGAGAGTGAACAGGGGCCTCCTAAGGCGCCAGAGATCCAGCGAGGTTTACCGAGCTCTTCATTGATCATTTTTTGGACTGTACCCATTGCTGGCTGGCGGGCAGACCAGGCTCTGGAAAGCTGAACCCCCCAACCCCACCAAATAAAACACTTTGACGCGAGTTGATCGACTAGCACTTCCCCCCGCCCTCGTCACCCCTCCGTCTCCCCCCGCAAGCTACACTGTCGAAGTGCTTAACTTTGGCACATTCCCTCCCGTAAGGAATCGCAAACCTTTCGAGATCTACACCTCTCCTACCGACGGCGATATCCCCCGAATTTTATCTTGAAACCCTTTGCCGATTTTCTTTTGCGTCTCTACAATGGTTAGTTCGCCTTCTCGGGCAGAATGTGCTCCATGTCGCGAGATTCCCTCACGACCGAGCAGAAACTCCTTTTCAACTCCTGCTTAGCCTGCCGGCAAGGCTAGGAGTCAAGGCCGCCGGGCGCATTATCTCTTCGTTCTCACGCTAACTGACCGTTCATTTATTGTCGAGTAGGCTGATTCTCTTACCGAGGAACAAGTTTCCGAGTTCAAGGAGGCTTTCTCCCTCTTCGTAAGTGCCGACTCTAGACTTTCCGGCGATAGACTATTCACTAACAACGCTGTGTGCGTAGGACAAGGATGGTGATGGTGGGTTAAAGATCTGCCCTCCCCCAGCCCTCTAATACGCCTTAGTCGGCTTCATTATAGAGTCTCGTCGCCGAACCGGTTTTCTTTCGATCGCTCTTCTAATACGACGACCAGGTCAAATCACGACAAAGGAGCTCGGCACCGTCATGCGCTCCCTCGGCCAGAACCCCTCTGAGTCGGAGCTTCAGGACATGATCAACGAGGTCGACGCCGACAACAACGGAACCATCGACTTCCCCGGTATGCAGCCAGGATGGATGTAATACAGGAAACCAGGAGCTGACTGTTGCTGCAGAGTTCTTGACGATGATGGCGAGGAAAATGAAGGACACCGATTCGGAAGAAGAGATCCGTGAGGCGTTCAAGGTAGGATCGTCGCTGCACTTCTCGCCTCCATCCCGCATCTCTGTTGGCTAATAGACATAGGTCTTCGACCGTGATAACAATGGCTTCATCTCGGCTGCCGAACTTCGCCATGTCATGACTTCAATCGGCGAAAAGCTAACCGACGATGAGGTCGACGAGATGATTCGTGAGGCTGACCAAGACGGCGATGGAAGGATTGACTGTTCGTATATCCCTTTCTCAGCCTGGTCTGGAAGTTGCTGTCTCTAACGATTTGATTATTCTAGACAATGAGTTCGTCCAGCTCATGATGCAAAAGTAGCGTCCCACCATCTCCTACGGTTACCTACCTACGCCAACCCCCTCCCCCTCTTAGGAGGGAGCTTCAGCACATTGAATGTTGGATGACGAGATGCGACTGCCGTCAGAGGGGCTCGCTTCATTAGTCTGTTGTCAACACTTAGAAAAGTTATTCCCCAGCCCTCGAGCATCCGTTTATTGAGATTCCCCGTGCGATAAATTGATTCTCGAGAGTGCACATATTCTTGTTTCCCACTCTCTATGTCCATTTTTTTGGCTGGTCCCCATGGTTGGTCTCTATAGGTGCTTGCTTCTTTGCGGTCACCTTCTGGCTTTCCTCATAATAGTCAGACAGCATATTGCTATATTGTCTTGTGAATTTAGTCAATTGCCTTCTACTAGCTTTGAGAAGCGAAATTCGAGTCGCTACTATATCTATATCTAAGTCATTCAAATCAAAGTTGATGATTTCGCCTTGAGTCCGCGTCAGCCTGCTCCCATCCTTGAAGGAGCGGGGTAATCAGAGGGAGGGGAATGCGCAATCAAACTGAGCAACAGACGTAGCCAGCTGTCGGACTCTGATCCAATTGGTCGCGAGAGAGAGAGAAAGAGCAACGATAAGAGTGCTGGGTAATTCGTAAGGGGAAGTGTGTTGTCATTGGCACTTCTATCCGAGGATCATTACAACCGAAGCTGGCGATTGTCTGCGGTTTATGTATGAGATGTGTTTGTTTACCGAAACCAAGGTCCCTCATGCCGGGTCTCAGCCCTATAAGGCACCATCGACGCATATCATATTCCAGACTCGAGTAGCTCGCAGAGGTTGTGAATATAGTGTGTGCTCAGCCACAACAACTTCTCCTTGGCAGTCTCCGAGGTTCCCCCTACCTTGCGTTCCTGAGACCACCCCACCATCGCCAGATGCCAGTTTGAAAAGGACCAGAGACCTAGCCCCCTTCTATCTTCCAACCTTTCAGCTCGCTACAGAGATTTTATATGCGAAGTAGTAGGACCTGCTCCTGCTGCGTGTAACTCTGTCTCAGTCTCCTAGAAGTGCATCCAGCGAAGGCAAAGATCACGTAATTAAGCCAGGGCAATGGACTCCGTCGAGGTCTACCCTCTCTGCATCTTGTCGAAATGGTCACCTAGCAATGGGCGGCTCATGACAACTAGAGTAGCCGTTGAAAGTTTATTAGTATCACGGAAATATAAAATTATTCCACGGCAACTACTCCACAATGTAAAGGATCGATCGAGGCGTGTAGTTAGCAAGAACCAAGCTTCATTTTTACTGTTAAATGGCTTCAAATGAACATCGATGGTGTAATAAGAGTGCGCGAGATCGACCGTTGGCTTGATCTTGTTTTAAGCTGTTGCACATTGGAATTGGTTGTCAAAAAAGGGACCTCGATCTAGCCACGTGACAAATTTTAGGGGAACGCTCTCAGGTTGAGATGCAATTAAGTGTACTTGTACCTTTGCCTCGACTTTGGAGACACCCAATCCCAATGCCCCACTCATAGTTGATAGGCACCTACCCATTGAGGCCATTCAACCCCTATCACCACCAAGCTGACGATAGAGTCGATCCGGGAGAACGATCTATCTTACGGTGTCTATACGAAACTGCATCCCACCCAGTTTCCCGGTTCCAGATTTCCGTGATATTAGTTGAAAATTCCGGCCACCATGGCTTCTTGTACGCGACCTCCAAGCTTCTTGCTTCACCCCTCATCACAGCGTAGCTGACCTCACCGACCTGTGTAGTGAAGCAGTTCATCAGAAACGTCAGGGCCGCTAAAACGATTGCCGACGAGCGTGCTGTTATCCAGAAAGAAAGCGCAGCGATCCGAGCGAGTTTCCGAGAAGAGAGCCATGACCATAATGTCCGGTAAGGCCGGCCATCCGCCGAAGTTCTTTGCGCCGGCGCTGAGATTGTTGTCCTTGTTCTAGCCGAAATAATGTTGCAAAGCTACTGTACCTCTTCACCCTTGGTGAAAGGACCCATTTCGGTCAGATAGAATGTCTCAAGCTTCTCGCATCTCCTCGCTTCGCCGATAAACGACTCGGTCACCTGGCAACCAGTCTCCTCCTCGACGAGAACCAGGAGGTGCTCACTCTAGTCACGAATTCGTTGAAGAAGTGAGTCGGCTTGTTCTTTCCTTCTCTCTCCGTGTACCCGTTTTAATAGCCTTTCCTAACGATGTTGCAGCGATCTTTCTCACTCGAATCAGTACATCGTCGGCCTTGCCCTATGTACGCTCGGTAACATCGCGTCTGTCGAGATGTCCCGGGACCTCTTCCCTGAGATCGAAAGCTTGATATCTACTTCCAACCCTTATATTCGGAGGAAGGCTGCCCTGTGTGCCATGCGTATATGTCGGAAAGTCCCCGACCTCCAGGAACACTTCCTCGAAAAGGCAACCCACCTGCTATCCGACCGGAACCACGGCGTCTTGCTTTGCGGCTTAACCCTGGCGACTAGTCTCTGTGAGGCTGATGAAGAAGAAGGCGGCGAAGAGGGTATCGTTGAAAAGTTCCGGCCATTTGTTCCGGTATTGGTAAAGACTCTCAAAGGTCTTGCGACTTCTGGGTACGCTCCGGAGCATGACGTAACAGGCATCACCGACCCCTTTCTTCAAGTCAAGATTCTTCGCCTTCTCCGAATCCTTGCTATCGGGGATAGCGAAGTGAGCGAACAGATAAACGATATCCTAGCCCAGGTTGCCACGAATACCGACTCTTCAAAGAATGTCGGTAATTCGATCTTATACGAGTCGGTGCGGACAATTCTCGATATTGAAGCCGACTCTGGCTTGCGAGTTCTCGGCGTCAATATTCTTGGAAAGTTCTTATCCAACAGGGACAACAACATTCGATATGTCGCTTTGAACACCCTAATCAAAGTAGTCGGAATCGAACCTAACGCCGTTCAGAGACACCGGAACACCATACTAGAGTGTCTGAGGGATCCCGACATTAGCATTCGGAGGCGTGCTCTGGAACTAAGCTTCACTTTGATCAATGAGTCGAATGTTAGGGTTCTGATTCGGGAATTGCTGGCATTCTTGGAGGTTGCCGATAATGAATTCAAGCCGACAATGACGAGTCAGATTGGTATTGCCGCTGACAAGTTCGCTCCCAACAAGCGCTGGCACGTCGACACTATGCTCAGGGTGTTGACACTCGCCGGTAATTATGTTAAGGAGCCAATCCTATCATCCTTCATTCGCCTTATCGCCACTACGCCTGAACTGCAAACATACGCTGTCCAAAAGCTCTACGCAAGTTTGAAGAAGGATATTACTCAAGAGTCTCTGACGCAGGCCGCCGCATGGTGTATAGGCGAGTTTGGCGATTCGCTGCTCCGAGGCGGGCAGTACGAGGACGAAGAGCTCGTCCAGAACGTCGAGGAGCGCGAGATCATCGACCTGTTCTCAACGATATTGAATAGCAGCTACGCGACACAGGTCACCACCGAATATATTGTCACGGCCCTGATGAAACTTACGACTCGGTTCTCGGATGCTGCTCAAGTGGAAAGAATCCGCCGCATACTCCAGAGTAACCAAACAAGTCTGGACGTGGAGGTCCAGCAGCGGGCGGTTGAGTATGGCAATCTCTTTGGTTATGACGATATCCGGAGAGGAGTTTTGGAGAAGATGCCCCCTCCTCAGATTAAGGAGGAATCTAGAGTACTCGGGGCCGCAACTACTACGAAGAAGTCCAGTAAAGCAAGCAACAGAAAGTCCAAGGTTGTGAAACCCACGGAGCAAGACCTCTTGTTTGACTTGATGGATCAGCCACCCGCTGCGGCCGCTCCTAGTTCTCAGTCCAACATGGATCTATTAGCAGATATATTGGGAGGCTCAACTCCAGCTCCAACAACCTCTGCCAGCCCTCCACCACAGCAGTCGAATGTGGCCTCCATCATGGATCTTTTCTCAACCCCAAGTCCGCCCCCCACACAAGCCCCGGCCGCTGCCAACGTTGGCGTCCCGTCATCCCTATCACCCACAGGGACGCCAGCACCCCAGGCCGTCGCATCGCCGCCGGCACCAACCAGCCACGCCTGCTACAACGCCAACGGGCTTGAGATTACGCTTCAACTCCAGCGCAACGCTGAGGGTATAATACAAGCTATGGCGAGGTTCCGAAATACCTCGCCTTCCTCTCCACTCTCTAATGTCGGTCTCCAAGCTGCCGTTCCGAAATCGCAGAAACTTCAACTTCTGGGTATCTCAAGCCCCGATATCGCGCCTGGCACGGAGGCGACCCAGTTGATGAGGGTTGCGGGCTGTAAAGGAGTAAGCCATCTCCACTCTTCCTTCTCTCTCTCTCTGTCTCTCTTTTCCCACATCCAAAACCTCCTGCCATCTAGATGGACACTTTGTACTAACATCAATTGTTCCAAAAGCCCCTTAGGTTGCGGCTGAGAATCGGGTATTCTCATCCCTCAGCAGGTCAAGTTATGGACCAGGTCAATTGGTCCGAACCGTTGTAATCCGACAAGACCGCGGTGCTCGGGGGAGAAACTGGTGAAGAATCCATCGAATGAAGCCGGGGATTGAGACGCAACACATTCGAAGGCGTAAATATTTAAGAGAATTCAGGCATGGTTCTGGGCTTGAAATAGAAGAGAAGGAAAGGGAGAAAAAGGAGCAGCTTCTTGTCACATTTGCTTAGTGGGCCGCGGACCATTTCCTACGCGGAAGGGGTCGTCATTGTACTGTTGGCGCATCTAGTCATTTGTGCCGGGGAAGTAAGTATCGGAGTAAGTCAACGCGACAGAGAGTTTATGTTAAAACTAGATCTATTAAATCCCTTCCATCTTTCATTCCGTTATTATTTATCCATCTGTGCGGTTGGCAGGGGCATTGATCAGCCAGCCGACACCAGACACCAACGTTCCCATCGCAGCATCCCTCAGCTGATCTCTCTTTCGTGTTCTATGATCGTCCTTGTAGGCCGGCTCGGGTTCCGGCTTTTGCTCCCCACTACTAGAGCCTAGACTCGATAGGACGCTCAGGTTTCTTTGAGCGGCGCGGGCAGTCGCGCGTGACAAGTCGAAGAGAGACATAGGCACATCATCCGCCTCACGAGAAGTACTCGCAGATGGCGGCACGGACCGTGATTCGGTGGTGCCGGGGATGCCCGGCGAATGCAAATCTCCCGCCGCATCCCAAGCAGCTTCCTTCGCAGCCTCCTCCTTAATGGCAGAATCGAGCTGCTCTTCACAGCGCCGAAACGTCTTAAGGATTTCGTGGAGTTGCGACGAGGGCGCGATGCGCAGAGCGGTGGCGAGACATTCGACACGCTGTTCAAGATGGCGGATGTCTAGGTTCCCGCTCGCTGTGCCGAGGTGGGTTGGCTGGATCGTTTGAGCGGTCCGAATGTATTGCCCTGCTTGGAGTGCTGCCCTCCATGACCAATCGTCAACCGGCGCTGGGGACTTGCCAGCTAGGTCTGAGGTAGTAGGTAGTTGAGTCGTTGTAGCCAGACGGCTTACAACGTATGAATAGGCAGTTTCGAAGTCGTCCTCTCGTAGCGCCGCTTCAATACACATTGATGTCACCCGCTTCTCGCTCATGAACAGTAACGTGCTCTGCTGATCATGATCATCCGTGTCGGATTTCCGTGTCTTGCTTGCGTACAGCCCGGCACGAACCATGTTGACGCCAACTTCTAAGAAGTCTTGAATTTTGGTGTAGCTCTTCGGGTTTTGTTCCAACACCTTCGCAATGATAGAGACGGGATCCGAGTGCACTCTAAGCACAACGGGACTGAACGGTTCACCCTGCTTTAAGACCAGGCGGTAATGGCTTAGCGCATGTGTTGCTTTCAATAATGAGTCGATTTGTTTGAAGGCTGGTGAGGCTTTTCCTAAAGTCTTGGGGAAAGCGCGGATACTGGCTTGATGTGAGTATTCTTTAGAGGGCCAAGTAGAAGACGTCGAAGCTTACATGTCATCGCATCTCTTCAGTCCGCCCCGAGTTCTGTTTGGGTTCGATGCATTGTCAAACGCGCTCATGGCAGCTGTGACGACAGTGTCTCGAAGAACAACTGGGTCGAGCAAATTGTGCTCGGGCTTCTCATAGATAGTTTGAGCAAGTCCATATCCTATTCCATGCTACATGTTAGCGTAATGGAACAAATACCGCCATTAAGGGGTAGGAGAAGGATGTGTCATACGCGTAGCCACAAGAAGCGCCTTCAAGAATTCGGTCTCGAGAAATTGCCGATCGACAGCTCCAAAAACTCCGAGACCAGCTTGGGGAGGTGCGGGACCCGTCTCGGCGGCACTCCAAGACCACAACCAGAAGAGCTCGTCTCTAGCAACAAGCCAATATCTATCATCATTATTTTGAGACGCACGGCGGGCAACAGCGTTCATAAACTTCACTGCCTCGGACTTTTGCTCCCTCGCATCCCGGAGGAAGACTAGATCACCCGCTCTTCGTACTGAGCAGGAAAGCCCTGCACTTGATAGGAGAAAAGCACTGCTAGTCAGCGCACTGAGTCGCCGCACGGAGGCCAGATTTGGGGTCGTGATCGGATTTGATTCCTCCAACGACTTATTGCGCATATGTGACACAACCTTGGTGGCGGCTGGGTCTCTGGAGTCAACGTCGGTGAAATCAAGAGCGACAATTGCGGATGTTTCCAGAGGGTTAGGCTCTTTAACACCAAGGATAGATGCTATACGACAGGCAATGTTATGAACGCCGGATATCGCATCAACGGTTGATTCATTGATCAGATAGGCGGCGGCTAGTGCAGCGCGCAAATAACGCCGTTCCAGGTACTCTCGCTGCGTTTCAGACCAACTAGATTCACCGTAATCGCCAAGATCAGAGTCGATAGGCCCTCGCCACTGCCGAATAACTTCAACCGCAAGGCGCCAATTCTTGGATGCTTGTTGGGTCAGCCACTCGAGAACCGCTTCAAGGCTCGGGAAGGGTGGCAAGCCATCTAGCCCTGCCCCATCTGGGGACAACGTCGTCCATTTCGCTGGGTCCTGGAGCCAAGGGCCAACCATACCCCTCATGTCTCTTCCAACAAGATGAAGATTCTCCCGCACTTCGGTCTGAGACAGTAGGAATGACAGCGCAGCATCATCTGGTAACGTTCGAAATTGATCGAGGGTATAAGGGACGCAATCGTGAGGGTAGTATTGAACATTCCTCCGCAAGAGAGGTAGCAGAACTGATATCATCCATAGCCGCAGGGAGGGCGTACTATGAAGGAAAGGAACAAGTAAAGCTGGAAGTTGGTTTAGCAGTCCAGCGACTGCATCAACCCGATGAGCCCTCCGCAGGAGAAAGAGCGATAAGGAGTCATCCTTTGCCTCTACAGGCGCTTCCGGCCATGTCAAGGGAAGTAAATGCAGCTTCCGGACTTGTTTGGAAGCTTCGTTCTCGGTCAAGGCATCAACAGCGGTCGAATCGATGTCGATAGGATCGTAACCGGCGAAGTCGCCCGAAGCTAGCTCTTGTAAGAAGGGGACGTAGGTATGAGATGGGACGGTTTCGGGAAAATAGGTGAGGAGGATGCGAAGGACTAGGTCCTTTTGTAAAACATCGCCGTGTCTAGAGACAAGGTAGGAGAGGCTATCGATGTCGGCGCGAGTTGCAAGATGCGCAGCCAGAAGGACAACTTTGGCGGGAGAGAGTGTAGTGGCGGTCATCGTTGGACTGGCGAGAACATGGCGACTTGTTGGCGTTTCTACATTCAGAGTCGGGGTACTATCCAGTGACAAGAATGGGCGTTTGTGGCGGAGCGCGGGGGTGTTGGTGGTGGTGGGAAGAAGCTGGCTATCGAAAAGAGCTCGCGAGGTCCGCCGTTTCTCGAATCGTCGTCATACAGATTCACCATTGATGACAGCTGAGCTCGATTTGAAGTGTCGCTGTACTTCGTATTGATGGTACAGGCCCATCTCGATCTCTGGCCCCTTGTTCAAGTTTATTACCACGTATACTTCTGGTTCTGCGGTTTCCTGCGCATAAACTTTAGTATCCTCTGTTAGTGTCATGCGAGTCCATGGCTGGCAAGGCAGGCCAGCTGGCGTTCAACGCGGGCACTTGGGAAGTGGACCCACTGAGCTGCAGGCACCGAATCAGCTTGACCTTGAACCAGGTCAATCGAAACCTCATGACTGGCTCTCAAATTGCCGCTTTCTGAACATCGATCCAACAAACATCGAAGAATCCGAAGGGACACACCAGGACAACGCGAAAAGCCACATAGAACGGCCACGCACGATACCAATCGGCCCTTGAAACCGACCTAGAAGCCCCTCGTCTTCCAATTGACTCCATTTCCACGCATAATGGCGTCCGGCTACGGCTACAGCGGTGGTAAGGATTAGAGGACCAAATCAACCAGTCTTATGAGCGTCGAACTAACAGCGACATACGAACGACTCTCTCAGGACCCGGCCGCTGCTTCCCCTTCTGGCAGGAAGTCCTCGCATGCTATGTCGTCAACTCCACCCCGGAAGACCGATCCGGCGCCCAGAAGTGCGGTCTAGCTTTGGAAGACTACTACGAATGCCTCCACCACAAGAAAGAGGTAGGAGATATTGGCGCCTCTTCGGGCGGCTTGGACCATGTTTCCTATAGTACCGCCAAATTCAGAAGGATACTTATTGAAAATTACTTAGGCTGCCCGCGTACGTGCGCTACAAGACGCCTACCGAAAGGCCGAAGCGGCGAGCCCTCGAGACAACGCGCCAACCGCCGGCGAAATACGCAGCCTGGGCCTAATAGGAAGAGACGAAGTGTCGAAAAAGGTGCTGGAGTCATAATCTCAAACCGATGATGGCCGGGCATAACCCTGGGAGCTATTTCGAAGTATCGGGATAAATAGAAATTGGTTGAGACCAAAGTGCTGAGACTCCACGACGAAGGGTCTGCTTGTACAAGTATATGATGCTTACGGACATACCGGCCGATATATAATATATTGATAAGCCTCGTCCAGAAGGTTGGCGTGAAACCCGCCTCTGCCGTGTAACTGATTCGGGTCTTAACCTGCTCTCATGGTATGGCAACGGCGGTCGGCTTCCAAGGCTTGGTGGTGTTGGCCGAGCAATTCCAGCCACCTTTGTTGCCCAAGTCACCACTTGTTCCCTCTGCTTTAATTTTTCTTGTCCCTGTACCCTAATGAGTCCCTTTAGTTTACGGTACCAGGTTGTCGTGGACTGCTCAGCAAGGACTGCACCTGTGGCTTTGATCACCCTTTCCTCTTTCCAGACCCAACAACTGTTGAGGTTGGTCTTGCTCTCACGATGGAGGCTCACCTTTTGATGCACAGTCTCACTCATTCGCTTCGAAGACACACGACACACCTTGGACTATCTTCTTTGGTCACCTTACTGAGCCATACCCATACTCACCAAAGATGTTTACTGTTTATACTCCTCATCCCAACTCATTTCCATGTCATCGCCCACCAGCGCGGCACCGGGAGGACTCGAGACTCAACCTCGGCGCCAGCTAAACCCTAGCACATGAGATCGTCTCAGCGCTTTGCGTATCATCCTTTTGCCGAGACTCATCTGGGAAGTCTATGCTGAACCTGATCAAAATGCCTTGCTTCCGTGGACTTGACATTTCCATCGGTACGGATTCAGGGCCTGTCCGACTGCCCGAGTTCCCGCATCCAGATTCCTGCTCTGTGACGCTTGTTGATCCCGAGCCATCTGCCTCCGTTCTGGAATCGTCGGACAACTCGACACTACCACTCCTGAAGGGCATGAACATTTTCAGAAAGAAAAGGGCGGACCCTAGGATTTCCGTCTACGTGCCTTCACTCCCAGGTAAGAGGATCCACCCTCCCTTCACGCAACGTTGTTCCACGTTTCTGTTTGCTAAAGGATGGGGAGGCATGCGATTCCGGGTTCAATATTCCGTCCTCCGTGTCCCCAGCACTGGTTCTCATCTCTACTTCAAGATGTTTGTGAATGGGAACAATGTGACCAACTGGGGGATCAACCTGAATCAACGCACTGTAGGTGCTGTTACTAGGGCCCTTTACAAGCCAGATCCCGAATGGTGCCATACAAACGAAGCCGGGCATAGCACCGAGGCTAGAACACTCCGTTTTCCCCCTGACCAAAGATTCACGTCGGTTGCCCGTGATGAAGATTGCATCGAGATCCAAGTCTTTCGGGCAAATGGGCGTCGCCGAAAGGCTCCAGAGGTGAACTCGGACTGGCCGGAGGGTCTTTCAGAAAGAGGGTCGGTTTCTCATGTTTCCCTTCCGTGCTTTCTCCTTTCCCCTTGTGAGCCGCTGGTTAGCTAACTAAAGGCCATTTCGCTGACATGAATCATTTTCTTTCCCAGTTTGCTGGCCGACAGGTGTCTTGAAGTTCCAGAGGAGGCGGGCTTGTTTGATTGGAGCCTTCTCGATCGCAAGGACTCGCCATACGCCACCTTTAGGTTCTACTACCAGCCACGGGAAGCCCTCTTGAAACTCGGAATTATTTCACAGCCCAACGGAACGGGCCTTACGGGGCGGCGGAAGTTTTGCCCGGTTCTACACTGACAAGGGATCCGTCAGATACATCAGTAAGCACCTTTGTACAGGACCCGCAACGGGGCACGGGGTGTGGGCATGGCGATACTTGCGCATCTTGTGGCATCGGCGTTGATTCTAGATGGGACGTGGGCCAGGCCCTGACAACCTCCCGTGTGGTGACAAGGCCGCCGGAAGTGCTCGAGAGTAGCCCTGGTTCAGCTCGCAAGCCACAGCCAAGCAAACAGGTGCGGGATGGGTTTCTTGACGGAAGTAATCGCAGGCCTTTACCTGCGTTGCCGATTCAACGTCACAGAGCCGCCGCCATGCGTGATCGTTCGGAGCACACAAGCCCCTCTTCGTCAGTGGGTGAAGTTCGTGAATCCAACATGGCCTACGAGTCACGAACGATAGAGATGGAATCGAACGTTCAAAAGGGAGAGCAAACACACCCGTCGTCATCCTCTAACCCCACGCGATTCAAGCACTCTGCCTTGGCAAGAGCGCAACCCTCGACCGCGGGCGCTGCTGTATCCTCTTCGGCAGCTCAAGGAAGAGATTACACTCCAGCAAGGGACCGGAAGCAGAAAACCATGAGAAGCCTGTTTTCGTCCAGTCAGAGACAAGGAAAGCCGGAGACAGCTCTTGCAGGAAATACTGCGGGTCAGGGGGCAATTGGATTATCACAGCTTCCTGGGGTGGAAGGCCCTGGAGCTGTCGAATGTGAGCCTGGAGAAAGAGCTGAAGACGGAACGCGAACAAAGCAAGTGCGTCTAATTAACGGCAAACCAGAGTTCTCCTCTTTGCCAAGGGGCCTCCTTGGCCGGATCTGACTCGGATACCTTTGACGGGTCCGAGTGCGGACCTCATGAAGCGACTCTGGAGTGAGGGCATTGGTTGCAGATCAAAGAAATGGACTTAAGGCATATACCTCGCCCGTCAAAACTAGACGCCGAGGGTAAGACTACGTGGCACACAAGCTAGAGGCTGAATGGATTTGGACTCCTGAGATCAGAAATCGAATCGAGAAGGGGTGTGCCCAGACGTAGATTGCCTTCAAAATGAAAAGATTATTTGTTTACATCGAGGAAGTAAAGCTTGAAATATTAGACCATGGTGATTCAAATTTATGCCCTACGAGCACCGCCATCATCTGCCACCACAACTAAGACGGTCAACTAGTATGAAAGTAACGTAGTTATGCATAGCTCGCTGGGAGTAGGACTACCACTCATCCATCCACTGGCTCCTCCAGTCGCTTTGGATTTAGATTGTTCAATTGGTTCTCGTCCAGAATCTGGCGGGGTGGCAGGAGAAGCAGAGTCGGCTCATCCCCCAGAAGGCTACGAAAGAGATATAACATACTGAATGAGTAGCATGGAATGATGAGGTCGACGTAGAGAAAGAGAAGCGAAGGTTAGGTTATGTGCCCAGAGAGAGGGTCGATGTCATAAATTGGCAACGGCGGCGCCCGCGCGTTAGCGGGCGAGTCGTTATCAGCAGAGTCGAGAGGCGTTCCTCTCTCGGACCGGCCGCAATGAAAAGATGATAAGTGAACAAGATGGTGACGGAGGCAATTGGTACGACTGTGCCAGCTTACCATGTTGGCACATGTGGTGCGTGGATCTGCCGTCAATGATTCGCAAAGCAGGGGTAGGGTTGAATGATGCTGGCATGAGCAACTCTGAATAACACCCAGAAACACACGGAACCTGTGAATATATACTAGCCTAGACAATCGTCAGCAGGGGTGGCTTTGCAAAGACATTCTGTTACCTCCAATCGATTCGATTCAGTAGGACTTCAGAAAGCACAGGACTTGTCAACGGTAGCATAGCAGGGCTCGCAGAAAAAAGCTCCCCGGTCCCCGGATGGGAACTGAGCAGACGACGCCGCGTTATGCGATGTGGACCGTTCAGTTTGGTTTTGATATCTGAATGGGCGGTACGATTACGACGAGGTGACCAAGTGTGTCGAGAAGAGTTTTCAATTAGAGTGGGACGAAGTAATCATCGCTGTCCATAATCAAGGCGAATCTGTACGGGCGTAGGCGTCGAAGCAAAGTGGACAGAGAGGCCGTGCCTGCAGACGAGTCGAGAAAACGGAAGCACTGCATTAACTGGATCAAAAAGCCGGATTGTGGCGAAAACTGTCGACCATAAACGTGCCGGACACATGAGGTCCACCGACGTGGGTCATGACTGTCAGCCCATGAAGGCGCCGGTGTACTGGCGTACGGTTGATATGTCTGCGAAAAGCTACGAACAAGGCGCGGCGTCTCGGTAATGGAAGACCGTCAACATCTAGGTCCTCAAAATCCACATGTCGCCCATCCGAGTCTGTTCTATGCTGCCGTGCGGTTGACAAGACGAAATAAAATACTCCTGGACGAGAGCGTCGAGATTCCCTTTGTTTTTTGTGACCAGTTTACCATCCCTAACAGTCGCATTTAACTCCAAGTCGAACGTCCGTCGTGCTGCGTTGGAAATAGAGGAGGATCAAAGAAACGTGAAAGAAAGGAACAAAAAGAAAAATGAGAATGAACCGCAAACGAAACCCAGTAACCATCGAGCATACTGAAAGAACGGTTGATCAAGCGAAAGACGCTCAGGAGCCTGCGTAATTAAATTGCGACTCAGCATGGTTCAGCCGGGCCGCGGTCTCACGACACTTTGCTCTCTCCATTAGCGGTGTCGATAGGATGCAACAGGAGTGGCTGGGAAAACAAACCTTATTTCGGGATGATGGGTTGAACATCCTAGAAGTTCTCTCTTCCATCTCCACGAGGGGCGGAGTCGCCGTAGCCAGCTGCACCAGAGGGAGCGTCTCGAGGACGGGCGCCCTCGCGTTCACTCGGGCGGTCATATCGTTCCCGGTCGTAGCCACCAGCTGCACGGCGGTCGTCCCCACCACCACCTCGGGGACCGTACCTGTCCCGGTCATCACGACCTCCATATCGGTCGACCCGGCCATAGCCGTCATCTCGCTCGCGGCGATCATAGGTGCGCTCATCACGGTATCCGCGCTCTTGGGCCCTGTCATGACCACGCTCATGGCCGCGGTCGTATCCACCGCGATCCTCGCGATATCCGCGGTCATAGCCACGATCATCCTGTCGCCTGTCGTAGCCGCGGTATCGGTATGGGTCATCTCGCCCATACGAGCCATATCCACCTCGACGACGATCATCGTATCGATCATGGAATCGACCTCCACGGGGATCTAAAGGCGGTTGTTAGAAACCACAGCCACAGCCAGACGGATAGGGGAATATGATTAAGGGGGGAATAAGGCGCGTCGACACATGGAAGATGGGAGAAAATTTACGTACCTCTCTTGGGTGGGCCAAAATATTTGCCAGGCGTAGGAGTCCTGGGCCGGGCGCGGCGTGCTTTCTCGATGCTCAGGTTGCGACCTTCAAAGGGCTCACCCTGAAGACCCTCCTTCGCAGCGTCGGCTTGCTCGCTTGTTGCCATCTTGACAAATCCGAAGCCACGGGATTCCTTGGTATGAGGATCTCGCATGATTTGACACTTCTCTACTTCACCATACTTCTCGAAGAGGCGAGTGACTTCGAGCTCCGTCAGCTTTGGATGGATGCCAGTGACAAAGAGATTCGATCCCGGGTTGACAGCGCCATCATCTGCATCCTTGGGACCCCTTTCTTCCTTTGAAGCCCTGCGCGAGATGTTAATCGTTGCCTAGCGAGTTCCAGGAGAAGGATAGTTTGACGAACGAGTCATTATTGGCAGCGGGCGAGGCCGAACGGCGGTTACCGCCATCGTTATCGTCGCGCCTCGGCGAAGGGCTTCGACGGTCTAATTCGTAGCGAGGCGCTTCCTCTGCGACACGAAAAAGAAATTAGTCCACCACGTGTGCACAGCCACTAGAACAGACCAGAGGGTGAGTTAGCCTACCATCATAGCCTCCGTTGGCCTCATAATCCATAGCAGTTGTCGCCATTGTTTAATGTTGAAGCTGTGGACCTAGACTGAAACAAAGGGGTAGTTGTCGGATGGTGAGATGAATGGAGTCCTAATGTTGCAATCTGAAGATATGTGATGGGACAAAACAGGTTCGAAAAAAAAAGGGCGAATTACAAAACCCAGGTTGGGGTGTTAGAAGTTAATGGAGGACGCTGAATTGCTCCAGTGAACAAAGAGAAGAAATGGAAAGGGAAGAAATGGTGATGGTGATACAAGGGGAAGTTGGTTGTAAAAATCTGAGGGTAAAGGTCAAGACTGAGTGCTCACTGCTTTGAGGAGCCGTGACGCGATGGAGGGAGAGGGTAAGGGGAAAAATGATCCTTCAGGGATATTTGCGAAGGAGTTAGGCTTAACACTATTTCTCAGGTGGTGCACCTTCCACAAGCTCTTTCCTCCAGGAATCATCAGCTGTAAGCCTAGGTTTCGGATTAATGTCGGCTAATACTTCTGGGATAGGGCGATGAGGAAGGGCAAGTAGACTTGTGCCGCTACTTCCTAGGTACCTTAGCATTAGTTGGAGGAATTGCTGAACTTGTTAAGATTATAATTTTGAGTGACAAGTATTTGGATATGGCTAAGCTCACCAAAGAATAAGAAAAGCAGAGGAGATAATAAGTTAAGTATGAATTTATCATGAGGAACAAAGGCACACCATGGGTTACCATACATCCTCAGGGTTCACAAAGTGAGTCTCTCCATCATCCCTTACATGCTGCTTATTCCTATCTCGCTTCATTGCCTTCCTCATATCATAGGCATCCTCACTAGAGGCAGCTGGGTCTGAAGCATGATCTCCATAATAGTCCTTCACAACCCTATAAACACTATATCCCATTCCCTTATAAAATGAGATAGCCTTATGATTGCTCTTGCGAACAAAGAGATCGACAAACCAGGCATCATGGGCATCGGCGACAGCTTCGAGTTGCTCCGTCAGTATCTTGCCTATCCCTTGTCGCCGCGCTTCTGGGGCAACTGTAAGCGCAGTGATGTGTGCATGCCAGGGGAGATAGTGTTCATGGGACTTGTAATAGTCAGGAGACGATTCGAGTTTGCCCATGACTGGTCTTTAGAGTTAGTTCAATCTACTCTGTCGGGCTGGGGGGTGGTTGAGGTGAACGTTGGAGAACTAACTGTACCCGATAATATTCCCATCAGCGTCCTCGCAGACTTGGAAGAGAGAAGGCCATTTTGCGTGATACTGAAGGTAGAACCCAAGTTCATACGTTTCAGTAAGCGGGTCTAAATTACATTTTGATAGATTATTGACATCCTCGAGGCGAAATCGACGAAAGGTTGCCATAGCTTTCGTCGATATCGGGAGATCTGACGGAAAGGGACAAGAGCGAGACGGGATAATGAGAAAATAAAGAGAGGGCGGGGTCGCTCAATGATTGCGTACTTCGTAACGAGGGAAATCGCTTGAGGAGATGCGCAAATTGGATGAAGCTGGCTGGAATTTGCGTGAAGAACAAGCCTCTGTAACAAAGTTGAGCAGGGTCTGGTTTCGACCAGGACTCAGCGTGGGTCGCAAGGAGCAGGTCTTGCTTATTTGATTGATCAAATCTATTGACGTATCTGAGCACGACTAGTAACAGTGGATAATGATAACAGGACTAGGAGGTAGTAGCCTGATCAGTGATACTGTCCACGATTTGAGTCTGGGACTCTTGCAATCACCATCAACGTGAGATCGGGGTGCACCTCCAACCAGTGCAGCAGCACTTTGGATTAATCGTTAGAAACGGTGTGCTATGTTCGCTATCGGGCGTGCGTGAATCGTTCCAGGGCCATTGACATCAAGAATGTCGATGATTCAGGAATTCTCGAGAGCCGCTGTTGGTACCTCTTAATGAATATGTAGCCGCCTGGTTGCGGCAAGTTGCAATGCTGACACTGTCAGATGCGCAACGGGGCCCAGCATCAAAATTAATCAAATCAGTCAGGTTGCTGGCTTGATCAATCCGCCCTTGACAACTTGACTTGGTCGCCTGAAGGACATTGATTTGGTGGTGGTGCGGTCAAAGGTAATAATAGCATTGAATTTAATTGTTGCTCTTTGCTTTGCCCCTTCTTGTGAAGTAGTCATCAAAGTTACATCATTTAATCAATCCCAAGGCAGGACTAGGTCCTTGTCGTTTCAACCACTCCTTGAGGTTTCTCCTCCCACTCTCGACGCCTATCGCGATTCATTTATTACCTCCTCCGCCGCTCCCTTTTCATTATCATACGACGAAATATACAACATACTAGGTCTATTCGAGGAAAAGAAAAAAAAATAAAGACAATCTGCAGTTGCTCTTGCATCACCGCCATCACGACTATCTTGCCAGGGACCCGCTGCAGCGCAGCGCCTTGGATTACTTTCAACAATGGATCGTTTCCCCCAAACACCACGTCATTCGCGAAACACATCGCTCATCGAAATGAGTCCGAGGGACTCTCCAAGCGATCGACGTCAGTCACGATCTTCGATCGAGCCATCTACGCCCCTAAGGAGTAGCTTCAACCAACCAGACTCCCTCGACATTGGCGTGTTTGCTAGCGGAGGTGTCGGTGGTGAGTCGGGCCTGGGCAACCTCGCGGACGAGCTGGCCGATGCATTTTCGGATTCGGGTGACGAGGGCGACTACTACGATGATGGGGAGGCCGGCATAACATTCTCCGTCCACGAGCACGAGGAGGATGTACGCCCAGAGGATATCCGAGACAGCGGAGTCGATGTGGTTGACTCTATGCCAGATAAAGCCAGTATGAACCTGGGACTCCCCTTGCCGTATCGAAGGGGACACCGCCGGGCAGGAAGCGAGTACGATGGGAGCGAATATGGATCCGAGTCGGACCTTGACTCACCGGGGATGCCAACGAGCCTAGTGTCTAAAATCAGCGCCGTGGAAGCTCTTGCCCGTAGAGGTACGGAGACCACGGGCAGCCCCTCTGATGGTGTATTCCAGCGTGTCACCGATGGGCTGAGGGACCTCGGCCCTCAGACGGGCGTGGAGAGTAGCGCAACGAGGTTCGTACTTGATTCCTGACGCGGTCTCGTAACAGTTGCATGGCTAACATCGTGATGCCCCAGGTTGATCACCGCCCATTCCGCTCTTACTACTCACCTTACGCATCAAACGCGGCAACTTCAAACCCTAGCCTTCCCGCTGCTTTCGCCCTTCGTCGCCCCTCCAGACCCGGAAACAATCGACTCTCTCTTGCCCTTACTTATATCCCTATCTGAGGACATGCCTCGGCCCTCGACTGCAGCATTCAATTCGTTGACCGCGCTTCATTCCTTAACCTCGGACCTGATAAATACACTAAATTACCTATCCGACACCTTGCATATGTCCCGTCAAACAACAACTACCGCCACGCGTCGACTAAAAAGCGCGAAGGAGTTGGTCGCTGAGATGCGACGGGAGGATGAGCTTCGCGAAGAGGGAGAGCAGTGGATCCAGCGAGGGAATTGGAGCCAACGCCTAGAGAACAGGGAATGCGCGACCGTCTGCGGTGAGGTCGTGGGCGGGTTCGAGGAGGTTTGTAACGGCTGGCGAGCGAGGCTGCTGGCACAAGCGGAATCTGCTCAGGCTTAAACCCCGCTGACTGGCGCTTTTTAAAACTTTCTTTCTAGAGAGGGGACCCTGACCTTCAAATCATACCAGAGAACAGGACTGTAGGAGCCAAGATTTGAACTTGGTAATTGGGCGTTATTTTTGCATGGATACGGGGCGTAATGATAGGAATGTCGGTTGATTGCAATCTAGAAGAATCTTTTCTTTCCCTTCATTGTTCCAAGTAGGGCGCTTAATCATCTTGCATTATCAGCGAGTATGGTTATATAGTGTTGTTTCTTCCTCTTGTCTCTTCTTTTCTTTTTTCTTTCTAGTACCATTCACTTCGCAGACTGAAATAGATTACCCTGTGGCTGCATCCAAAGTAAACTGTGAGGTACATGCATCAATGCTGGAAATCATGGCCTTGACTGCTCTCTATTTACCTGTGTATATCAAGAGGAATATATGGTCCCTCGAAGTATAATTTACTTCGGATGAAATGTGAAGTATGCAATTACACAGGTACAGCAGGAGTAAAACAATGCACACCATAACAGTTGAAATGTTGACATCAGTCAGGTGCAACTGGCGGGGAGCCTTTTCCCAACCCCTCTGCATCAATAATAGCCAGTACGAAGTACACTACTTGGAATTTGTACTCTAAATAAAGTAAACTATAGTGTTCAAGTTGAAGCAGGTCGGGCAAGATCAAAGATATCAGGCGAGTTGTGGAGGTGACAGACGCCCTATCACGCTCTTCAGTGTTAGTTCAGTGTTTTTTTTTTTTTTTTGTTTTGATGGTGAGACGTGGCTAGCGCCTATTTTAGAGGTCGCGTTCCTGGGCTCGTGTGTCGCGTCGTTCCTTCCGTGTCAGATGGGCATGAACTCCGAGCCAACCATGCGGAGAACTGGGTTTGGGGGGCCGAGGGTGGGGAAGCTCATGTTGGAACATTACTGGCCTGGCCATTGGCGGCAAAAGCATTTGACTCGTTCTCATCCAAACTCAAGTTGATTTCAATGTTGGCAATCAATAACAATTTGAATTAAAGGATAGTCATGGATGGAAGATATCGAGACAAGTACGAAGAAAAAAGAGAAAAAAAAAAAAAATTGAATTGCGGGTGCTTGGTCGAGGATGTACACGATCAGAATAGATGTACTTCGTAGTTTAGGGAGCGAAAGGGCGCAAATCCGGGCATGCGATTCTTTCTCGTCAGTTGAGCTGAACGAGCATAATGAAATGTCGAGAAGCAGTGGGACTACGAAGTAAGAAACGTGTCTGCTGGTTTGGCGTGCGACTGGGATTCGTTTGGCCCAGTCATCGCGTCCGTGCCTGAAAAACAAAGCGGCGGGAGCAGGGACACAACAAATCGGATTGATAGGTGGTGACTGAACAGAAAGTGCTGGCGCTGATACCAATCCGGCATTTTTTTTTTTTGCGCCTACTTGGCGCGTACCCAGGCATGCAGGGCTGGGTCTGGCAAACAACAGCGCTAACAATTATAAACAATGGGCGAGAAGAGGCATCGTCACGTACTAAAATCATAATACCGCGTGTCTAAACCTGAGGCATGCGTCTTCTCATTGTGCGGCAACGGTCACGTCTCCAGGAGTACGCACTAAACCTTGCAAAGTACACGGGCTACCAAGCAATCTGTGAATGGGTTCCTCGCCCAACAATTGAAGCTAACGAGCAAACTTGACCTAAGGTCTAAAGTACCTAGGAGCTTAGTCAGAGGCGGGCTGTTGTCCCAACCCAGCAACTGACTGCTTCATCCCCCAATCGCATTGCTCCCCCGAACCTCACTCCAACTTATCGACAATACTCACATCGACGCCTTCTCCCACCTCCCACTCTACTTCCAACCCCGTACCGGCGTCATCGACAACGTAACATGTCCCGGAAAATTACGCTGTTTTGCAAATTATCTTGACCTTGTCCAGCGACGCAAACCTACCGCGAAATCCTGCAATACGAAATCGACGCCGCCTATCGTCCTCTCAGCCCCTTTACCGAAAGCCTGACAAGTAAATTATGTACTAGCATCGGCGTCCTAGTCAGAAATCGCGGGCCCGAGGCGAACCAAGTTGGCCTCTAATCGTGCAAGTTGCTCCTCCCGGGTTCTGACTTGGATCGCCAGAGGACTTTCAAGCTTGCCTTCAACTGGACCCAAACCTCCCGTCAAACTCCTAACCGGACCGAGACATCGACACGACGTTGACCTGCACATCTTTTGTTCAGTATTCTTTCTTTATCATATCTAGAAATGACTTTGCAACCCGGATCCTCAGCAGGTGCACTACCGGGCACCAAACGCCCGGTTGATGTCCGGACTCCATCCGCAACACCCTCGCGGGGTACAAGCCCTCCACCTCAAACAGATCGCGGTCGCTTAGAGGCGAGGCATAGCCTCGATAATTCCAATCAGAGGAAACAACGACAAAGGAGGAGCGACTCTACTCGGTCAATACAGTTTGATACCGATGCTGTCGATAACGCCTTGTTAAGAGAGATCCATCGCCAGCAAAGAGAGAGTACGCCGGGGGTCAGCCCCCACCGCAAACGGCAGAGGTTGAACGGTGACAGGTGTGTCCATTTTGAAAATTATCTACCCCTCCCCAATACGCCTATCGCTGACAAGTATGGAACGCACCAGATTTATACCCACGAGATCCGGCCAAGACTTGCAAGCCAGTTTCAGTCTCCTCCACGAGGACGGGTCCCCAGCCACTCCCCCAAGGCAAAAGAAGCGAACACCGCATGGAGAGCTCCATTTTCAGAAGAGTAAGCCCGGACCGCTATCTTATCCCTTCGTTCCTGCGGACTGACTTTCTGTAGCTGAGGAAGCGAATCGAACATTCTCTAAACTACTCCGCGCCGAACTATTCGAAGGAACTATACCCCAGGAAAATCCTCAGGCGATATCTCCCGATCACGTATCTAATGGGCCAACCAACACCCATGATCCGGCGCGATCGCACACTCCACCCAATAACCCTTCCACTTCTTCTCTTCCTTCTTCTCTCACCCCCTCAACCCCCCACAAAAACCTCTTCTCATACATGTCCCCACGCCATCACGGGAACCTTGGGGGACACCCGACGCCCTCCAAGACGCCGCAAAGCCGCCATGGCCCAAATCTAGACACCCGTTCCGAGTTGTACAGCCTGTCCCCGGTTCGGTTCGGCAGCCAACAAATGCTTCTCAGTCCCCGGAAGCAACCGAGGGCCGTGAGCAAAGTTCCTTACAAAGTTCTGGACGCCCCGGAGCTTGCAGATGATTTTTATCTCAACCTGGTGGACTGGGGTAGCGCTAATGTTCTAGGGGTCGGGCTTGGATCCAGCGTTTATATGTGGAACGCGCAAACCAGTCGCGTTAATAAACTGTGCACACTCGAGGATGATACCGTGACTAGCGTCTCGTGGATACAAAAAGGAACGCATATAGCCATTGGCACTGGGAAAGGCCTGGTGCAGATTTGGGATGCCGAAAAGACGAGACGACTCCGGACGATGACTGGCCATACGGCGCGGGTAGGATCACTCGCCTGGAACACGCACATCCTCACCTCGGGCTCCCGTGACCGTCTCATTTATCACCGCGACGTCCGCGCTCCGGATCAGTGGCTTAAAAAGTTGGTTGGTCACAAACAGGAAGTTTGTGGGCTCAAGTGGAACTGTGAAGACGGCCAACTTGCTAGTGGCGGTAACGACAACAAGCTCATGGTGTGGGATAAATTATCCGAGACCCCCCTTTGGAAGTTCTCGGACCACACGGCGGCCGTTAAAGCGATCGCTTGGTCGCCCCATCAACGTGGTCTTCTTGCCTCCGGTGGTGGAACGGCGGATAGGAGGATAATATTCCACGACACGGTTCGAGGGAGTGTCATCAACGAGGTAGATACCGGGAGCCAGGTGTGCAATATCGCTTGGTCTAAAAATTCGAACGAGATCGTGTCGACGCATGGATACAGCCAAAACCAGATCGTCGTCTGGAAATATCCTTCCATGACCCAGGTTGCCAGTCTTACTGGTCACACATACCGTGTCCTATACTTGGCAATGAGTCCCGATGGGAGAGTCGTTGTTACGGGGGCTGGTGACGAAACCCTAAGGTTCTGGTCCGTATTTGGACGTCGACCCGGCGCAAGGGACGACGCCGATCATGGAAGTGGCCGACTCGCCGACTGGGGCGTGATCCGGTGAGCGTTTTCCCTGATCTAGTTCGCGGCAGGCACCTTGAAGCAGTTTTGCTCCGAGATCTCCATATACATACGCCTCTATATGCCTTCGCATATCGCACCTCTGAACGTTTCACACGGATCCAACACACTATATCGTCTCCCAGAATTTATTCCGTGGGTTAATGAATTCACGGCTCTTCCTGCACTTACGATCTGATATCTCTCTTGCTTCAAGGATACCCTTGACTGTGCATATATTTGGCTGGCGTGTTAGGGGTCAATTTCGGAACTTGCATTTTTGGTTTTGGGGGAGGTGGTTTTGCTTTTTGAGTTATTTTTCGCCCTTTGCACGGATATCCATGGAGACGTTCAATGATTCCTTGTTTTGGTCGGATTGGATTTGGAGTCAGAAGGTATTTGGCGAGCGTTTCTAGCATCGTACTTGCATGTCCTTTCACACTGCTGGAGAGGGCCTGCGCAAAAACAGACATGATTCATACCCGTACATGTATCTCCAATGCTGTCAGTACGAAGTAGGCGTGAAGTATCCCATTCCCAAGTTAATGCCGACTATGTACTTCCTTTCGGTGATGCAAAGTGGTTGTGACCTCCCTGTCGATTTATAGTGCGATGCAGTTATCCATTCTCTAGATATACATACACCTTGGGGAGGCGGCAGAAATTCTCAAGTTCGCCCAAAAAAGCGCCTCACCTCGATGAGGGTTCAGCACCGGTCATAGTTATTTACGCTACAGGTGCACACACACGGCCGAATAGGTCTTCATAGGGTCTGATATGCTTCAAATGAGGAATTGATTCCAATCGTAAGCTCTAACGCCTTTCCCGGGTATCAGCCCATAAAATCAAGTTACCTACATGTTGCACCCAAAGAGGCTCCCATCCATACATCATATGAATTGAAAACGAGGGACGTTCCAGAACAAACAGCCTCGGGTAGGGAAAGAATGTGAAGGAGACGAAATGGCCATCCATATGCAGAATGTCCCAAACTTGCTTTACCATTTAAATTTATCCAAAAATTACCAACCATGACAATTTAGTTGGCTACCGCTTGAGATTTATGTGCCTTTCTCTCCCTCGTCCCGACGTCCACAACGGGGCCTTCGGTGCCTGTCGTAGAAGCCTGGGGTAGAGATGCTCCATCAGTTAAAGAAGGCAAGGTCTCGATGGTCTCGTCAGGATCGCCCTGTTGAGGACGAGTAACGTCAAGATCATTGTCCGGGAGGAAGGGAGTCGGAGACCCATTCACAGGCTCCAGGGTAGGACTGGCTGCATCCAGAGGAAGAACAGGGTCAAGACTAGGAGCCAGTGATGGCGACGTGGCCAGTCCGTCATTGCCATTTTGCCACTTGCTGACCTCGGCCTTCATCGCTTCCAACTCTTTCTGAAACCGCTTGCCAAAAACGTCAATGTAGTAAGTCGAGCCATTGTATACACTCCACCCAAAAACGATTACAAGAAAAGCCGCTGAGGCATACTTGTAGTGGAACCATATTGGGCATGGGAGCATCGTGAGAACGGCATAACAGTACTGAATCAACATGAAAGCAGCCTCCTGTAGCTCTTCGGGTAGGGAAAGCACAATCCTCCCAATCCAGACCTTGGAGTAGGAGCGTCGCAACCAGGTGAATGAGGTGGGTCGACCAGCAGCGATCTTTTCTCTGCGCCGAACTGTAATGAAGAAATAATACGACAGCTGCCACATAGCATAAGGAATAGAGCTCCAGGCGAGCATAGAAACGATGTTCCCATACGCGGCATGCGAGCCCACTTCCGCGTTTTTAATGGCGAAGATGGCAGGGAAGCGCATTTCCTGTTGCTCGGGCGGGTAGAGATGGACAATACAGTGAAGGGTCGCGCAGGGCATGACGTGAATAAACAACGACGTGACCTTGTCGAAGCTGTGGAAGACGAGAGAATTGCGCCACATGATTATAGCAACCGCGTTATTACCAAAGGCGAGGCAGTAAACGGCTGTGAATAGTCTCTTGGAGCCAGGGAACACCCAGAGGCTAAGCATTAAGAGGAGGTTGACGAAATAGCAGAGGTCGGCTAGGAAGTAGTGGTAGCCTCGTCGCTTGTAGGTGAAGATCCGAATTGGCATGAAGTAGAGAAGTTGTGCTGTGTACCAAAGATGAAAGTATTCGGGATAGCCGCCGATTAGGAACCCGCTAATAAAAATGTTCATCACACCGCAAATGAAAGAGATCTTCTCCCGGAGGGTGATAACCTTCGTGTCGTTCCAGCGCAGAGTAAGTTTGTCCACGCTCTGTCGCATGCTTCTTCGGTATCTCTCTAGCTGCACTTCCGCCGGCGGAACACGACGCCTCCATTCTTCAACCATACGATCGCGTGCGACCTGGCCCCGAGATTTGAAGGCATCCCTCGACCGGCGAACCTTTTCTGTCTGGGCCGAAATACCTCTCTGGAGTTTCTCCAGCTGCAACGGCAGGGCGAAATTGTCGAGGAGATCAAGTACAGTGAGCCGATCAAGGGGTGGGAAGGGATCCAAGTCATCCTGGTATGAGCTGCTGCCTGAGATTGAGGGATTCCGGGAAAGCGCGGAGCCCTTTGACGTCGTTGAGCCGGGAATGTGTGGATCGTCAGGGGAGGAGCCGTTCTGACGCGAGTCTAGGAGCCCTCCTTCGCCAATGGTTTGAGGCGCAGGACCGTCAGGGTCGAGCCCAGGACCGGTCTCTGAGGGCTTCATGGTCAAAATAGTATTTTTGAGCAGGGGCGTTTGCCAAGTCTGCGCTGGAAGAGAAGCTTTCCAACCGCGATACTGTACGGCGACAGGGTCCGAAGACGGATAGACTGTGAGATTTCGGGTCGACTAGGGAGGGCGGGTGAGAAAGAGGGAGGAGCGCTTCGATCTCGCCTTCGTGAACGATGGGTCTGTTGGTCAGGGGTGGGCTCGCTTTATGACTTAGAAAACCACCTGCGGCCCTGGTTCGGACCAGCCGGTGGACTTAGGAAGCTTGAGAGGGGGATGAGAGAATCTATAGTTGAGGTGAAACGGTTAACGACCAGTACTCGATGCGATTGGGGAGGAGGAGTGACGAACAGATAAATACATGACGCGAGACAGTAGAGGAACTTGGAAGGAAACTTCAATGTTGTCCAGAGACAAAGACACAGGAGCACAATGCAGCGGTCAAGGGTGTGTGTAAATGTCACTTGATTGATGTACTTCGTACATTGTCACAAGCCAAAGCTTAGAGCAGGGAGCTGAGACTAGTTTTAGATACCTCAACTACAAGTATGTCGAATTGAAGCTACTTCTCTTGACCGAGAGCGAGCAGGTGGGCGTCCTTTGAGCGATGGTTGGTCTGCTCCTGGTCCTGTCAAGAACCTCGTGACGTGCTGTTGTGGCAGCCTGAACATTTGAATCCCTCGAATCAATGACCTACTCGTTTGTTCTGGTTTATATTTTCAGGCGCAATCCAAGGCAGTCAAGCGAACAAAGTACACAGGTTGACGGAAGTCGAAGTCGGTACTTCGTACAATTTGTACTTGTTGTTTCCTGCCTGGGGCCGACTTCCCTGCCTTTGTGCGAAGTACATAATTGCTGGGGAAGAGAGGCACAGGATGACGCACCTGCCTGCAGTTATTAGCCAGCAGCCGCACTCAGCTCAATAACGCCTTTTCGGACAGCCGTCAGCAGCCGTAATAACACGACCTCATTTCCAAACAGAATTAACGCGAAGTCCCCCAAGTTTCTAACTTTAAATCACGAGCGCGTATCATCAACCTCTTCTCAATCTCATCGTGTGCGCGATACACAGAAGACTGTCATCCACCATCAACCTGGTGCTTAAAATGCAACGCGTCAACGCCATTTATTTTCGCAACGCGCAACAATCCGGACATAGCCGACGATCGTAGATTCGTGTTGCGTCCTCTCATCATCGGCACCCAGCTTTGCCTCGTCGCATCGCGCACTGGGGCGCACGCCGACTCGTCGCCCCTCATCCCAATTCGCCATTATCTTTTTCTTCTCCTTTCTCCACCCCCGGCTCAATAGCAAACATGGGGAAACTTATTCGCCTCGAGCTCTTCAGTAAGTCTTCTGCCCTACAGGCGATGGCTCTGTGCGCTCGAGAACGTCGCTTCTTCTAACACCGGCCATAGACTTCAAATCCTACAAGGGACACCATACGTTACTATTCGGTGACTCGTATTTCACATCGATCATTGGACCCAATGGCTCCGGGAAATCCAATTCGTATGTCTTACAGTTTTGCCTCCATTTGGGTGATGACGCGATGTTGATGCTGACTTGACTAGGATGGATGCAATCTCTTTTGTACTCGGCATTAAGTCTTCACACCTTCGATCTGCGCATCTGAAGGACTTGATTTATCGCGGCCGAGTGCTGAAGACATCGAAAATAAACGACGATGGCTCAGCCGATGCTCCAAATGGTAACGGCCATGTCAACGGTCATGGTGACAACGAAGACGGCGATTCTCGACGAGCTTCTCGAAATGATCCGAAGACTGCATGGGTCATGGCCGTTTACGAAGACGACGCGGGCGATGAGCAGAAGTGGAAGCGATCTATCACTTCGCAAGGATCTAGTGAATATCGCATCAACGATCGGGTTGTTACTGCCCAGCAATACAACGATGCGCTCGAGGCTGAGAATATTCTTATCAAAGCGCGCAACTTCCTTGTATTCCAGGGAGATGTAGAGGCCATCGCCGCTCAGTCGCCACAGGACCTCACTCGCCTCATTGAACAGATTTCGGGCAGCCTTGAATATAAGGCCGAATATGAAAGGTTGGAGAGAGAATCAGAAGCTGCCGCTGAGAATTCAGCCTTTCACCTTCATCGCCGCCGCGGCATAAACTCGGAGATCAAGCAGTACCAAGAGCAAAAAAGGGAGGCCGAGAACTTCCAAAAGAAAACCGACGAGCGCGATGCGGCCATTGTCACCAAGACTCTCTGGAAGCTGTATCATTTCCAACGCAATATGGATGACTCCAGCTCCTTAATTCACGAGCATCAAGAAAACCTCAAGGAGTTTCGCCGCAATGTCGAGGTGTTCGAGAAGAAGTTAGAAACTGCACGCAAAGAGCAAGCTGTCCTGGCACGAGAGGTATCCAAGGTTGAACGAAACATCAAGACCAAGGAGCGAGACATAGAGGATACCCGCAACGGCCTCGTTCCCATTGATGAGAAGATTGAGCAAAGCATGCGAGAGTCGAGCCAGCTGCGTGAGAGGATTGAGACCCTGACGAAGGAGGGAAATGAGCAAGCTGAGCTGATCAAGAAGGTCAAGAGTGACCTGGTGAAAGTGGAAAAGGCCCAGGAGCATGATGAAAAGGAATATAGGGACCGGATGAAGAAGCAGGGCAAGGAGCTGAACGATGCAGACCGAAAGCAGTATAATTTGCTTCGAGCCCAAGTGATGGCCAAAACATCTGCGAATCAGACGAACCTGGATAATCTGCTGCGCCAGCAAAAATCGGACGAGGTCACGGTGAACACTTTCAAGGGCCGCTTAGACAGAGTTACGGCCACCCTTGAGAAGTTTGAACAAGAGCTCCAGGCTACCACAAGTCGCAAATCCGCCGCACAGGCGTCCGCTCAGCAGCTTGCCAAGGAGATAGAGGCCAAGAAGAAAGAGTTCAACCAGATACAATCCGAGCGGGTACGAACGAACCAGAGACGCACCGAATTGGAAGAGCGCTTGGAGGACGTGGCAAGGAAACTGCGCGAGGCGGATGATGGCAGACGTCAAAACGACCGTGAAACCAGGCTGCGCGACATGGTTACGTCCCTGAAAAGAATCTATCCCGGAGTCAAAGGCCGCGTCGGCGACCTCTGTAAGCCGAAACAAAAAAGATTCGACGAGGCTGTTATCGTAGCACTCGGTCGCGACTTCGATTCAGTCATTGTGGATACTGAGAAGACGGGTGTCGCCTGTGTTCAGTATCTCAAGGACCAAAGGTTTCCGCCCATGACCTTCATTCCTCTAGACAACATCAAAGTCAGCGCTGTAAATACAGCCATCAAGGGCATCTCTGGGGCCCGGCTGACGATTGATACAATCGATTTCGACCCTCACCTCGAACGCGCAATGTCATACGCCTGTGGAAGCTCTGTGGTTTGCGACAGTCTAGACATCGCGAAACGGATATGCTATGAGAGGAGGATACCAGTCAAGGCGGTTACCTTGGAAGGATTCGTTATACACAAGGCAGGCCTGATGACCGGTGGTCGCGGACCCGAGCATAAGGGCGGCAAGCGGAGGTTTGAGGAACATGATGTCCAACACCTGCAACGTCTCGCCGTACAATGCAAGGATGACCTTGAAAAGCTTCCTAAGGCCGACCGGCGCGGTAATACGGAGGAATCTCTACAGATCGAACTCTCGGGCCTCGAGCAGAGGCTTGCCTACGCTAAGAGCGAACTCGCCGCCCTCGACAAGAATCTGGAGAGCACCAAGAAGTTGAGAGACAATGAAAGCAAGAAGCGTCGAGAAATCGAGCCCGAATTTACCCAAAAGCGCGAGGCGTTAGAGCGTATCGTTCAAACTGTGAACGAGTTCCAGGAGGCAATCTCGCAAGTGGAGGATAAGATCTTCGGCCCTTTTTGCAAGAAATTGGGGTATAGCAACATTCGAGAATACGAGGCCCAGCAAGGCAGCATGGAGCAAGAAATGGCCGAACAACGCAACGTCTACGAGGTTCAGAAACAAAGGCTGAAGAGTCGTCTGTCCTGGGAAGAATCGCGCTACAGCGAGTCTCAAGCCCGGATCGAACGGATGCAAGACCAGCTCCGTCGACTGCAAAAAGACGTTGGATCGTACAGGCAAGAGAAGAAGAGGATAGAGCGAGAGCTAAGCAGCGAGGAGGACGAACTCGCTGCGCTCCACGATGTATTGGAGGAGCACAAGGTCAAGCATACCGATAAGAGTGAACACGTCGGACAAGCTCGCGCCGAAGTTCAAAAACGCAGCAAAGAAATCGAGACAAGGCAAAAGGAAATCAGCGCTCTCGAGACGGTTGTGCAGCAAAATAGTAACGGGAAATTCAACCTGTTGCGACGATGTAAGCTAGAGCAGATCCAGGTTCCACTGCTCGGCGGCTCGTTAGACGACCTTCCGAACGAAGACAACCTTCTTCATCAAGATCCGGATGCCATGGACATCGATGAGGAAGAAGACGAGGAAGCCGAAGACCGGGAAGTAATCCAGGCAGCAATGGATGACTACGGTATCGAACTCGACTTTGACAAGCTCGACGAGGAGCTAAAGGATGTAAGTCGAAGCGGAACGCATCATGTGCAACGTCGTGGGAAAATTGCTGATCGCTAATCATACATTTATCTGCAGTCGGACGATGCCAACATTGAAGAGACCCTTGACGAGAAAATCGTTTCCCTCACAACAGAACTTGAGAAACTGAATCCAAACATGCGAGCCATTGACCGACTAGGGGACGTAGAGTCTCGGTTGAAGGACACGGAGCGAGACTTTGAAAAGGCGCGTCTTGCACAAAAGCGGGCACGCGATGCCTTCAACGAGATTAAGACGCGGCGGTTCGAACTCTTCAACAAGGCCTTTAGTCATATCCAGGAACAGATTTCGCATGTCTACAAAGACCTCACAAGATCCGAGGCTTATCCTCTGGGCGGGCAGGCCTACCTCGACATCGAGGAAGATACCGACACTCCCTATCTCTCAGGTATCAAGTACCATGCAATGCCTCCTTTGAAACGGTTCAGAGATATGGAGCACCTTTCCGGCGGAGAAAAAACAATGGCTGCGCTTGCTCTCCTCTTCGCCATCCATAGCTATCAGCCCAGTCCCTTCTTCGTGCTCGATGAGGTGGATGCAGCGCTGGATAACGCGAATGTGGAGAAGATCAAAAAATACATCCGGGAACATTCTGGGCCGGGCATGCAGTTTGTGGTCATCAGTCTCAAGACGGGCCTGTTTCAAGACAGCGAGAGCTTGATCGGTGTTTACCGCGACCAAGACGTTAACAGTTCCAGAACACTGACTCTAGATGTAAGTTGTTTGCTTCCGCGTTCCTATTATCAAACCCCAACCCCCACCAGACAAACTATGATGAAGTCAAGAGCCTCGCTAACCACCCCTACAGCTCCGCAAATACGCTTAAGGAAGGGAAAGAAGCAGAAGGGATAGCTAGCGGCTATTCGGCTGGCAGTGGCAGCAAAGATGATGCGACGACATGAATCGTGGGGGAGATACAATGTGTATTTATTATCGTATTTTAAAGGGCGGGTGCTCTTGGTGACTTTCTTTGCGTTTCTGAGCAGAGGGAGCTCGGTTAACTTGGAGTCGGTGGACAACTACTTCGTTCTCGATGTGTATTTATCAATTTGATGTTGGCGATAATAATGAACTTGCCTGCTGCACACCATGTTGATCAAATGTTTATTATGTGGTGGCAATACTAACAATTTGAAGGCTCTTCGTCAGTTGATATTAAAAGCTGAGGATACACATACGTTACGTAAGTATTCTTATTAATTACCCTCTCATTCTTCCAACAATAATTGCCTTGTTAAATACTTCGTAGCTCAAGCCTTCAGCTCTTATAGTGACAGCCTGGTTGTCAGCCTTATATTCAGCACAAAGAATCCATCTCCCTTGTCTTTCTTTCTGTCAACGACGTCTCTTGGGCACAGATTGCAGATTGCACTTTCTCAACACAGACAAGAGAAAAATGATCTTCACTGATTTCTAACATCCCGCTTTAATATTAGCAAAACGCCTTGGAGCTGACCCCTGCTCACCACCCTATATTTTCTCAACCAAGTTGTGGCAACTGAATTCCCACCAGAGCAGCTTGAAGTCTAAGCCAGCACACAACACATCCATTTGCAAGCTGCCAGGACAGCCAACCTGCGAGATGGATCTAGCCCAAACTCTTCTTAAGATGGTAATGCGAGCATTTTATGACACAAGGCAGATTATTGCTGTGGATGCAGTCATCACTCATTCATGGTAAGTTCGATTGCCTCCTTCCTGTTCCTTGTTTCTTCTGGTTAGTTAATATTTCGGGTCTGTTTCTAGCTTGCGAGACGATGAACTTGCATACCTGGCATCACTTAATACCAAGGATCTCCACAAACTTGTTGCCAAGTTAAAGGAGGAGCGCCTCGTCCACCAGTTCAACCGACCGGAGATGCGGGAAGGTCAGGTTCGGCCGGTTACGAGAATATACTATTACATCGACTACCGGCAGACGATCGACGCGATAAAATGGAGGGTTTACAATATCACAAAGGATATCCAAGGAACCACGGTGCCCGCCAGCGAAAAGAAGGAGTATTTTTGCAGCCGCTGCGGGTCGGAATGGACGCAAATGGAGGTTCTTGACAACTTTGGTCCCGAAGGCTTCATCTGCCATCGCTGCGGTAATCCTCTTACTCACGATCTTGATCGGAACTCGGCGGGCCACGAACAGTCTACGAGGTTAAATAATCAGTTCAAGTTCGTCACCGACCTTCTGCAACAAATAGACCAGGTTCATATTCCAGATAATACTTTCGAAGTCGCGCTCGGCAACGCACGTCCGGTCATAAGAGACTCCAACCACCCCGGTATCAAATCTATACCAGTGGATGCCGCCGGGAATCGCCCCACGGCCGTCAAGGGCCTGGCAAACACGGGCCCGAAGTCGATGGCTGTCAGCATCTCCGCCGCCGACGGTCTCACGGAGGCAGAAAAGGCAGCCGAGATTGAGCGACGGGAGAAGATTGCGCAGCAAAACGCACTGCCCGCCTGGATGTCGAACAGTACCATCACTGGAGAGTCTTTCTCGGGAGCGCCTACTCCAACCTTGCTGGCCAAGAGGGAGGATGCGGATGTCAAGGCAGCTGTTCCAACGGTTCCTGCCTACGAAAAGGACCACAAGGACATCGATGATGTCTTCGCCAGGCTCAAGGCGGAACAGGAGCAGAAAGAGCTGGAAGAGGAGGAATACGGCTCTGACGACGAAGATGAAGAGGATGAGGATGAAGACGAAGATTTTGAAGACGTGATGGGTACCGGTGCTAATTCGGCGGCCGGTACACCGTCGGTTATCGGCATCGGGGCTTCGCATGTAGGCCAGGCACCAGGAGGCGGAGGCGGAGACTTGGATGCAGAGAGGCCGGCAAAGAAGGTGAAGGTTGAATCGCCTGCCCAAGCAAATGGGGAGGAGGAGGAGAGCGATGAGGACCTGGAATTCGAGGATGTCTGAACAACAACGAAGAAAGGTAAAGAGAGAAAACAAAAGAAAAACTGGTACCGCCCTGGGAAAGTCCTAGAATGCTGTCAACCCTGGTTGGTCCGACAACGACTTCTTCCAAGTACACGAGTCTCCAACTTAACCCCAAGATGCTGGACCGGTGGAGCTGGACCATGTAGTCACGGACTCCAGATACACTAACCGCTTACTACACTGCTTCGCAGAACGAGAGTGCGAAATAAGCCTGTCGCTGTTGCTCTTGCCGATTCTAGAGTCTAGACTGGTAGTTACTGTCTAACAGTTGCATTCTGGTATCCAGGCCTACGGGTTCCTGGCGACGATTACTTCGTATACCAGCAGGCCAAGACGATACTAAACATTGAAGTATAAATAGAAACCTCACAGACCAATTTCTAATCTGATCCGAAGGATAAGATGGAGACTCCGATTTCAGCTTTCAACCGTAGTCCGCAGATGCGGACGTGTCCATTCAACATTGTTGTATTTGTCGGAGTTGATTAGTGAGCATCCGTGAGTTCAAACGTTCTCGGCGTTTTTACTTTCGCCGTGGTTCAAATGTTGGATGCGTGAAATCGATGATCATGCCGTCATCGCCGATACTATTGCTCTTTATTGACACACTCGATGTCAAATTTAAAATGTCATCGTTTCTCTCTTAGTTCCAGGCCCCCGGACAACTCATGGTCTAGTGAATGTATCTACCATGGGCTTGGCTGACCTATATTTAGGTCTTGCTGGCGACGAAGTTTCAAAGCCCTCCGTCGTTTCCCGCATCGTCTTCGCAGCATACTCATACGCTCTCGTCTATTATCAAGGCAAAAAGATTTAAATAAAAAGGAAAGAAGTAAAATAATCCCCCTTTGAAAAAAAGAAATAAAAAGGGAAGAAAGGAGAAAAGGAGGGGAAGGGAAAGAAAAGAAAAGAAGGGGAAAATGCCCACAGATCTCCAATTCCCTGCTATTTTCGTGCTCCCGGTTCATCTCCAGCCCGATCGTCTCCATGAACTCGAGGAGAGGATACCAACAATTACATATAATATCAACGAAGCTAATGTTATCCTGGGAAATATTTCCAAGCCGGAGAGGGCCTTATTTGAGTTAAGGCGACGGAAAGTCAGCTTTGAGCCAACACAATCCCACCTAGATTCTACTGGGCCAGACCCAAAGAGACGAAAAGTATCTCAGGCGCAATCGCAACGACCGTCGAATCTGCTACAAATAGCGAGACTCGAGTGGCTCTTAGATTCTTTAGAGAAAAAGCGAGTGTTGCCTTTGGACGACTACCTCATTCTCGAAGTCACCAAGAAAATGCCCGCTCCCAGCTCGAGGAGAACCCCGGTATATAGCAACTCCACAATTCCCGGTTCTGCGGCGGATCGTACGCCGGGATCAAGCCCGAGAAAGCGGCCTTTGCTCTTGCAGCAATCTACCTCTGATGATTCTTCTTTGCCCCCGGTTCCGGACTTTCTTCATACGGCATATTCTTGCCAGCGTCCGACTCCGCTAGAGCCACCCAATTCCTCATTTATCGGCCTCCTCAAGAAAATCAGGAAGCAGAGGATTCTAAATGGCGACCAAGTGGGAGTCAGAGCCTATTCCACGTCCATTGCTTCTCTCGCCGCTTACCCATATCTACTACAAAGCCCCCACGGTAAGCATTCCCGTCGGAGGCAACAGGGGCAACCCCTTTTGAAGGGATATCCTGGCCTGTCCGGAAACACACATTATCCTCCCTGGATTTGGGCACTAACAGGTGGTGATGTAGAGGTCACAAGACTTCCCGGCTGCGGTCGCAAGATTGCCGAGTTGTTCCAACAGTTCAAGGATACTGGAATGATCGACGAAGCAAATGAAATCGATACAGACCCACGGCTTTCTGTTCTTGCACTTTTTTATGATATCTGGGGCGTAGGTGACGTAACGGCCCGCGAATTCTATAACAAAGGTTGAGAGACACTCCTCCACCGGTTCCCCCGTCGGAACACCCCTTTACACACTATCGAATCCCCATGTTTCAACTGGCTAACAACAATCTTTGCAAGGTTGGAGGGATCTCGACGATGTTATTGAGTACGGGTGGAACACACTGACTCGCGTGCAACAGATAGGTGTCAAGTTCTATGATGAGCTCAGGATCAAAATTGGAAGACCTGAAGTTGAGTTCATTGCAAACACTATCCTCGCCTATGCTAGGAGGGTGGACCCCGCGTTCGAGATGATGGTTGTGGGGGGATATCGCCGGGGGCAGAAAGGCAGTGGCGATGTTGATGTAGTTCTCAGTCACCCCGACGAAGCATTCACTCGACATTTCATTGGCCAGCTCGTGGTCATGCTTGAGAAAGGTGGATTTATTTCCCATACACTTAGCCTCTCCACTAGAAATAGCGACCGCGGGCAGGAACCGTTGCAATGGAAGGGGAGGGCAGCCAGGGGATCTCCCGGATTCGATACTTTGGATAAGGCTATGTTGGTCTGGAAGACGCCCAAGCAAGACTTGCCCAAAGGTCGTGACGGTGGCAGTCATGCTCAGGAAGAACCCCTGCATCGAAGAGTGGACATCATCATCAGTCCCTGGAAAACTGTTGGCTGCGCTATCCTCGGCTGGAGTGGCGGTACTACTTTTGAGCGAGACCTGAGGCGGTATTGCAAAATGGAGAGATCGCTCAAATTTGATAGCAGTGGCATCCGAAGCCGCATTGATGGTTCTTGGGTGGACTTGGAAGGTGGTGAACGCGGAAGAGCGCCGAACATGGAAACGGCAGAGAAGAGAGTTTTCGAGGGACTGGGTCTCATGTGGATAAGGCCAGAACAGCGGTGTACCGGGTAGATCACGAAGAGTGTCGAAAGCTGAGATCTAATATTGCTATGACGCATTATTTCGAAAGGGCTGCATTAGCCTTTGAGACTAAAAGTAGTTTCGGAGGTTCGATGATCAAACTACGCTCTCTCGGGGAGTAGACATAGGTCAACATATTCCGTCTCTAGCGGCACCGCGTTGCATTTTGTTGATCTCCCAGGTCTTGTGGTAATAAACAGTGCAGATTCTCTAGGATTCGAAAGATGCCGTCCGATGGAAACAACTTCGGCACCTTTCATGGAATAGTAATTGCGGAATTTGACAAAACAGGCCCGGGGGAGGTCAAAAAGGTAAACGGGTATCTACACCCGGGGCGTAACATTGGCTGTCGAGATATATCCTCTTTCGAACTGCAACCGTGCGCGTGGTTCATCGGTGGTGTGCAGCGCGGTATCCTTCATGCCGCATCACCCATAGTGCCTAAGCGAGGTCCAACGTCGGGTAAGTAACATTGGATTTTCTTCCACTGGCAAATAGGCAGAGGCCATTTTTGCCGACCGTGGCATTGGCACCGATGCGTCAGTGCCAACCACCAAAATGTTAGAGTCGCCAAGTTCGTCGTGTGGCGTCAAGTCCGATCTGAATGTGGCAGATGTTAATACGGGAGCGCGATTCCAACAAGATTCCCTAGAGGGTGACGGATTTAAATCCTCAAATCCCAAGTGCGGGTTGAGTCTTCTGGCTCGAGAGAGCTTGACATGCCGCTTATAGGAGTTTGGGGCGAGGCGAACTGTTGATCGCTGGAATCCTCGGCAAGGCTTTCGATGCCATTGTTGCCTAGTAAAAAGTCCGCAAGGTATCGAAAAGCGCTAAATATCTCTTCACCGGTGGGGATGATGTATTCTCGCGGTAATAAGAAGCCGTAACTCCCCGTATCTCTCAGTCGGATCTGATAGCTGTATCGTGCAAGTAACTCGTGGCTAAACCAGTCTATGGCAGAGCCGCCTCCCGTTTCGACACGGGCCGATTTGGCATCTCGCATAGATTTCCTCGACAGGGTCGAACCTTCGCAGGCCGGCCTGACAGAATAAGTTTCCCCACTTGTGAGTCGAATGGCCTTTGCTAGTCCAGCGGCCAACTCCTCCATATTCTCCAAGTTTGGCGGTTCTTCGGTGCAAGAGAATGAGTATGGAAAAAGAACTTGCTGAGAATAGGAATGGAGGTCGATCAATCCTATTACATCGGCGCCGTTGTCTATGTAACGCCGCACCCATGTCGTCAGCTGTTGGGCTTCGATCGCCTCTAATGCTTCATTCCCGCTGTAAAATTCCGAGCATGGATCTCCTGAATATTCCCATTTATACCCAAAAGCACGATCAAGATCGATACCTCGACAGAACCGAAAAGTAGTGTGCTGCCTCGTTTTGCGCCACAGACGATCGACTTGCCATGTGTATTCAAACCCGTCTGGGTTTAGGGTCGGGATAACGACGAGATCGTATTGCTCTAAGAACTTCGTCACAATAGGGTCTTTGCGGTAGTGGGTGATAAACGACCAGGCAACGTAGTTCGCTGTTGTTGTCGAGATCCATTCCCTCGCGTGTAATCCTCCTGTAATTACTATGGTTTTTCGTGGTGAATCGACGTCAACAGCAGATCGAGCCCCGATTCGCAGTGCAAGAATGTCCCGACCCTCATAAGAAGAGCCAATGCTTATTATATCTACAAGCGATGGGAAGAGAGCTTCCACGAGCCGTGCCCACCGGCGTATGACCTGCTTTACGTTAGTAGGTCCGAGGTAAAGGCGAGGCCGGGGCAGCCTGGAAGTGGGGGTTGGGGGGAGGTCTGACTGGCAAAGGCTGGTAGTTCTCGAAAAACACATTGTCTCCGTGAGTCGGCAACTGAGGGCCAAGGGTAGAGGATGTCTCTGGGGACATGTCTACGTATCCATCACTGAGATACTTAGGAGGGTATGTGCTCCGGACAAGAGACGCGAGGTCCGGGATAAGGGTGTAGTAAGACGCGTGTAGCGACTTTGGAATCAGACTAAGAAATGGGGCGACGTCATCGCGGTGCATCCGTATGTCGACGTAGTTTGGGCCATATGACCATACGTCTTTGAACAATCTCTCCACGGCATCCGAAATGGCAGCTTCTTCGAAAGGATCGGTTATGTTGAAGCGCACGACCACCTCGCCACCATAAGCGGCCCATATATTCCGTTCGACAGGCTTGGTGTCAACTCTCGCAGCAGGATTCCCAAATATGAACTCGACGAAGTAGTCGCGAAGCCGTCTCAGGGACGGGTTGGCATGGCTGCGACCATCACGGGCAGCAGAAGCGAACTGCTTCGACATTAACGTCGTTCTGACCCTTCCGTCTTGGCCTCCGTTCGGCCGTTGATCCGCGGCCAGAGCGGACGCGAGGAGCGAGAGGAATCCTAATTGTGAGAACTTCATTTCGATGGCGATGACGATGAGAAAATCGCGTGCATTCCTGGCGTAGCATTTAGCGCATTCGAAAAAAAAATCAAAAATTATGATACCAGCCAGTTCAAGGCAGGAAAGAGACTTGGATCGATGCGGTGGGTCATCGAAGACGACGCATTTCGTAAGCCCAGCCAGCCCATTGACTGTTGGCAGGTACCTCTGTTGCCATCTTTTGTGGGCCTGGAATCTATCCCATCATGGCACGGGCTATGGATATTTGTTGCAGAGTCCAATTGGAGTGAAGGGCCAACTTCATGTAAGAATGCTGAGGTACTTCGTACACAGATACACAGGTATTAATTGCAATGTGGCGGGTGTTGACAGCTGAACAGATCTTCAGTGACCCAGTTATTTCTGGAGGCCTTACATAAGCTCATAATAACATCATCAATTCCAAGTTGGCAGTGGCGCCCCTTTAATACATCGAATTTGAAGTCGAGGTTCATCGCGTACTTGTAGTACGGACTAGAATTGCAATCGAACCTACACCAAGCTTCAACACAAATCGAACGACTCGGACGAAGGCAGTACTTTCAGCTAACCGTCAATGTCAATGCTCATGCCCAGATTCAATTGAGCGCTCCAAATGACACTTCATTGAAGGCTGCGAAGCCTTCAGACTCGAGGAGCGCGCTCAAACCCCCTCCTTTTGCGCCTTTCGTCTATTCCGACTGCTCTTATCCTTCCCGAGTTGTTCGCTGCAAAGGATCATGACCTACAATCACAATGCCTTTTCTTCGCCGACATGCCCCCCTGGCCAGTGAGACTGACATTAGAAATGCCGCCGTGGGGATGTCGAGTCCCGCACAGTCCTCAATGGACGCACCGGCGGATGCGGATTCCGGGATAGAGCCGGATCCCGTGGCTGACCATCGCAAGGAGAGCCATGCCTCTGGTTCTCTTTCGATTCCGGTGCGTGCCTTCGATAACAGCTCACAAGGCTCCTCCACTTCTCAGCCTCGAGACCACTCCAGCAGCCGTCCAAGTTCCCCACCCCAGGAACAAACCCATCGACACCGCCGCTTCTCTGTCCTTAGATTCCGGAACGCGTCTGATTCCCAGTTATCGACGAGAGCCAAATATGAAGCAGAGAACCCTCCCCCTCTACCCACACCGCGTATGTCAGATTATCTCTCCCACAATAAGAGAATACGTAACCTACTCACAAGTACTACAGCTCCAGAAATCATCACGACTGCTCCAACTGTGGATTTCGATGCTCTACAAAAAAGACCTTCCCGGATGAATTTAGCAAATCGCTTTCGCCGTTCCGCAGCCCCTACCAAGTCAAGAGATAAGGACATCGCCAAATCACAGCAGGGAAAGCGTTCGAGAAAATCCACCTCTGACGAGCCACGGGGCCTTGATGATCCCTACTTCATACCCCCTGATGAATCCAGAGATCATGGGGCCGCTGCGGAGCCTCCGTCGTATGGCCATGATGACGGGACTATCGCCGCCCTACCAATTACCCGGATATCTGAATCCTCTCGGTCTGACGCTGGTTCTGGCGATCCAGCCGTATATGCTAGCACCACCACAACTACAACGCATACTGTTCATACGATTACCACAACGCTTTTTCGTTTGCCTCGCCGAAGGAACAAAGCCGGGGAGTCCTTGTTTCCTCTGGGCCATTTACCGCAAAAGGGCAATGCGCCAGCGGGCAGTTTGGCCCAGAGTACGATTTCAGCATCATCCCTAGCCATTCCGAGGTCCTCGTTCGGCACTTCCGAGTCCGGTGCTCCCTTCTCCGAACCCGGGACGCCAAGGGCATCTACATCTCACAGCGGCACGACGCCAAACGCATCCTCTCCCGAGGCGCGGATGAAGCACGCCACATCCCCCGCAACTGCCCTCTGGCGACCTGAACCCGCGCACTCCGGACGTTCATCCCCTACAAGAGGCCCGATTAGCCTCCGCGGTCGCTCTTCCACGATGAGCTCTATCGGCGGCCATTCGAATGACGAATGCCTTGCCCCCCCAACTACTCGGACGTCTTCCTCAACCGGCCGTAAGAGCTTCAGTGATCTCTTTGGTCTTAGCCGATTACGTCAAAACTCCGACCTTGCTCTAAATCGGCACGGATCCATGACCCCCGTGACGCCGGGATCTGCAACTTCCAAGAACAATTCTCTTCAGCTAGTTAGAGAAGAGCAGGTCGTTTTACCTGAGCGTCGAGACGACGATACGCCTGCAAAATACCTCGCTCGCTTAGAGGAGGTAGTCAGTCGTAGTGTAATCCCCAGTGCGCTCTCGCGCGGTTCGGATCAGTTTTCGACCGCAGTAATGCGCAGCTACATGAGGAGCTTTCGTTTTTTCGGAGATCCTATCGACATGGCCCTCCGAAAGCTTCTAATGGAGGCAGAACTACCTCGGGAGACTCAGCAAATCGACCGTTGCCTGCAGGCCTTTGCCAACCGTTACGATGAATGCAATCCCGGCGTGTATTCAACCCCGGATCAGGCCTATTTCATAGCATTCTCACTCCTCATCCTTCATACAGATGCTTTCAACAAGAACAACAAGCGCAAGATGCAAAAGCATGACTACTTGAAGAATGCAGGAGGTGAGGGCATATTTGACGAGATTCTCGAATGCTTCTATGACAACATTACATACACGCCCTTTATTCATGTGGAGGACGACCTTGATATCAATGGTGAACGTATAGTCGCTCACAAAGCGAGAAGGAAGCCGATCTTCGCTGGTGGAGCGACTGAAGTCGTTAAGACTTCAACAAAGGAGCCTCTCGATCCCTATACCCTAATCATCGACGGTAAACTTGACGTGTTGCGTCCGAGTCTCAAGGATGTTATGCACCTAGAAGATCAATATTCTTATCTCGGGACAGCCAAGTCTTTGGATCTGAAAGAACTCCAAAAGACGTTCTTTAGAACTGGAGTTTTGCAGATAGTCTCGGCCCGATCCCGCCCAGACGCATTCATGACAGAAAAGACCGCGACGAACCCCGAAGAAGCGCATCCCGGAATCGTCGATATAAAGATTACAAAAGTTGGACTCCTTTGGCGCAAAGACGCTAAGAAGAAGAGGACCAGATCCAAATGGCAAGAATGGGGTGCGATCTTGACAGGAGCTCAGCTGTACTTCTTCCGCAATACGACCTGGGTAAAGAGCCTTATGCATCAATACGAATCCCACGTCAAGCAGGGAAATGACGGAGTGCCCGTTATTTTCCAGCCACCACTAGAGCAGTTCAAGCCAGATGTACTGTTCTCAACTGATGGTGCTGTTGCTCTGGTCGATTCTACATACAAGAGGCACAAAAATGCATTCGTCTACGTCCGGCATGGAGGAATTGAGGAGGTCTTGCTTGCCGACGACGAAAACGAGATGAACGATTGGCTAGCAAAGCTCAACTATGCTGCGGCCTTCAGGACCTCTGGGGTGCGGATGAGGGGCGTTGTAGGTGGGCATTACGATGGCCAAAGCCGTCGTGGCATTAGGAGGCTCGATAGCTCCGATGCTACGCAACTTATTCAGACCCCGACGGGTGATGTCAGCATAGCCCGTGGCCGTATTGACCAGAAGATGGCAGAAGACATTCTCGCAGCGCGCCGAGACATCATGGTGCAGAAGGTTGCAGATGCCGCGGACAAACTAGCTTCTGTCGAAAAGCAGCTGGAAGCACAGCTAAGAAACGCAAGACACTTGCAGATTCTGGCGCCGATTCAGACAAAAACACGTGAACAGGTTTTATTAGCAGCTGCGCGCATGTCGGCACAACTTAAATGGACTCGAATGGAGATTTGGAAGTTGCGGTGCCACCGGGACATCCTTCTCCAGGACCTGGAGGAGGAGCGGAACGGAATGGAATACGTGGCCAGCACGGTCGTGAACACACCGCCCATAGAAGTACCGCCGCAGCCCGTCAGTGCATCACCAGGCTTGTCTGCAGATTCCTCGGCCCGTTTCGGTAATGAAACTTCCCGACCTAGCGGCTCAGTAGTTCATGACGACTCGGAATATCCAGAACGCCCCAACAATCCATCTGATGCTCCTCTCCAAACTCCGCCCAAAACTGCCTCTCGGCCTCGCAGAAGGTCGGACACGGCAAGTCTCAGAGCAGGTTCGATCTCTGGCAGCATAGCTTTCCCCAGTCCCCAGCCCCCAGTCATTCCATCCGGCAAGCCCCCGAATGGTAACGGAGAACTGCCGAGCAGTCAGCCGCGTGGTGGCTCGGTACATGACGATATTGATGATGGTGAACGCGACATTTTGGAACAGGCTGGTCTTATCAAAACCAGATCGAGAAGAGTTTCTGACAGCTACGGATCACCGTTTGCCGCTGCTCCCATGGGTGAAGCTGAAGAATGGCGTGATAATTCGTCTCCGGCTGAAAAAGTGGAGAGAAATAAAATCCGGAGAAGCCTCCAGCGTACCCTTAGAGATAGCGCCGGACACCTTTCCCACCAACGTATCAAAAAGGGGAAGGAGATTCTGGCCAGCGGGTCGCTAGAGGACGACAATGTCGACAGTAAGCTAACCCGGTCAACGGGGAGCTTTGTCGTTCATGGAAAGAAAGCATCCGTGATCAATTTCGGCACGGAGCTGCGGGGGATATCACCAGACGCGAAGATACGGGCTAAACAGCAGGTATGGCGCGACGATCAATCGCAGCAACAGCAACACGGACAGCGCTCATTGCCCCGCACTAGTGGAGAGCATGACTTTTATCCTGTTACCGGAGATGGTCGAGAATGGAGTGAGCGGAGGGGCTCTGCTGCAAGCGCAAGCACGGCGACAGCAAGAAGTTTCCGTGAACTTCATCGAAAATACTCAAGATCAGCATCTGCTGGTCGTCTCACTGCGCCCTCCGATGAAGACAGTGAAGTAGCTCTAAGTTTCTCTGAGGGCAGACGCACTCCTCTCCCACCAATCGAGCGAGATGCCAGCGAATGTGAGGATGATCCGGTCACGAATGCGGCGCCGCACCAGCCCCAGCACGAGACACCAGGTTCAGGTCCAAGCACCCCCAACAGCTCGGAGGACGGTGGCGTGGATCACTTATGAGCCTGCTTTCTCTAACAGGAGTTTTGTGGCTTCGATGATATACGATATACCTAGTAGTCATGTTGCTCGCCGATGGGGGGAACTCGCTAGCACACCGGGTGGTGTCGGGCCTTCTCGTTCTCCTTGATATCTGATAGATTGTGGAGGCCGCTGGCTGGACCGGGTCACTGGATTTGCGAATGTAATTTCAACAATACAGGCCATGATGAAGACAACTGCAGTCATATCAATCTGTACACTAGGGATAGTTGTTATGTTAACCGTGTATTTCTGGGATTGTTCTATGATTAAAGTGTCATCCACCCCCTCTCTGGCAGTAATACTTGGTCACTCGAAATTTCTATTTTCTCCCCTTCCTCTTTTTCTTCTGCGAAACAGGGGCAGCTTTTTCTACCTTAACAGCCCCCGCTCCGCCAACAAGCTCGATCGTTTCTTCCTTAACAATCCCACCTTGCGTAGTCTCAGCTGCCCGCTTTTTTCCCTTTTTCCCTTTTGGCCGATAGGAGGCGCGATCCCGAAGAGGAAGCCATCGTTCGGGGTCCAACTGCTTCCCCGATTCCACATCGCCTACCACTTTACGTCTCCTCTTCTTGGCTGGCTTTTCGAGTTCACTTAAAGGTTTGCGTTTCGTTTGTATGGTAGCAGATGAAGGCAAAACCACCCCCCGGCTTAGGAGTGACTGGACCTGAATACCATCCACCAAAAGGCCTACGGGGGAAAGCCGCGTAAGAAGAGATTGTCGGTCATTACCGCCGGAGAGCCCACAGGACGCCACAACCCCTGCGACAGCAACATCGTTGGATGGCTCCTTCTCCAGTAGGGCTTGGAACGCGACTGCCGCCGCCTGAAGCTCCTCCGATTCATGCTGCGACATGATTAGACTCAGCCCGAGCTCTTGTAAAAGAGATGCATTGAGTTCTTGTGCTGGTGTTTCGCCAGAGGCAAGCAGTTTCGACAACGCAATCGGGATAGACCTTTGCCTGCCCTGCGCCTTATATAGGGATACCAAAAGAGCGACCAACCCAGGCGTAAAACGAAGTTGTCTGTGTTCGCGGGACTCCGCTTGAGCGAGCAGGGATATGAAGTTCTCCACGAGGCCGCAGGCGGCACTCAGCTTATGTTCCTGGACGCAGAATCTCACCGTCGTCAACAGAAGGCCAATATCCCAGGGCCGCCGTTTGAGCAGTTCTCGACAGGTACCAACGGTAGAAACACCAGCGTGCAGCTGCAAAGACGCAGCCGTATTCAGAACGGAAAGCCTATTTACTGAGCTCGTGATACTTGGCCCCGACTTCAAAATGATGTCTGCGGTCCTTTTCTGGACTCCTTTGAAACTTTGGCAGTTTAGGCTCAAGTTGAACTTCAATTGATCCAGGAGATCCCTCTGGTAATTGAAGAGTCCAGAATTGTCCTTCGGATGTACTGAGTCCCGGATTATCCGTTCAAGGAAGAACGGATTCGTTGCATCGGAAGTAACAATCGTGGAGTTGAGCTTCCGCAGAAAAGCAGAATCCGCATCGCAGTTCCTAAAGTTGCAAGTGTCAGTAAATGTGCGGCCGTCCGAGGCAACAGTAAGAAGCACGTACAAGAATAAGTCAATGGATGAGTACACATCAGCCGCGGCTTTTTTGAGACCCATTCGAAAGTAGGTATACCCTAGTTGAATGAGGATGGGCAGAATTTCTTCCTGCTTCTCCTCATCTGACAGGTCTTCAGAGGAGTCGCAAAGCCGTTTTGCGAGGGAGAGGGACTGCACAGCCTCTTCGAAAAACCCATAGGAGAGGCATATACAGGCCGTGTTATAGGCTACCTCGAACGTATCCGGTTTGTCAAGGTCCCCTTGAAGGTACTCGAGGATTTCGCGGCTCTGCCAGCCGAGTTGCGCCAAAGCCGCTAGTTCGTTGATCTTCAAATCATGGCTCTCCTCGTGATCTGGATATTTGGAGGATAGGATGCGGTATGTCTTGCTCGCCTCGGCGAATTTCTCGGCTCGGTAGGCGACCTGGGCGTCGAGATGAAGCACCCCGCGGTGGCCTGTAGCGAGGGCAGGCTGTAAACATTCTCTAGCCTTCGAGAGCTGTCCGGTTTTATAGTATGCGTATGCACTTTCAAGCAAGCATCCTTGTCGAAACCCAGCGTCACCCTCGTCTATCACACGTAGAGCATCACCAAAGCGGTCTAACTTCAGCAGTGCAACGACCTGAGTTTGTCGGATGTTATGATCTTGGGGGAAAGAATTGAGAGCCGTTACTGCAGTCTTGAGAATCTCCTCATGGTCATCGATAGACACGGCTTTCAACAAAGTATTTAACGTCGCGGCGGAGGCTCGCGCCGTCATCATTGCGACTTAACGGGCAGACAGAGTAAGAAACTGATGTTATCGCGGGGTGCCTTACCCCACACAAAGCCTCTATTGTGAATTCTGACCATGCTGCAATGAGATCGAGACCTTCCAGCAATGGTGGATGATTAGTCATTCGCATTCTCACATCAAGACAGCGAAGGCAGAGGACGTAGACCCTTGTCGCCTTCGGCCTCGTTCGACAATAAATCCTCGATTCATGTATTAATCGCAGTCTATCCTAGTTTTGGAGGTGCTATCTCGATTCTAAGGAGCCAACTTCCCATTGAGGTTTCCCCGCCCTTTTTAGAGACTTTATTTTTTTATTTATTTTTTTTTCCCTTATTTTTCTTTTCTTCCACAAACATGTCAAGCGCTGTGGACTTGATGATGGCAGTATACCGGCAAAACATCGGCGGTGGTACCCATTAAACAGGCTCGCATGAGCAATCCAGACAATGGGAGGCTGCTTCCACCTCCATATCTTTCACTCTCAGCACGCAAGAGCCAAGAGCCAAGAGTTCAAAATGGATTGGGACGTGGAGATGGAAGACACGCCTCAGACGGGCAGGGACCATTCTAACTACGACGACGAGGTTTGTAACCTACATAGCCAACCGCGCTTCGATATTTCACTAATTAACATGGGCGCGGTGCTTTCAGATTCGTCCGACCTCCGCCCCTACCCAAGGACAAGTGGTGTCAAGTGGCTTACAGCAGCAAGAACGCGCCGCGACTGATGACGATGCCTTAGTCCCAACTAAGGTTCATATTCGCGGCCTCGATGCCTTGACCACCGAGGGCATCAAGTCATATCTTTCGGAGCATTTTGGTCCCGCCGATAGGATCGAATGGATAAATGATACATCTGCGAATCTCGTCTTCAAGTCTACGTCTACAGCCCAGGATGCTCTGGCTTCCTTGAGCGCCATCGAAATAGCAGATCCCACTCAACTCCCCATCCTTGAATGCGTCCCGGCCAAGTCTTACACTGCAAAGCCGGAGGTCGAACTGCAAGTTCGTTTTGCCCTCTCGTCCGACAAAAAGAAAGCCGGGGCATCATCTAGGAGCCGATTCTATCTGCTCCATCCTGAATACGATCCCGAGGAGCGCTTCCGACGTGAGCACTCCAGCCGAGCAAAATATCGCGATCGTGACGGCGCAAGCAGCAGGCGTCGTTGGGACATGGAGGGGCGGAGATTATCCCAGGAAGATGTCATCTTCGACGAAAGCTTTTACGATGACAAAGAGCCCGAAGCGACCACTCGTAGCCAAGCCAAGGAACTTTTCCCTGGGCGGCGCCGCGGTGATCGCCGCCGTTCCAGGTCAGCGTCACCGTCCATTGCGGATGATCGGTCAAACCGCAACAGGGCGAGGGCGCTGCGAGTCAAGCAGCAGCTCACCACAAAAGAGGATCGCAAAGAACTTTTCCCTTCTAAGGTCTCGACATCGAGTACCAAACTAGCCCAGTTAGACCAACTCGAGGCCGCTACAAAGGCTACATCACTCGACAATACAGCCGCGGACCATTCGTTGCACATCCGAGGGATCTCCTCTCAGGGAGGCCCTTCCGCTGGCTTCACCATTAAGGGAACTTCAACAATCAAGGTCAAGGAACTCTTCCCGAATAAATTCGATGGCGGTGTCGGCAACGATCTCTTTGCGGATAAACTCGAAGGCAGAAATCGGCGGCGGCAAAAGGCTGAGGACTTGTTTCACTGATCTATTCCGACAATTTTATTCTCGGCTACTGCGGTCTACGAGATCTATCCACCCACAACCCTACGACGTGCGTGGCGCGTACATGAAATAATGACGATCGGAATTCGTTCTATAGTGTGGTGGGGTTCGCTCGAGGCTAGGTGGATGTAGAACACCGAAAGGCAGCAGAAGAAGTGTGCCTTTATTCAGCTCAACATGCCGCTCCACGAGGCTCTGTACGGGTGGTAGAAACACGGGGGATGTTGTCGACGGTCAACCACAAACGTCTTTTCTTAGACCCATGATTTCCCAGGGAGATAGACTTACCTCGTCCTACCTGCTAGCCTATGGCTCGGTTAGCTTGCCGTGCTCGTCGACTCACTTCTCAGAGTATGGTCCATGTTCCTGCTTTGTTGAAATTCCAAGAGTCAACGAAGACCAGGAAGCGGGCCATTGCTCTCACCCAAATGCGCCGCTAAATACATACCATTGGTCTCGTACTGTGAGGCTCACATTCCTGTCTGGCATTCTTGCATCCTCGGCGGCGGCGTCGATTCCTGCGTGATTGCGATCTAGAGTCTGCCACCCCATTTCCAGTGGACCTCTTCAGGCTCTGGTTGGGGGAAGTGGGGCGGATACGGAACTACGAGACGCGCTGGCGACCCAACCCCCCCCACAAAAAAAAAAAAGCCTTCTACTGGGATCTTTTCTCATGCTTGCGTCTTTCTATCCAATTACCTCACCCACCTGCCGGCTCTGAGTTCCTTCGAAGAAAAGGAGAAAAGGAGAAAAGAAGATGGTGTTTCATCAGGTACCGAACGCCAACCGGGGGTGCGTGGGTATCGGAACGATGGGGGCGGGAGATGAGCTGATCACTGGGCAGCAGTTCTCTGGTGTCAACAAGTTTCAGGGAAATATTTAGGGAAAAAAAATAAATAAAAAAAATAAAACATAAACCGAAATAATAATAATATCAATCTTTTCTCGGTATCTTTGAAAGTTGATGGTCGCTATTGCACGTTGCATGAGTGTTCCAACATGAACAGCCCCAAACCCCACCCTGTTCCGCACAGTGCCAGCAATTCGAGCTGATGCCTGCAAGGGTAAATGGAATCCATCATCGGGGACCTGTCCGTCATTGATCTATCATTGATTCATCGCTGATCTTGTCCAACGGCAGCGCAGCGGGTACCTCGGAACTTGTACATTGTGCAAAGGTCCCGGTGTCTGTGTGCGTTGTCTCTTTCTCTGGTTCCGGCCAGTTTTACTTCGTCCTTGCACAGGACGGATAGCCGATGGTAATTTCGAAGGGTTGTTTTCAGGTCAGATAAGCGAACACGGCTGACGATCGGATCGTTCAGCTAGTGCATGCGGCTGATGCTTGAACCGATGTGCTTGTTTACATGTACCAAGCAGCTCGGCTGCCTTCGTAATACATTACGGCATTCTTACCCACGGCGAAGCCGTTGGCACATCATCAATATTAAAACTTTAAAAACAGCTTAGCGTCCGGCAAGCCGACCTTGAAGGCGAGGAAACCCAATGAAAAGGATTGCTTCAGCGCTCCCCCTTTTTTTTTTTTTTTTTTTTTTTTTTATCTAATAGTTGTTGTTGTTTTGGGGGGGTGGGAAACTCTACACTACGCTGCGAAGTACACTACTTCGTACTACAATAGACTCCTACGAAGTAGTACACAGGTACGAAGTACACGACACGACATTGCCCTCCTGCACTTCGATCCGGGCTGAATGTGCTAGACTAAGTTGGTGCGGCAGCAGCCTGCTTTCGACCTCTAGCGTAACGAGATGCCCACTTCGCCGTTGATTGATTTGATGGATCTTAAGCTACTCATACATTATAGCCGTTGATCGTTGATTTGGTCAGTGCACCCAACTTAAGTAGTGTACATGGAGATACAGGACGACATGGGCGGTTTTAGTGCTGGGGTTAATACTGAGGTGCTTTGGTACAGTCCATACAAGTCAATGAACTTGAAACGAACCGTTCTCGCTTATCTCCGAGATCTGGACCTGCAAAATGTGAGAAAAAAAGTGACTTGTCAATTCCACGAAGTAATAATAGCTTAGGAAGGACTCGGCGCGGACGCCGGTAAGCCAAACTCCCTAGTGCGGATTGGGCGAGCACTGGCCATCGTCTACATTTAGAGTACAATAGTATTGGGGTCGGTCTTCGTCCCATCAAAAACCGGTTCATTGTTGCCAACTTCAATGTTGAATTTCATAATCTTCCAGTCACTGAAATGGATTGTCGGCCCTCCTCATAGGTCACCAAATAGCCGCACTCGGAAAACCCAGCAGGCCAGTAACCCAGGGTGCGTGACTGAGGCAATGATTAAATTACTTCGTACATTGGTACTTTGTACACTACAGCAGAGATAATGCACCGTGCGACTCGTCACGGAAGTAAACTGTACTAAACCCTGAGGTATCGCCGCCGGTCCGGCCGCCCAACAGGGATAGGCCCGGGGCCGGGTTGACAGCCCGAGCTATCCTGTAAATAAGTGTACATGCAATGCGGCGGGCTTTCGCCATTGCTCATTCGACTCGAGCACTGAATGACATGAGGAGCAGTGTCAGCCCTCAGAATATCATGAAAGGAGCGCTCATCTAGCGCACCGCTCTTCCCGGGTTCCGCCCGGTGACTCACCCATTGCCCATCTGGTATACAGCAGTCGGCACTTTCCTCGTCCTTCCTAGATCCTTCCTAGGGCTTGAGGATCCGCATTCGGTGATGGGTGGTGGCTCCCGCGGCCTCAGGGTGGTGGGGTTGCTGCATGGTTCCAGCACGGCTTCGACGACGACGGAATAGAGGCGAAGTGATAACCCTCAAGCAAATTTATGCCCTTCTTCTCGTAGCGACCATCTGAGATATGAGTCCATCGATTTTACCGGCATATCAATGATGCCATTGCCATTTTGGAGTTCTTCGTGTTCGGCATTGTGCCCTCGTTTGAGTTACTAGTTTTGGGAGGTACTGGTAGAACAGTGTGGATGCCTGGGAGTTGCTCGACGAGGGAAATTGCTGAAGCGCGAAGCCGAGGCTCCTCCCAGCCTTGGATCGGCGGGAGTTGCGGACCGGCTTCGGATTTTAGCCGCGGACTTTCCGTCCGAGACGAGAGGCTTCTCGAGAAGCCATTATCGGGAAGCATCGACGAATACGGAGGTGAGTTTATAGCATCGCTTTCTGGTGAATTTGTGCTCTTGGGCGATGGCGCGGTCATGTAATCGTATTGCGGGGTGGTATCTCGTACGGGTGCTGGACGAAGGAAAGGATTGACGTCCGCAGACGAAGACGACGACTCTGATCGTAAGCTGCCGTGCGTTCCGTGCGAGGGCGGTGAATGGTGATATCCTTGATCCGGAAGAGCGGGTGGGCTGCGATATCGCGTTGTGTAAGCAGCCTTTAACTGTTCGTGACGGCTCAGTTTGTTTTGCTTCCCGTTCCACCAATTCTTGACCGTATTATCACTTCTCCCAGGTAATCTGCGCGCAATTTCCGCCCATCGATGGCCAATCTGACTGACCAGCTTCTCGATGATTTCCGCCTCCTCCGGTCGGATGGGGCTGTGATCAAGCGTCGGCTTCAAATTTTGGTGGTATCTTTCTCTGCACTGCTTGGCTGAGCGAGTGCCGAGGGAATGAGCAATAACAACCCAATTGGAAGGTCCATGGGCTTCGACGAGCTTCAGTAGCATTTGGTCCTCCTGGCTGGACCAGGGGCCCCTCCGCAGAGTGGGCTGCGAGCCGCTTGCCATCTCGTGGCCAAAGCTAGATTCTCGATTTGACACCGGCGATCGAGGTGGTCTGTATGCCTTTGTCGTCATCGCCTCCGGCCCGATACTCGTGTAAAAATGTAGACCCGAACTGGGGCCTGTAGTCGTTCGGGCACGTACTATCCTCCGTTCACGACCGGCTCCCCAAAGTAAGCCTGCCCCACCAAGACCACCCAAGCTTTCGGGGCCGGATCCAGAGTTGCTCTGCCGAGCTTGTAGCTTGTCAAGTGGAGAAGACAATAAAGGGTATGGATGAAGGAGGAGAGAGAGAGAGAGAAGATTTAACCTAAATCAAAGGATTTCAAAGAATGACGAGCTCGGTCGTAGTTAAAAGAGCCCCGGTGAGAGCCTGCCGAAACACTATTATTGTAAGGTACAGATAATCGACTGCACCAGAGGGATCAGGGCTGGAGAGAAATAAATCTTTAGATGGGGACCTGGCAGGTGAGAATAGGTCGCAAGATGTTTCTTCTGAACAAATTAGAAAAGTAGAAAGAGGGTTCGATGGATAGCGGTGCAGTTCTTCGCGAGCTGTTGGGAAAGGGGAGAGCTCTGGCACAACAGGGTCGCCGAGGGAAGGCGTGGTGGTCTAATATGCACATCATTCATCAACCCGAGGCTTTACAGAATGTGCGGCCTCAGAGACTAAAGGGCATGGGTCGGGTTACTAAGGGTTAATCAGAAATACATCAACCAAATTCCTCCTCCATGATGGCATTGTGGCCCTGGGCCCAACAGCCTCTACTTGGTGGATAGTGTATACGAAGTGGTGTTGGAGAACCGCCTCCATGCACCAGCTTTCCCGCTTTTCTCGCTCCTAGACCCCATCAGGGATCGGGGCCATCCAACGGCGAATTCCGTGAACCAGGGTCTGGGCACAGTCCCTAGCCGCAGCCCGACAATGTGGTAGTGTCCGACGCCGTTTGAACAGGATCGGGTGGCAGGGGGCCCGCCAGTGGGGAGTGGAGGAAGCAATATTTGATAGGACTAAACCGGGACCGCGGAACCCAGATGTGCACTTCAGCGCTGCCTGCCCCTAGTTGAGACCCGCCCATTGCGTCTTATCCTTCTGTACTTCTATGTACTTGGGGGTATCCATACCAGCGTGCCTGGAGTAAAAAGAGAACCCCAAAGCCTTGTTTTAGACTCCCTCGCTCGCCACCATACACGACCCTACTTGGTTGTACTTGTATCGATGGAACTAGCCATTGGGAACTCCCCGAAGCGCCCTCACCATTTTTGGCACGGTTCACGTCCCAGTGGTCGGCGGCGGGGCAGAGAGAGCTGAAAAAGAGGTCCATGCTGGCGGGCCTTGGTTCGGGGCCATGCCATGATCATGGCATCATAACACACCGGTACCACCTGCCTGCCCTTCACTCTGTCGAGTCACGGAGGATGATCCCGTCAGCCCTCTATCGCAGAGGAGGAGTCAGTTGGGTGTCAGTACGTAAGAAGGGGAACGACGTGAGTACCCTGAAAAAATGGGGTCGGATCCCCTGCGATACGCAACATCAATTGATTCGAATAATAACAATAAACCATCAACGATCAATTGATAATATTGGAAGTTGGAGGCGGACGGTTTACAGTGCGTGGTTTAGTGGACCCACTGTAAATTCTCGGCTGAAAATATGGGTTAAGGGCTGCAAGTTATCTGCATGGCAGGACTAGCCTGGCTGCCTCGAGTAACCTCATGTACCTCGTACCGCATACTTGGACTGTAGTGTACAGCACGAACGAAGTACTACGCGATGCGAGGTCGAAGATGGTCCTCGGCGAGAGTTACGTTTCTAGGAGCCAATGAACAAACTTGTTAAAGTTATAAACTCTTTTATTTAATAAATATTATATTTTTAAATTTATTTAAATATTTTAAAAAATTTTATAAATTAAATTTATTTAAATATTTAAAAAAATTTAATAATTAAAAATTAAATAAAATAATATATTATAATTTAAATTTTATATATAAAATAGTAATTATAAAAATAAAAGTTTTAATTATTTTAATAAACTTATAATTATATTAATTTTAAATATTTATATATATATATATATATTGTTACAATCCTAACACTGCAGGTTTCGGCTGATCAATGGGATAGGAAGGTGCTGGGATAGCAGGGGCCTGTTTAGGGATAAGCGAGGCGATCGAGCAGTATTCACAATGATAAGTGCTGAGAGTGCGTATACAAGTGTAGGGTGTAGATGTTACTTGCATTGACTACTGAAGAGTCTGGAAGATAACTAGACTAGTGGGAGACACCGTAGCTTTATATAGACACTTCTTCCATCCATCTTCAGTACCAGTAGGCTGGTCGATCGGCCAGTCCCCGACCGGCTGGTCGGTCGGACTCCCTCCGATCGATCATCGGTCGGTCGATCCTCGATCGACCGATCATTCTTCCCGTGGTCACGTGCCTTCGTCATTGCTGCCGTTCCTCACCGCCTTCCTGTGGCCCATGTTGCGGCCTGGCCGTGACATATATTTATTTAATAATATTAGACTTTTAATAGTAATATTTTCTATAATACTCGCAATCTTTAAAACTAGCCTTCTGACCAAATCTAGACTATAAATAGATCTACGCGAACTTATCTTTTTCTTATTTATTAAACACGTTCAGTTTGCCTTGTCTATATAAAAGTGACCGCTTACAAGTCTCCGTCGACGCGATCTTTTCTTACTGTTCCTCTTACATGGCCCGTTTTTTCTTCTTCTCTTTTCAACTTTATTTACAAGATTTTATCAGAGGGGTTTGAAAGCTTCGTACGATTAATAGTCACTCGGGTTAAAAGAGTTCCAGCCAGAGGAGACGCATCGAAGCACTGCCGATGCCAGGCAGTGAGTCTAAATTCCTGTGGCACCGATTCAGGATGTGGAGAATTCGTGGACAAGACGAGCCAGCATCACGTAAAGCATTGCCCAAAGTCCTGTGTAGTATCGAATAAAGGCTTGAGATCCGACCTGCTACAGATAGATGTCACCGGCTTCACCCGATACCCATCTCCGCCAGGCTTCTTCGTATGCGCGCTCCAGTTGCACTACCCATCTCCTGGTGTTAAAGAGCGGACATGTCCATCGGTGCTGGTAAAGGACCTGCCGAATCTCCGCTAATCTTCCGTGCCCAATGCCATGACCGTCGGTACTCATTCTATAGGTCAGGCCTCTTGCAAGCGTGATTGCTTTCTCCTCGTAATCTTCGTCGCTGTCTGCGATGAGCTCATGTGCTATCTGCGCACCGTCGTCCGTCTTAGGCAGAGCGCCCCTGAGGATGGAAGCAGCCATACGCGAGCACATCTTGTAAGGATATCGGGGCAGCGTAAGCAAGGGCGTACTAGACCATAGAATATCGGCAGCTGTCGTGTGGGCGTTACATTCAGGGGTATCAAGGAATAAGTCGCAGACCCGAGCGCGAGAAATGTGCTGATCTTTAGGGGCAACATCGGTAAAGACGATCCGACTCGCAACATGCGCACCTGCCCATGCTGTTGCCGTCCGCCTCAAGTGGCTCTCGCCGAGCTCGGGGAATCTAAGGAGCCAGAGAATTGCCCTTGGCACATGGGACAAGATTCTGAGCCATGATCGGAATGTGGTTGGGTCCACCTATCTAGAACGTGAGGATAGGAACACGATAACCACTTGGTTAGGGTACAACATCACCTACCTTATAAAGCTGATTGAAATTTCCGAGTATAATGGCATCCTCGGGTAGGCTGGGAAACAACATCTGTCGCATTTTCCACCTTCGGCGCTGTTCGTCTTCCCATGTCAGTGCTCTGGAATGGGTGTCGGAGGACTGTGCATGATCACAGCAGAAGAAGGTGTCCTTGCAGAAAATAATGTTTTCAGAATAGACCCAGTTGCCGCCCTCATCCTCGTTGTGGTCTCGGAAGACGTCTACTGGGTCTCTATTACTACGCCAAGGCCTTAGAGTTTCTAGAGGTATGGCAGTCTCATCCGCGAGAATGTAATCGCACCATTCGGCGCCGAGGGTTCCGGCGAAGCCCATGAATGACATCTGTATTGGTGCTGGACGGGCAGCAAAGATTTCGTTTCGAGCTCCTCTGGTATACCCATTCAGATTGACTAATATGTGAACACCGTCTTGGACGATTTGTTGTACGAGCTTATCAGCGGGCCAGCCGCTCACGTCGCGAAATACGGGAGCCTCGCGCTCAATCTTTTGCCTGTGGATGGAATTGTCGCTTGGCGTGCTGGCGTAACAGAATGCCTTCACCCTCGAACGGTCATGCAAGCCGAATACTGATTGCATCCTAAAAGAACTAGATTAGCAAGGATCTAACTGGGCATTTAACCTGCCTAGAGGAGACCGTATGGCTAGAAGAGCTCCTACAGATGCGCTAGGGGGTGATTGTTGAAGTCCGACGAGACATAGCCAACATTAAGGTGCGGATTCGGGGGGCATGGAGGCGGATAGACTGAGGCCGGTATCCAGGAAGACCTCAGTGTGGAGCAGGATGTCCTTATTGCATTCCGCTGAGAAATCATGCGAATCTCTCTTGCCGTCAAGGGGCATGTGAAAGTATGAAAAGGCAATACAGTTGGTGCGGTCGGAACAGTTAATGTGGACGGGAGACGAGGCCGGGGGTAACCAGTGGGAGACTCGGATCCGAGTATATGTCTGTCGTGATACCAGAGCCATAGCATGGATCGCGTGATTCGTTCAATGAGTCGGATCAACCGCGTGCCTTCCCAGGGGTTTCTTGACCATTTCCGCAACTCGGAGCGAACTTCAAACGTTAGGCCCTCAGTATCACGCGTGAGGACCTTCATTTGTGTCGCTATCATGGAAATGATGTCATCCTGAATGACCCCACAGCCCCAGCTAGCAGAGTCGTCTAGTTGTCGTCGGACAATCGAAACAACTCGATTCGTAAGGCCGGTTCCTTGTCCCTGGTCAAGGACATCATGAAGCATGCCCTCTTCATCAACATGCCAACGATCATACTTTCCCCCAACTAGGAGCACACCGCCACGGCCTCTCCAGTCACATACGGAATTAAGTGCCGAAGCGAGACCACACACAGCTTCGGCAAAATCGGGATTGGCCCCAACTGCACGCTTATAGTACATGATGGCATCGCCTATTCTCCCTCGATCTTTAACTGCATTGGCAAGGTTGGTTAGGGCGATATCAAAGGTGCCATCACAGGCCACCGCTTGCTCATACATCTGAATGGCAAGATCAAGCTGACCGATGTCTTTGAGCAGGCTTCCAAGATTGGTATGTAGGTGGACATGCTTAGGGTCGATGCCTAGTCCGTAATGATAGTACGCCAATGCAAGCGACAGTCCGCTCCCTGGCACAATCCCGGGTATGTGAGGGTGATGGTGAGCCTCGAAAACTTCGCGCGGGTAAGGGCTGGACGCTTGTTGAACACTTGCTAAAAGAATTCCAACATTATTGGCCGTGGACGGACTTTCTTGCAGGGACAATGATAAGTAGTAGAGTGCAAGGATATCTCCGACACCGAAAACATGTTGGATGCGCCCAATAGAGGATGTCCCAGTCGACATAGCATCTTGAAAAATCTTCGCCAAGGAGAGAAGTGAGTTGCTGGTGGTTTGAATGGCGGCCTTTCTGGGGCTGCCGTCAGGTACGTAGCGAAGCCCAGGTAGCTCGCCGGACGCTGGGAATACCAATTGCGCGGTGTGACGAGCTCGGTGAGGGGGAAGGAGCAAGGGAGTGCCATCGAGAGTCCCCGTTGTCAACTCCCCGGACTTAAGGGCATCCGGCGTTAGAACGTATTGGATTTTCCGTACGAGATGATTGATGCAGCTTATCCTCCGATCCGTGCTGATGAGGACGGCTTCTTCAAATGCCTCGGCCGCCCCGCCAACATCCTTGAGGCTGTAAAGCATTGTACCCTTTGCATGAATAAGGGCGAGCATCCTACCGTTGTCACTGCCAGGGATTGAATAACCACTCGAGCCGAATCCGCCAGACACATGGCAACAAATCCCGGGAGATAATAGTGCTTCACTAGCCCATCCCGAAAACTCCGTCGTCGGCACATCTGGAAACTCGAAGTGCCCGTCCATGGCGGAGAGCCCATTCGAGGACGCAGGTCGGGGAATAACGAGCGCCTGTTGGATGTACTGGATGATATCAACAGCTTCCTTGCTTCTTCTTTTATACAGAAGGCCCACCAAGTGCTCAACGGCTTCTAGGCACTGAGGCCGAATGCGGATCACCGCTAGCCAATACTTTTCTGCCTCGGCCTGCCTGTTGAGACTGTAAAGGCTAGCCGCCATGTTCAGCAGAGCCTCAATATTGCTGGCTTGTGTTAGATGATGAGATGTATATCGACAACCCTTGGGGAATGGTGAAAGTACCTGGAGTCTATTTTGATAACTCGAGAGAACCACTCCAAAGCACGCCCATAATCCTCGATCCCGTAATGCAAGCAACCTCCGAGAAGGATGCCATCAACCCACGACCAGTTGCTCTGCTCGCATAGATGGTGGAGCATCTCCACGCATCTCCGAGCGGCTGAGGTCAATGACTGAGTTTCTTGTCCAGCCATCGGATGGGGTATGCTCCCAGGATGCTGTGGAGTAGCTAGCGGGGGATTTGGTGTTAAATTCGGGAGGAGAGGGTGACCGCGTGGTCTCTCATAAAGCAACGAACCGTAGTTCTCCGCATGCGTTGAATGCAAGCCTGGTGCTGTTCTCCTCATAAAGGGGGAGGGTTGATGGTGGCCCGATAAATGGTGTACTCCTCTGGAGCTAGGGAGACTTGGGGGTAAGTGTGGATGAATGAAGCCTCTCGGCAAACTACCGCTACGGTTGGGGGGCTTTCCAAGATGGCTGTATCGACTATTTTGGTGTGAGGCGACCTCTAAATATACAGAGTGGGCCTGCATCAGGACTTTCTGTTGGAATCGATGCTGGTTAGATCTTGGAGGTTCTTTATACTGCATGCCTGCCGAGGCCTCTAAAGAAAGGGACGCGAGCTTCAGGTGAGTCGATCGGAAAGGGACATTGCTAGAGTGGTGAAAATTAGATCCAGCGTGCTCACACGTCGACACAAATGATTTCTGAGCATGGCTCTGTAGAGTGGCGTGAAGAGATATGTTCCTGGACTGGCCTTCATAGGGCCGGGGGTCGTTCACAGGGATGGGACAGTTAGCCCCTCCCGGCAGTGCGGCCTCGAGCGAGAGAGTTTGGGTCATCGTGGTCGTATTTGATTGTGAAATATGCTGATACTCCTGAGGAGGAAGGGTAGGTTGAGGTCCATAGCCTGCCTGCGGTATATGGGCTGTCTTCTGACCATAGACAAGACCTTGCTGGCCTTCCAACCGGAAATGATGGAGCACCGGTATTGACGCATCCCTTGCAGGCCGGCAATCTAGTTTCGCCGTGTTTTCGATCTCGGTTATGGTGGCTGGCCAAGGAGAAATTCGGGGCACTATCACTTGCTTGAATGGCGGCGGCCCTGGAATCATCCGCGCTGGAGATCCATCATAACCGTCGTCTATGGTGCCCTTAGGTGTTTTCCGCCGGAGCTGATGTTCTGGCAGTTCGACTCCGCCCTCTAAAGTCCCAGGTATTGACCAGCGTTTCGAATCACCAACGCTGTGATTCGAAACCTGGGTGGGCTCAGGTCTGTGAACAGATCGCCGTAGCGAAGGCCTCGCTTCTGGCGGAAGGGGAAGATGTCCGTGAATCCCAAATGCAGACAGGTCCGGTCTCCCAATGCTTTGTGGGAAAGGCGCGGGCGGGGTCTCTAGGCTTTGGTGAATGATTCGAGGTTGCATTGCTGCGAATAACGAAATACTTGAAAAGGAAGATCGAATCAGGGCCGATCATATATCAACGAAGCGATTCTGTCATCGCCGACTATGGAGAGCATGGCCGATGTAGAATCGTCCAGGCATTGGCGGCTATTGGAGATTTCACAGGAGTAGCCCTAGTCAAGAGCAAGAACAGGATAAATACGGAGGCTAGAGTAGACCTTCTCGTTCCTGGCTATCATGTAGTATTCATCGGTCCTTTTGTGAGGTTGGTACATCGATAAGTTCGTAATCGAGGAGATCGATATCAAGGCTGAGAGGGGGTTTATCCGTGAGGTTGTCAGCAGCAGGATTGCTGAGTGTTTGGTGGACGCGTGGGTATTCGTGTTTAAGGTAATTAAACTCCAATCAGAATAACAGTTGCCGGTTACAGTGTTGTATAGGTACTTGGCACAATTGAAGAGTTCACTGTTGCGCTCTTTGGGCGATTTCTATGCTGGACCAAGCTGCCCCGCAGCCGCACGACCACACGGTCACACCCCAGGGAAATTGTACCAGCAGCCGACAAATCATTCCCATTGCAGCAATGGTACGAAGGAGTATTCTCAATGACGGACTAGTGTACTTTTTAACGCCAGGACATACTTCTTTCTTTTTTTTTTCACGCTCATGTCCAGCAACGAGGAGGCGAAGAGGACCGGCGGTAGGGATCAGAGAATAAACAAGATCACCTCTCGCCAGGTTGGTTTAGAGGAACGACCAGGCTGCTCCCCAAGTTGGATGAAAGGTGCCAGATGGAACCAGTGTAATAAGAGACTGGATGTTGGCTTTTCGCCTGTAGCCCACGGATATGGACCCCATAACCCACGGACCGTACACAGTAGTATACAAGGGTATAGGGTGAGTAAAGGGCCTGTCCTACTGGTTTCTCTTCCCTATTACCAAAATTGAAATAGACCATTGTCTGCGGCGTATTCCAGAGTGTAGGTAAGGGTGCAGTCCGATCCGATAACACACCAAAGGAACCCGAACCATCATTCAAGTCCATGACCCTTATTGTAATTGATCTCGAAAATAATTGTTTTAAGCCTGTCCTCAAACTCCAGACCACATCAAATCTAAAATGTGTGTTTTGATAAACTACTCGTCAGGAACTAAAGGACTTATTAGCTTTGGCTTGTTCTAGAATCGAGGAGAAAAGACGGGGGGACTCACTGTCTATCTCGCCTGCCTCGATGGCATCGCTGACAGCCTTAGGGCTCTTTCCATCCACCTGGCATCCGACACTGAACGCCGTGCCAAGGATCTCCTTTACCGTTCCCTTAAGCTCCTTCGAGAAAGATTTATGCCGCATTGTGCGCGCGATCTCAATTATCTCATCGAGGCTGACTGACTTGTTGTGCTTAATGTTCTTTTCCTTCTTGCGGTCGCGGGGGGGCTCCTTGAGCGCTCGGATGATCAACGAGGAGGCAGTGGGAACGACGGAAACTTGTGCTTGGCGGTTTTGGATCGTAAGTTTCACGGTGACACGTAGACCTTTCTATAGGAGGAAATGTCCGATTAGTTCGAGTATCAAGGCTGGAGATCAAAAGCCGCATCGCAGCCGGCTCGCAAGTTAAGGCCATACCCAATCCCCGGTCGCTTTGGCGATATCTTCACCAATCTTCTTAGGCGACAAACCGAGAGGTCCGATTTTAGGTGCTAGGGCAGAAGAGGCGCCCACCTCACCTCCAGTCGCGAGGAGGTAGCTGGAAAGCTGGTCAGTAGGGAACACAATTTAGACGACTGGTTTTTGACGGACATGACCTTGACCTCATTGGGATCGAACTTGGGAGCTAAATAGTGGTGATGTGAGCGATCTGGTTTATAATGTTAAAACAACAATTCGAGGCGATAACTTACGCATTGTTTCTGATTTCTCTGGCTCTCTTCTTGGGTTCGATCGAAAGAGAAGTGTGGATGTATTTTCAGAAATGTGCGGGATGATGTGTTTGCACCAAACGTGGAAAATAAGCCCTACCTTAACAGGTTCTTTTCTCGGTGGGGTTGGTAAAAGAAAGGTAGCCAATGAGAGGGCATCAATTGCTTATTCATCAAGTGAAGAGCCTTGGCGGGCTCGGTTTTCAATTGTACATTGTAGTCTGAAAATTGTGGCATTGGCGAGCGTCAGGCACCTTGACCCAACCAATCAATGCTTACGAGTGCAAGGAAAAAGTGTCAGCTACACGTCCCATCTTAACGGACTCATGTAAATGAGATTTGTATTCAGCAGTGCCTCTAGCTGTAGAATACTTCTACGAAGGGCCCGAGGTCCTGGTCGCGGTCGCGGTGCCCATATCCCAGTCCCAGTCCCAGTTTCAACGGACCTCCTAGTTAGTGCCACTAACAGCAAGCCTTCACGGTTCGTTAGTTACGGACTTAACAGATCAACAGCGCGGGCAACTTACTTCATCAAATGCTCCATGAATGTCTGGAGGGATACATCATCTGTGAAAATTGTCTGGGCATTCTGTGCACCGACTCCGCCATAAGCTCCCGATGTATGTGTCGTCGAGGGGTTGAGTTTTGAGAGCAAAAACCTTGCTTGGGATCCGCCGGCGTCACACACGATAAACCGCGGCAGGGGAAATCGATCCGTAATAAGGTCCTACTACTGTTAGTTACGCTGGTCAATGGCTTGTATGATAGGAACTTCACGCACCCGAGCGTCCTCCTTCGGCTGCTCTAACAATGCGGCGAAGTTCTCATAACCCTCTTGGTCCTGATACCCAGCCTTGCGCCATTCTGCAATCGTTTCTCCATGGAAAATTAAGATGTGGAAGAAGGTATCGAGGAGGAGAATATGCGTCGGTTGAATGGATGTCGAATCGAGAAGGACAGGGCGGCCTCCGTCTTGCTCGAAGGTATACGAGTCCAAGGTTGGTTGAATCATGACAAGCGAGTTATTGACATCCTCATGGTTCAGGACATGTCTATAAAATGCCGTCTCATCGGGGGAATTGTTAAACACTTGTAGGAATTGACTCCGACGTAGGTGGAACATAAACTGGGGGTAAAGAGTGAAATTTTTCTCCAGCCGGAAGGAAGTTGGGTCATCCTTTCGATAATCAGCAAATCGTGAACACAGCCGTATCAGCATCCTGTCGACCCATCGAAGTACGTCTGGCCCGTCGTCCACTTCGGCTTTGAAGACAGCTATCCGAGACATCAACACAGCGGCCGCTTCCTGATCGAAAGAATGCGCAATGGCAGGGTCACCAGCTGGGCCACTGAGTTTCCTGCTTATGGTGGTGACTCGTAAGTGGAATTGTCCAGAAGAATGCTGGTAATAGGTGAGGAATTGAATCATCGCTGCCTGCTGCGTTTGCTGGTGACCGGCAGGGCCTTGGTTCGCAACTTCGAAGTACACGCCATAGCTTGAACTAGGGTCAATGCCGCACATCTTCCATGCACAGGTGTTTCCGATGCCGCATTCCGTTTCACCCACAGATGAAGACTTCTTATTAAGGGAGACAGCGTGCCCTATAAGGCCAGTCACCTTGAGCTCCTTCGTGGTTAGGACCTCGAGGACCGCGTTAAACCCCATGAGAAGGTTCTCATCGCCGTCCTTCTCGAAAACACGAACGAACGACTGCTTAAACATGGAGGATGTAAAGCTGTCGGTGAGGATCATATGGCCCCCGGTGGAGTTGCACAATCCCTTCATTTCGAGCAACCCAACTTGGTCAAGGCACCCAGCGAAGATGTCAATAATGTGCCCGTTATGTGCCGTCCGCTTCGCGAGATTATCATAGAACTTGTCCACAGGTTAGTAGTCTATCGCAGACACAGTGCCAGTCTAGACGTTACCTTGAGTGCCTTCTTGTAATATTTTACGTTATCGCGATCAATATCGTGATGCGATCGGATTGGCTCTCTGAGCTCGGGACCAACAACCATCCCAGGGCCTTCGGTGGCAGGCCCGCCGGCGAAAAGCATTATCCGTCCACCTGCATTTTGAAATGAAGATTCTAGAAGACCAACAGCGACACTAAGGGCCACACCTGTGCACCTAAGGCTTCTTCGATCTCCAGCAACAGGCCAGGGGTCCTTTTGCAGTTGCTCCAGGGCCTTCGTGAGCTGGAACTCGCACTGTTGGACAGGCAGAAGAAACCTGGACGCAGGCCCTGTCGGCATCAACGGACGGCCTTGTTGCTGCGCTTGCGGGATGCCTGGGCGCATGGTGGGGGAGAGGAGACCCAGCATCTCTTGGACTTGTTTCGCGGGGTAGTCTTTGCTACCACGAAACACATACGACTTAGCGCATTCCGTATAGCCGATTTCATGCACTTGAGTCTAGTAGCATAGTTAATTCATGAGCAGTATCAAGGCAGTTGGGAAATGCCATACCATAGTGCCGAAGGTGATCAATCCAACGAGGGCATTCTCCGGCAAGAGACTAAGGCTCATAACCAAAGACTCCTTGAGTGCCGCCAGGCTATCCTCTTCTTGGCAAGTATCAACGACATAGAGAAAGATTGGAGGTGCCGGCGCAGGTCTTGAAAGCCGATATTCAATGGTTGTGTTCGAATTGTGTAGTTCGGGTGGGATTGCATTTGCAGTAATGTCCTTGTAATGGGGCGGCAGAGGATTTCTCGAAAGGCAAAAAGGGCAGATCCAAAGTCGAGCGCGAACATCGACTTGGCTTCAACGAAGTTAGTTAGCAGAAGCAGACACATAATCTCCATCGAATCACTCACCAGAACGGGTTCAAAACTGCGCGGCATGGTTGTTTGCAGGTCACCGGTTCGAACTGGAGGAGTGGTGTGTCCGGTTTTTCCTTCAACGGCGTATAGAGGGCACCAATAGGAACCACAAGACGAGATGCCTCCTTTTACAAGTAACTGGTTAGTCGGTTGCTATGAAGAAAAGGAACGAGAGAGAGCATACCATCCGAGAACTGGGGAAGACATTCCAACTGAGCCGGACACCATCGCGGTCCTCCACTTCGCTCCATTGTTCTTTCAGCGCTTCGAAATCCATAGAGGGGGCAGTAGATATAATTGTAGAGGTGAACGGTACTTTGAATGTTAGGTGGGAAAGGGTAATGCGGTGAGGTCGTCAAGTCCGAGGTTGGTCTTTTATGGCGGACAGAGCCTAGCTTGATATGTATGATACGCTCTCTGGGATTTGCTTAAGGCCAAGTTGCTCATTGAAGATACAGCTCATGGACGTTGGGGCTTATTAAGCACCGCACCCCACTATGGAAGCCTAAGAGCAGAGAAAGAGCTTTGGGGGTAAGGTTTCTGATTATATTTCGTACATTATTTTTTTGCATCCCCCGCTTTGTACGTATTTATCAATAAACAGATCGCAAATCCCATCCCCGACAACCATTCAACCTTCCCATTTCCAATCTCGACCGCAATACGCTCAATACCTTAGCGAATATGTCGTTCGGAGGCCACGCCCCGACGATTATCGTCCTCAAAGAAGGTTGTTACCCCTCCAACCCCCCTTTCCTCGTCAAAGGTTGTTAGCTAACAGGTGCTCACCACTTTCTAGGGACTGATTCCTCCCAGGGCAAAGGGCAGATTTTGTCAAATATAAATGCATGTGCAGCTGTCCAAGCAACAATAAAACCAACCCTTGGGCCGTATGGTGGAGACCTTCTAATGGTGGATGAAAACGGCAAGCAAACCATCACCAATGATGGTGCCACAGTGATGAAGGTTTGTAGTGACGCAAGAAACCAGCTCAGAATCAACAGGTTTCAAGTGCTAAGCATTGATCTGCATTTTAGATGCTAGACATCGTTCACCCAGCCGCCCGAATCCTCATCGATATTGCTCGCTCCCAGGATGCGGAGGTTGGCGATGGAACAACATCGGTGGTGGTTTTGGCCGGTGAGATACTGAAAGAAATGAAGGAACATGTCGAGCAAAACGTCAGCTCCCGGCTCATCACGAAAGCCATACGAAGAACGTCCGCCCTCGCCGTTAATAAAATCAAAGAGATCGCCGTGCCGACCAGTGGTGCCAACAAGAAGGAGACACTAGCAAAGCTTGCAGCTACCGCCATGACTAGTAAACTTATCAAACGCAACTCCGATTTTTTTACGAAGAGTATATCTCCCTCGAAGGAAATAGCCCTAGCAAGAAAACAAAAATACTAACCAGATAACTAGTGGTGGTTGAGGCAATACTGTCACTCGATCAAGACGACCTCAATGAAAAACTCATCGGCATAAAGAAGATACCCGGCGGTTCACTCACGGACTCCCTATTTGTCAATGGGGTTGCCTTCAAGAAGACTTTCTCCTATGCCGGCTTCGAGCAACAACCCAAGTCCTTCAAGAAGCCTAAGATCGTGTGTCTCAATGTTGAGCTGGAGCTCAAGGCGGAGAAGGACAATGCCGAGGTTAGAGTCGAACAAGTTTCTGAATATCAAGCCATTGTCGATGCGGAATGGCAGATTATTTTTAAGAAACTTGAGGCACTTTACAAAACAGGGGCCAAGGTTGTCCTCAGCAAGCTACCCATCGGTGACCTTGCCACTCAGTACTTCGCCGACCGCGATATTTTCTGTGCCGGTCGAGTTGCATCGGAGGATATGGAACGCATTGTGGAGGCAACGGGTGCGACAGTTCAGTCAACCTGCTCAGATATTCTGCCTGACCACCTGGGAACATGTGGTTCCTTCGAGGAACGCCAGATCGGCGGTGAGCGTTTCAACTTCTTCGAGGACTGTCCTGAAGCCAAGACCTGCACACTTGTCCTCCGAGGCGGAGCCGAGCAGTTCATAGCTGAAGTGGAACGTTCTCTTCACGATGCGATCATGATTGTTAAACGAGCAATTCAAAATAAGTACATCGTCGCAGGGGGTGGCGCCGTCGAGATGGAGATATCCGCGTACCTACACCAATTTGCCGACAACAAGATCCTGGATAAACAACAACCAATCATCAAGTCTTTCGCGAAGGCCCTTGAAGTCATTCCCCGCCAACTCTGCGACAACGCCGGTTTTGATGCGACAGATATCCTTAACAAGCTGCGTGTTGAGCATGCTCGTGGAAACATCTGGGCTGGCGTCGATTTCGACAATGAGGGTGTCGCTGATATGATGGGGAAGTTTGTCTGGGAGCCCGCGCTCGTGAAAATTAATGCTATTCAGGCGGCGACGGAAGCGGCATGCCTTATCCTTAGCGTGGATGAGACTATTCGGAACGAGGAGAGCCAGGCACCACAAGGACCACCAAAAGCGTTACCACCTGGCGCGGCACAGAGGGCGTTAAGAAGTAGAGGTCGAGGAATGCCACGACGGTGAGATATGCTATTAGTAAAGTAAATTTCAATACAAATCGGCCTTTTTAAACAGATTCCTAGGCCTCGGGACGCAATTCAACCCAGATTATGTAACTATCCCCTGACCATTACGAAGGCGAAGTGTCCACACCTGATCGTAAGGACTCTACTTGCGTCAGACCATCCGATCTGACATTATAGGAGCGGGCAAGCTATATACCACAACCGGACTTCAAAAAGATTGCCAGCGCAAGCAAGTCTAAGCGTACCCCAACCTTTTGTTCCATCATCTCCAACTGATCATGACTTGCACCGTCTCATATCTAGTAGCAGTTGCCGCTGGGGTAGTCGGCGCCGCATGGACCTCTGGTAAACAATCAATCATTCAAAATTTTCGTGTGCCGGTAAAACTAACATTTTCAGGCGCTATTGCCAGCCTCTCCATCATCGGGTGCCCTGCTGCTTTGGCCCTGCCTCCACATGCAGCCGCGACCGTGTGGAAAGGCTTGTATGAGCAAGGTATGGCGAAGATGCCGAAATTCGCCACAGGTGCCGCAGTCCTTTTCTTATACGCCGCCTACGAAAGCAAGCATCGCGCTGCAGGTGGCAATCAATTCATTGGCTTCGCTGTCTCAGCAGGATTGACCGTCGCGATCATTCCTTTCACTATCGCCTTTATGAGAGAAACTAATCGGCGTCTGCTGGCTTTAGCAGCCGACGCAGACGCCCCAGGTGCAGGTGAGAGGGTGCCAAGCTTAATCGGATATTGGCAAATACTAAACCTGGGAAGAAGCTTGCTGCCACTCGCTGGGGCCGCAAATGGACTGTTCTTATTTCTTAACATAGTATAAATATATTATATAACTAATATTAAAATAATTTTAATACTCTTTTTTTTTTTAATTTTTAAATTTAATATTAATAATAAATAATTTTAGTTTTTTATAATATATATATATATATATATATATATATATAAATTATAAATATATATTTATTTTATTATATAATAAACTTTTACTTAATTTATTATTATAATAATTAATATATTATATAATATACTTTTTTAATTTTATTTACTTTATAAAAAATATAAATTTTATATAATTTTTTAATATTTAAATATTTATTATAAGTTATTTTTAATATTTTTTAAATATAATTATATAATATATATAATTTAAATCTAATATTTTTATTTTAATAATATAATAATTTAATTTTTTTTAAAAAAGTTTTAATAATATATAAAGTTTTTTATTTTAATATTTTTTTAAGTTTTTAACTTATATTTACTTATAATAACTTTTAAAATCTTATTATATTTAAAGTTTTTTATATATTTTATAATTAACTTTTAATAAAAGCCTCTTATTATTATTAATAATAATAAGATAAAAAATAAAATAACTAATATAAAAAGAATTTAGTTCTTATATATATTATAGGTCGACCTTTACGCAGGCCTAGAAGTGGTAACATGCGGCAGAATAAAAAATATAAGTAGCTAATTATAGGTACTGTTAGAGATCGAGTAGTTGTACAACTAAGTATAATACTATTAAATGAAAATACTAAACTAGAGAAGAAAAAAAGAAAAGAAGAAGAAGAGAAAAGAGAATAAGAAGTTCCTTTTTCTATAACCTAAGTTATAGCTCCCATAGCAACAGCTAGTAGCTATAGCTTCCTTCCTAGTAACAGCTAGCAGTTAGCTTAGGCACCTGCCGAAGCTTTATATATAGCGCAGCCTGTTACAGGTGCCCGATATATAAAGGAGTAATTAGAGGACATAGTCAATAATTAGTAGTAATTACCTCTATAATTACTTTAATTATCTAGTAATTACTTTTAATTACTAGTTAGATAGCTCTAATTACCTTAGAGAGCTTAAAAAAAAAAAGCTATATAAACTATAAGTTTTACTATATATCTAGTTTATCTTCTAAGACTCTTTAGTAGTTAATATAAGTATAATTATAATATATATTTATATATATATTTCTATTATATTATTATAAATATTATTTAATTATTTTATTTACTATTAATAAGCTTTTTATAATTTTAATATTAGTTATACTTATTTAATATCTATTAATTAACTAGTTTCTTAATATTAAAAATATAATATATTAACTATTTTCTATTTAATAAATAACTTTATTAAGTAAATTATTAAAATATTTTTTTAAAATATTATATAGATATTATCTATAATATATTTAACTAATAATCTAACTAAAATAAATATAAATTAAAATAATAAAAATTAAAATTAAATACTTTTAAAAAATATAAAAATAAATAATAATTTAATAAGAAGTTATTATAAAAAATTATTACTATATTTAAGTAAAATAATATTATAAAGAAAATATTATAAAATTAAAAGATATAAAAATAGAAAAAAGTTATTTTTAAAACTAGTTTTTAAAAAAACTAAAATAAAAGCTTAGAAGAACTAAAATAAAAACCTAGCTTTTAGAATGTAAGGAGTGCTGCCGCAGAGGACTTAGAATGTACTCGCAGGCGAGCTCTGCAACTGCCGAAGGGCACTGTAGGGCAGGTTAGAGAAAAGTTCGGTGAGAACTCTGAACGTACTGCGACTAGACCAAAAGCATTATTAGCTCTAAAGGAAAAAGCAACGAAAGCGACTAGCCCAGCTGAGAGCTGAGGGCAGGGTAATCGCACAACTAGAAAATAGGCCTTAGATAGCCGAAGGAGTGGTGAAGCTTTTGGGGAATAAAGAAGGAAGCTGGGGAGTAATTTAAGATCATTCTCTAAGCTGAAGTCTTACTAGCAATTCTGCGATTGGAATCCGTTGCTTCTGCGACTGGACTCCGAATATTCTTTGACTTGTGACTATGTGAAGAAGCCTATCTCCGACTAAGTTCCCTTGTTACTTACGGGTAATATTATTATATAAAAGAATTAGAAGAACTAAAATAGAAACCTTTAAAAGAACTAAAATAGAAACTTAGTTTTTAAAAAAACTAAAATAGAAACTTCTAAAAGAACTAAAATAGAAACTTAATCTTTAGAAAAACTAGAATAGAAACCTTTAAAAAAATTAAAATAGAAACTTAGTTTTTAAAAAAATTAAAATAGAAACTTCTAAAAGAACTAAAATAGAAACCTAGCTTCTAAAAAAACTAAAATAGAAACTTAGCCTCTAAAAAAACTAAAATAGAAATATAACTTTTAGAAAAACTAAAATAAAAAACTTAAAAATAACTTTCTAAAAACTAAAAAATAAAAATAAAAATATAATATATTTAATAACATAAGTACTTGAGCGATGTATTCGATGACGTCTTCAAGCTCTGGGGCATCCGAGAAGTAACGAAGTTACTTTTTGATCTTTCTATAAGAAGAAATCGTTTATATATAGACTTATTTTCTCTCCTTTTCCTTCTAGCTTTAGAAATAGAAAAATAAGGACTATATAGATACTATTTTAATATAATTACTTCTTTATATTTTTATTTTCTCTTTCTTTTACTTCTTTTTCTTTAAGAATTTCTAATAGTAAAAAATTATTTCTCTTTTATCTCCTTTTATAACCTTGAAAAAAATACTTTAGGTCTTCTAAGATAATAAAGAAATAAGTTTAGGTCCCTATAAAATAATTAATTTAGAAACCTAAATTATATATACTTAGTTATCTAAATAGAAAATTAAAAATTTTTTAAAGTAAAATACTTTTTAGAAAAGTTTAATATAATATTATTTTTACTTATTATTATCTCTTATCTAAAATTCTATTTAGTAAATATATTAATATTCTAGTAAAATATTATTATATTATTTAAAAGTAGAAAATAATATCTAAATTCTAAAATTAGTTAATAATAGTTAATAAAAATAAAAATAATAAAATTAGTTCTTATAATAATATTAAAATTAAGAAATTTAAAAACCTATTTAAAATTAATTTAAAACTTAATTTTACTATAAAGAGTAAAAATATATAAAAACTTTACTAAGAAAATATAAACAACTTCTAAAGTTTCTTTAAAAACTATCTTTATTCTTTTCTTAACTTATAGTTAATATTAAGTTTTTTAATATAATATTTATTTAGAAAAATGTCTTTAACTTAATTAATATTTAAAATATTAAATCTAGCTTCTAAGTTTATTAAGTAATTATATTTAAAATAGCTTATCTTACTATAACTAAAGTAATATACTTTATCTCTTAATATACTAATATTTTTTTAAAGCTAAGTCTAGCTAGAGTCTATTTAATAATACTTTCCTTAGTGTAAAGTATATTTTCTAGGTCTAAATAAAAAAAATTAATATTAGAATTACTTAGTATCTAAACTTTAGCTTTTAAAATAGTCTTATAACTTTTTAAAATAGTTCTTATCTCCAAACTAGTTAGAGTTTTAATAGTATTTCTTACCTTAACTATAAGTCTTATTCTATTTTCTCTTCTATTCTTTATATTTTTATTTATAAAATATAAGGGCTTAATAGTAGCCTACTATAATAAAAACTTTTTAATAATTCTAGATCTCTATATTATTCTCTTTAATTTCTTTTATAATTACTAAAATAAATCCTAGGTAGTAGCTTTATTATTTTTAATTAGTAGTACTTTACTAAAATAAAATATAAGGCTATACTACTTTCTATAAAGTTTATCTAAAGTTTAGTTATTTTACTTAAGATAATTAAGTACTTAGTATATCTTTTAATATTATAGCTTAAGGAATTAGTAATTATATTTAAAAAAAAAAGAGATCTTTTAATTTAGTATTTAAAAATATAGTAATATATTATTTTTATAACTTTTAAAACTTAATATTAACTTTATATAAACTTATTAGATTTTTTACTTTTTAAAGATATTACTAGGAAGGGTCTTATTCTTGTCTTTAATTACTTAATACTAGTTAAAAACTTTATTTTAAATAGTATCTCTTTTTAACTTTTTAATATAATATTTTAAAGCTTTATATTAAATAAATTAGATAAAATCTAAAAAAAAGTAGTTTTTTAGTAAGTTAGGCTTATTTAAGCTTATCTATCTATTAGAAAAATATTATATAGTTATCTACTATAAAAGTAAGTCCTTATAGTAGTAAAAGTCCTACTTAAAAAATAAAGGTACCTCTTAAAGAGGATAAAATATCTATAACTTATAAGTCTTAAATAGTCTTAAAGATAACTATCTTCTTAAAAAGTATATATATTAGTTATTTCTAAGATAGAGAAAATATCTTTACTAAGATAGAAGCTAAAAAATTATAATAGTATTACTTATAAGTAATAAGAAAACTTAATTAAAGATAGACTTCTTTATATAATTATAAGTTAAAAAGTATTTAAAGTCTAATTATAAAAGTAATAAATTCTAATTATAAAATTACTAGTAAGACTTTAGCTTAAAAAATAATCTTAAATTATTTCTAAGCTTTTTTCTTTATTTCTTAAAAGCTTTACTAGTTCTTTAACTATTTAAAACTTATTTTCTAATTATATAATTATCTATACTTAGCTCTTAGCTAAGCTAATTACTTTTATTACTTCTTTTTTAAAGCTAATAATATTTTTAGTTTAGTTATAGTATATTTAAAGTTCTTATTAAACTTTTCTATAACTTATCTTATAGTACCCTTCAGCAGCTATAGAGCTCACCTTCGAGTATATTCCTAGTTTTCTTCGGTGGCACTCTTTATAAAAAGAGATAAAAAGCTAATATATTTTTAATCTTAGTTAAAAAGAAAAGTAAACTAGTAAATTTATATAGATTATAGTTTAATATTAAAGATTTTTTTATTAAAGAAAAGTAAAAAGTAGTAAATATCTACTTAAAAATAAATAACTTTAAAAGAAAAAGAACTTTAGTTAATTAACTAGATTTTAATTTAGATATAAATAGAAAATAGCTAAAAGACTTTAAATTAAATAAACTTTTTAAAAGCTTTAATAAAATATTTCTCTAAAAAATACTTTTTATTAAGTCCTTAGTACTATTAAAAGAAGTTATTATTAGTAGAGTTCTAAAGCTTAAAATACTTTTTATATTTATAAAAATAATATAACTATCTTTTTAAATTATATTAAAATTAAAAAAGTAAGAAGTTAACTTTACTAATAGAATTTATATATAGATTTTAATAAAAGAATCTATAAAGAAAGAAGACTGTTAAAGAAATAAGCTCTTATAAGAAACTAAAGTAAATATACTAAAAGTATCTAAAGTAAAAGCTAGAAATATTTAGAAAGTACTTTTAAGATTTAATATAAATATAATTAAATCTTTCTTTATAGATAGAAAAATAGTTAATTAACTATTTTTAAGTTAAAAAGCTAATATACTAATATTAAAAGCTAAGTTTATTTTAACTAAAGTCTATTTTATATAATATTTTTTATATATAAGAGTTAAAATTAGTTTTATTACTTAATATTATTAGTATTTTTAATATAAAAATAGAAATTAATATTTTATATATTTTTTATATAAAGAAAAATAATCTATTATATATTAAAACTAATATAATTTTATATTTCTTTAAAGATTAATAAATACTTTTTCTAAAAAAATATTATAAAACTTTAATTTAAATTAAAAGCTGAGAACTTTTTATAAGATTTTATATCCTTATTAATAACTTCTTTACTATATTTATAATACTAAAAATACCTTTTATTAAACCTTTCTATTTTTTTTTTAATTATAATAAGCCCTCTGGCTCTATTAGAAGAGAGATCTTTATTAATAAAACTTAGTTTATTATTTTATTTCTAGGACCTCCTAGGATAGCTAAATATTAAGACAATTAGAGAAGGAATCTCTTATTAGAAGAAATTTTTTAAATACTATACTAGTACTTACTTTATTATTATTAGACCTTTTCTTACTATTTACTTCTAAAAATATTTCTAAGTCTATTAAAAACTATATTATTACTATATTTAAGTAAAATAATATTATAAAGAAATATTATAAAATTATAAGGTATAAAATAAAAAAAAGTTATTTTAAAAACTAGTTTTTAAAAGAACTAGAATAAAAACTTCTAGAAGAACTAGAATAGAAACTTAGCCTCTAAAAGAACTAAAATAGAAACGTAGCTTCTAGAAGAACTAAAATAAGAAACTTAAAAAATAACTTTCCGAGAACTAAGAAATAAAAATAAAAATATAATATATTCGATAATATAAGTACTCGAACAATGTGTTCGATGGCGTGTTCGAGCTCTAGGGTATCTGAGAAGTAACGAAGTCATTTTTTAATTTTTCTATAAGAAGAAATTGTCTATATATAAACCTGTTTTATCCCCCTTTCCTTCTAGCTTTAGAAATAGATAAATGGGGACTATATAGACACTATTCTAATATAATTACTTCTTTATACCTTTATTTTCTCTTTTTTTTACTTTTTTTTTTCTTTAAGAAATTTTTAATAGTAAAAAACTATTTTTTTTTATTTTCTTTTATAACCTTAAAAGCCTCTTCTTTAATTTTTTAGAATAAAAATAGTAGTAATAATAATAAATATTAGTCTTAGCCTTCTCTACTAGTTTAAGCTTTACTATAAAAGTATTTAGTATTTAAGAAGAGTAAGAGTTTATTTTTATAATCTATTAAAATATAATTACTATTAAGATTTTATTAAAAGAGTTCTTTTATTTAATATCTTCTTAAGACTAGAACTTTTACTTTATTAGCTAGCTAAGTATATTAATTAGTTTCTATATTTTTTTAATAATAAGATTTAATTAATTAATAGATTTAAAAACTATTAAACTTTTAAAGCTACTTTTTACTAAGAAATAAATAATTAAAAAATATTGCTAACTTAGAATATTACTTAAGACTACTATTTATAAAGATTATAGTTTATAATCTATTATTTATTACTTTTTATTAGTTTAACTTTTCTTAATCTAATTATTTTTTTAAGCTCTAAGTTTTCTATTATCTATAGTTTACTTTTCTTTTAATTATTTACCTAGTAAGTTTTTAGATTTCCCTTTTTAACTCCTCTTTTTTAAATACTACTACTACCTTTACTTTTATAATAGTTATATAGGTAGAAAAAGGAAAATAGTAATCTAGGTAAGTAGAATAGTAGATTTCGCAATATAGATTTTATAATATAAAATAGAAATAAGAAAAATAACTAATTAATAGTTACTAAAGTAAGTAATAAGAAGAAGTTTAAAGAATTACTTATTTTATTAAGTTCTAGTTTTAAGAAGAAATTTCTAATTCTTTTATATTTTTATTTTCTTAATATAAGTTACTTACTTATAATTAAGTATTTTCATTCTTAGTTTTGGGATCGTTATATTTCGGTTTTAGAATTATCTTATTTTAGTTTTATTTTCGGTTTTTAATATTAAAATCATTTTATTCCGGTTTTCGATATCGAAATTATTCTTTTCCAATTTTAACTATTTTATTTAGTTTTATATATTAATTTTATATATTAGCTTTATATATTTCTTATATTATAAAGTATATATATAGAATAGTTTTTATAATAGATATATAATAGCTAGTAGTTTTATAAATACTATAATAAAAGCTATTATAAAATAGTTTTTAAAATTAGTTATTAGTTTCTTTAAGCTTCTAATTACTATTATTATTAATAATAAGCTAGAAAATAAGAAAAAATTATTAAAACTATTAAAAAAGTATAATATCTATTAAGTATAGATTTTAGTATATAATTTTTAAGTAAATAAAATTATTAAAGCTAGATATTATAGCCTTACTAGCATTTTTATAAAGTTAAAAAAGAAGAAATAAGATAAGTAAAGCTATTTAACTTTACTCTACTAGCTAATAAAGTTATTATTAAAATATTAATAAAATATAATTTATTTTATTTAGTCTTTAATTATAAGCTAGGATTACTAATAGAAATCTAAATTTCTATATAGTAGTTAACTAACTAAGAAGAAATTATAAATTATTTTTAGTTTATTTTATTATAAATTAAAATATTTAAATAAAAAAAAGTAATATTAAGCTAGTAAAGTAAAAAGTTATAAAATATTAAAAAAAGAGAGCTTAAAAAATAAATAAAAATAATATTTTTAAGAGGAGGACTAAGCTACTTAGACCTAATAATTTAATACTTTTATATAATAATATATAATAATATATAATAAAATAATATATTTATTAAAATAAACTTAAGTTAAGGTAGAGAGGGCTGTTTTAAATTACTAAAATCTATAAAGAAAGGAAGAGTTTAAAGCTAAAAAAGCTTAGTAGTATATTAATTAATAGCTTTTAGCTATTATATTAAGTTAAAAAGTTCTATAATAATAATAAATAGTAGATAAGTAAGATGAACTTACTAAATAATATTTTAATATTTAAAGAAGTTAAAGAAGTTTTAGAAAATAATAATAATTATAATTTTCTATTATATTTTAAAGTTTAACTTTTAAAAAGGCTAGAACTTAACTTAGATAAGTATAAGGACTTTATAGGTTAGAGAGAAGACTATAATAGTAAAAGAAGGTAAGATATAATATATATAATAGTTAACTAAAAATAAATCTCTTTTATATTAATTTTATTTTTATTTTTAACTTTTTACTTTCTTTTCTTCTATTTTTTTATTTTTTTTTATTAAAACTAGTTAATTAACTAGTTTTAATATTACTACCTCTTAGATTAAAAAGGACTAGAAACTAGGAAGAGTTTTTTTAAATATTAAGATAAAATACCTTTTAAAAAAACTAGTACTTTAGGTAGTCTTATATTAATTTTTATTAAAGAAATTATTATTATATTTAAGTAAAATAGCTTTATAAAGAAATATTATAAAATTAAAAATATATATAAAAAGAAGTTATTTTAAAAACTAGTTTTTAAAAGAACTAGAATATAAGCCTAGAAGAACTAGAACAAGAAACCTAAAATAACTTTCCGAGAACCGAAAATAAAAATAAAAACAAAGTTTACTAGTAAACTTAAAAACCTATTTTTAATATAACTAAGAAATAAAAATAAAAATATAATATATTCGATAATAAAGACTTTTAAAATAATATGTTTGATAATATAGATACTCGAATAATATATTCGATGGCGTGTTCGAGTTCTAGGGCATCTAAAAAGTAACGAAGTTATTTTTTAATCTTTTTATAAAAAGAAATTGTATATATATAGACCTATTTCCTCTCCCTTTAAAGAAAGCTAATAAAAGTACTTTACTTATTAATAATTATAAAAGTTACTTTACTAAAAATATTTAACTTTAATAAGAAATTAAAAAAGTTAATAAATATACTTTTTAAATTATATATTTTATTACTATATTTAAGTAAAATAATATTATAAAAAGAAATATTATAAAATAAAAATAAAAATAAAAAGAAGTTATTTTAAAAACTAATTCTTAAAAGAATTAAAATAAAGGCTTAGAAGAACTAGAATAAAAACTAGCCTCTAGAAGAACTAGAAGAACTAGAATAGAAATCTTTAGAAGAACTAGAAGAACTAGAATAGAAACCTCTAGAAGAACTAGAACAAGACACCTAAAAATAACTTTCTGAGAACTAAGAAATAAAAACAAAAACATGACATGTTCGATGACGTGTTCGAGTCCTGGGGCATCTGAGAAGTAACGAAGTTACTTTTCGATCTTTCTATAGGAAGAAATCGTCTATATATAGACCCGTTTCCTCCCCCTTTCCTTCCAGCTTTAGAAATAGAAGAATAAGGACTACACAGGCACTATTCTAATATAATCACTTCTTTATACCTTTATTTTCCTTTTCTTTTACTTTTTTTTTTTTTAAGAAATTCTTAATAGTAAAAAACTATCCTTCTTTTATTTCCTTTTATAACCTTAAGATATTTTCTAGAAGATGTAGCTAGCAAGGTTACTAGTAACTATTATTTTTCTATTTTAATATTATAAGTTATTTTATTTTCTTATATTAAGGTAGTTTAATAAGTTTTTATAATATAGAGTCTTATAACCTTTTTATTATTCTTTTATTTTTTTAAGTAATTTCTTATTTTACTTAATCTAGTAACTTACTAAAACTTATTATTAGTTACCTTTACTATCTTAATATAGTATAGTTTATACTTTCTTAAATATTTTCTAAAAGTAATTAAAGTATTAGCTAAAAGTATCTACTCTTCTATTTTCCTTTTCTTTAATATATATAATTTAAAAATTATATTTTAATATTTTTTTACTTATTAGACTTATTACTAATTAGGTTTCTTAGTTATTATAAACTTTATAAAGTTTTTATAGTCTAAGTAGACTATAATAAGGTATTTAGTACTAACTAGATAATACTTTTATTTTTTAAATACTTTAATAATAACTATTAGTTTTTTATTAGGTATTATATATTATAGTACTAGTCTATTAAGCTTTTTAGATATAAAAGTTATAAGTTAGACTTTATTATTTTTATTTTATTATTTAAGCTAGGTTCTAATATTATAGTTTAAAGTATCTATTTTAACTTTAAATAGCTTTATAAGATTAGCTTTTATAAGTACTAGTTACTTGCTTATAGCTTATTTAGCTTCTTAAAATATTTTTTATTTTCTAGTTCTCTATTTAAAAATAGTATCTTTCTTTATTAAATTAGTAAATACCTTAACTCTTTTACTATAGTCTCTTAGGAACCTATTAGAGTTATATAAGAAATAGTAGGTAGAAGTATTTTTAGTAAAATCCTAGTTAAGTAAAATAGTAGATTTCGTAGTATAAATTTCGCGGTATAAAATAGAAAAAGAAAATAGTTACTAATTAATAGTTATTAAAGTAAGTAAGTAATAAAAAGAAGTTAAGAGAATTGCTTATTCTATTAAGTTTTAGTTTTAAGAGAAAATTTCTAATTCTTTTATATTTTTATTTTCTTAGTATAAGTTACTTACTTATAACTAAGTATTTTTATTTAGTTTTATTCTTAGTTTTAGAATTATTATATTCTAGTTTTAATCTTATTATATTCTAGTTTTATTTTCGGTTTTTAGTATTAAAATTATCCTATGCCGGGTTTTAATATCGGAATTATCTTATTCCGGTTTTTAATATCGGAATTATCTTATTCTAGTTTTTAATATTAGAATTATCTTATTCTAGTTTTTAATATTAAAATTATCCTATTCTAGTTTTTAGTATTAGTTTTATATATTAGTTTTATATATTAATTTTATATATTAGTTTTATATATTAGTTTTATATATTAGTTTTATATATTAGTTTTATATATTAGTTTTATATATTTCTTATATTATAGAATATATATATATATATATATATATTATAAAAACTAGTTTTATATTAAAGCTAATAAAGTAACTACTATAGCCTAGTATCTTATAAATAATATATTTATATAGTTTAAGCCTACCTTTTAAAACTATTTTAAAAATAATAAAATTATATAAAAAGCTAAAACTATTAAAATCTTTAAAAACTATAAAGAGTTTAAGAAAACCCTTAAGAGAGCCTTTTATAAGCTTAATAATAATAGGCTATAATTTAATAATTAGAAAAGCTAAGCTAGAAAAAATCTACTACTAAATATATTATAAAATTTAAATATACTATTATATATTTTAATTAAGAAAATAAGCCTCTTATAATTTACTTCTATAATAAGCTTAAAGAGAAAGTTAAAGATAAACTTTATAAAATTAAAAAACTAATATAACTTGTAAAGTATATAGAAAGTACTATAAAAATTAATAACTATTTATATAAATAATAATAATAAAAATAAAGCTAGATTATAGCTAAGACCTATAAGCTATAAGCTACTACTAATACTAAGTATAAATAAAGTAATAGTATTACCTTATAAAGGACTTATTTAGGACCTATAAAGTTAGGAGCTAGTAATAAAAATATTATTACTAAAACCTTAAAAGCTAAAATTAGGAAATACTATAAATATAAGTAGATAAGATATTATATTAAAGAATATTAAATAAGGTATAAGCTAAAGCTAGGATATAAGAGACCTAATAAAAAGCTTAGTTTTAAATTTATATTTAACAAAAGACTTAATAATTAGAAACTAGTATTATTAATTATAAGACTTTATCTTAGACTATATACTATAATAATAACTATAGTATTTACTATAGTAAAAAAGAAGAAGTAGGGTAGTATTTAAAAAAGCTTTAAACTTTTAAAATAATAAAATAAGAGAAGATATCCTACCTCTTTAAAATCTAAAAATAAATTAAAGAAACTAGAGTAAAATTATTAGAAAAATATAAAATACTATTAATAAGGTAACTTATTATATAAGGAGTACTATTAGGAAGCCTACTACTAATACTATTAGATACTTAAGTCCTTATAATAATATAAGTACTTATAAGACCTATAAAAGCTATATTAGAAATAAGAAAAGATCTACTAGATTAAGAAAAAATTAAAAAAAAAGCCTTTAATTAATATTTATATTTATTAGAAGAAAACTTAAATATTATATAAGTATACTAAAAAGTAACTTAAAAAGTAGAAAAGCTAAAAAGATAATTTCTACTCTAGCCTATATACCTAAATACCTTAGACGGCCTTAATTAGGCTTAAGAAAAAACTAAAAAAGAAATTTAAGTATAAGTATATAAAAATATACTAAGACTACTAGAAAGTAAGAAGAAACCTTTAATAGTTAAGAGAAAAGAGAAAAATAAAATACTAATTAAAGACTTAGATATCTTCTTTAATATCTAAAATCTTAAAAATAAAACCTAGAAAAAATAAAAATAGTTTATAAAAAAATAATAAACTAATTAATAAAAAGCTATAAAAAACTAAGCCCTCTTTACCTAATATAAAAAAATAAGTAGAAATTAAATATCTTATAAAAAGCTAAACTAATATTATAATAGAAAGTATAAAGAGTGCTACTATAGAGGACTCGGAATATACTTATAGGCGAGTTCTACAACTACTAAAGAGCACTATAGAGTAGGTTATAGAAAAGTTTAGTAAAAACTTTAAATATACTATAACTAGACTAAAAGTATCATTAGCTCTAAAGGAAAAAGTAATGAAAGCGACTAGCTTAGCTGAGAGCTGAGGGCAAGGTAATCATATAACTAGAAAATAAGCCTTAGATAGCTAAAGGAGTAGTAAAGCTTTTAGAAAATAAAGAAGGAAGCTTAGAAGCAATTTAAGATTATTTTCTAAGTTAAAGTCTTACTAGTAATTTTATAATTAGAATCTATTACCTTTATAACTAGACTCTAAATATTCTTTAACTTATAATTATATAGAAAAGCCTATCTCTAATTAAGTTCCCTAGTTACCTTTAAGTAATACTATTATAATTCTTTAACTTCTACCTTAGTAAAGATATCTTCTCTATTATAGAAATAACTAATATATATACTACTTAAGGAGATAGCTATCTTTAAGACTATTTAAAACTTGTAGGTAGTAGATATTTTATCCCCTTTAGGAGATACTTCTACCTTTTAAGTAAGACCTCTACTACTATAAGAACCTACCTTTATAGTAGAGGACTATATAATACTTCTCTAATAGATAGATAAGCTTAAATAAGCCTAACCTACTAGGAGACTACCTCTTCTAGACTTTATTTAACCTATTTAATATAAAGCTCTAAAATATTATATTAAGAAGTTAAAAAGAGGTACTATTTAAAATAAAGTCTTTAACTAGTACTAAGTAATTGAAGATAGGAATAAGACTCTTCTAAGTAGTATTTTTAAAAAGTAAAAAATCTAATAGGCTTTATATAAAGTTAATACTAAGCTTTAGAAGTTATAAAGATAGTATACTATTATACTTTTAAATACTAAATTAAAAGATTTTCTTACTTTTATTAAATATAATTACTAATTCTTTAAGCTATAATATTAGGAGATATACTAAGTACTTAATCATTTTAAATAAAATAAGTAAACTTTAGATAAACTCTATAGAGAGTAGTATAACTTTAAGTCCTACTTTAGTAAAGTACTATTAATTAAAAATAATAAAGCTACTATCTAGGATTTATTTTAGTAATTTAATAAGAAACTATAGAAGGAACTTAAAAGAAATAATATAGAAATCTAAAATTACTAAAAGGTTTTTATTATAACTAGCTACTAATAGACTCTTATATTCTATAAACGAAAATATAAAAAATAAAAGAGGAAGTAAAATAAAGCTTATAGCTAAAGAAAGAAATACTATTAAAACTCTAACTAGTTTAAGAACTAGAACTATTCTAAGAAGTAGTAGAACTAATCTAAAAGCTAAAATTAAAGTATTAAATAATTCTAATACTAATCTCTGTCACGACCTGGCCGTGGCCATGTCACATGAGCCGGGCGGTGAGCCAGAAACGGCAGAATTAAGGACAAGAGCTTAGTCATGGAATCGGGCGGCTTGGCGTCCGACGCGTCGGTCGGACGACCGACCGATCGACCGGGCAATCGAGTAAGGACTCGATCGACCATGCTAAACGACTGAAGACGGATGGAAGAAGGTGTCTATATAAAGCTACCATGTTTCCTACTAGTCTAGTTATCTTCCAGACTCTTTAGTAGTTAATACAAGCAATAGCTACACCCTACACTTGTATACACACTCTCGACACCTATCACTGTAAATACTGCTTAACTGCCTCGCTTATCCCTAAACAGGGCCCCTACTATCCCAGCACCCAGCAACTCCATTGATCAGCCGGAACCCCGAGTATTAGGATCGTAACAATCTCCCTCCTCTAAATCTAGAAAATATATTCTATATTAAGGTAAGTATTACTAAATAGACTCTAACTAAACTTAGACCTAATAGAATACTAATACTTTAAAAAGTAAAGTATACTATTTTAGTTATAGTAAGAGTAGTTATTTTAAATATAACTATTTAATAAACTTAGAAGCTAAGTTTAATATCTTAAATATTAATTAAGTTAAAGATATTTCTCTAGATAAATACTATATTAAGGAACTTAATACTAACTATAAGTTAGGAAAAGAATAAAGATAGTCTTTAAAAGGACTCTAGAAGCTATTTATATTTTCTTAGTAGAGTCTCTATATATTCTTACTCTTTATAGTAGAACTAAGTTCCAAATCAATTCTAAATAAGTCTCTAAACCCCTTAACCTTAATACTACTATAAAGACTAACTTTATTACTACTACTTTTATTAATTATTATTAACTAACTTTAAAATCTAAATATTATCTTCTACTCCTTAAATAATATAATAATACTCTATTAGAATACTAATATACTTATTAAATAAGGTTTTAAATAAGAAATAATAATAGGTAAAAATAGTATTATATTAAACTTTTCTAGAAAGTATCCTACTCTAAAAGAACTTCTAATCTCCTACTTAGATAGCTAAGTATATATAATTTAGATTTCTAAATTAACTATTCTATAGGGACCTAAACCTATTCCCTTATTATCTTAGAAGACCTAAAGTATTTTATTAAATATTAGAAGAATAGTAAACTAATATATATTTTAGTTTTATTATTAAACTTTAAAAGTAAGGGGGGAGATATTATAGTTATTATTAATAAAGGTATAAGCTTATTTCTAGAATTATAATAATTTATAGATATCTTTTCTATATAAGTAGTAAAGGAACTTCCTATACTTAATAATATAGAATATATAATTAAATTAGAACCTAGGAAATAATTCCCTTAGGAACTAATTTACCTCCTATCTTATAGTTAGTAATTAGAGCTCTAGTATTATCTTAAGAAAATACTAGAGAGTAAGTAGATTAGGAGATTAAAGAGCTCTACTAATATACCTATTTTTTTTATATTTAAGCTAGATAGGATTCTAAGACTTTATATAGACTATTAAAGACTAAACTATATTACTATTAAAAATTAATATCTACTTCCTCTAATCTTTAAGCTATTATTATAGATAGATAAGTAATACCTAATACTTTTCTAAGATTAACTTAATAGATATTTATTATTAAATTTATATTAAAGAGTCTAATTAGTAAAAGACTACTTTTTATATTAAATATAGTTATTTCAAATATACTATTATATTATTTAAATTAATAAATACTTTTATAACCTTCTAAGTATATATATACTATATACTTACTAGATTATTAGATTATTACTATATTATATATCTTAATAATATTTTAATTTTTTTAGAAACCTAAGAAGCTTATTAAAACTATCTAGCTAAAGTTTTAAATATTTATATAAAGTAAAACTTTATATAAATACTAGAAAATATAGTTTTTTCTAAGAAGAAGTAATATTCCTTAGTTATATTATTAGAAAGGATATAGTTTAAATAGACCCTGCCTAGGTTTAATTAATCTAGGACTAGCTAGAACTAAAGTTATTTAAAGATATCTAAGTCTTTCTTAGATTTGCAAATTTTTATTATAAATTTATCTTTAAGTACTTTATAATAACTTACCTAATTACTTTCTTACTAAAGGGAAGCTAGAATAGAGTTAAGAAAGGAGAGTTAGTATAGATAGAAGAAGCTATAGTAGCTTTTTATTAACTAAAATAAGCCTTTATAGAGGCTCTAATATTATAATACTAGGATACTAACTAAAAAACCTAAGTAAAAACTAATACTTCTATCTATACGATCTCTAGTATCCTTTCTTAATTATTTAATAGATAATAATATCCTATTACCTTTTAGTCTTATAAGCTTATAGAGACTAAAGGAAGATAAGCTACTAGCTAATAGGAACTTTTAGCTATTATTAAAAGTTTAAAAAACTAGTACTATTATTTTAAAGAAGTACTTTTATTTAAAGTTTTTATAGATTATTAAATATTATATAATATAGTAAATGCCCTAGTAAGAGATCTCTAAGAAAGGCTATTATAATAGATAATAGACCTTATAGCTTTTAATTTTAAAATAGAATATTATTTTAAAAAATAAATCTTGTAGACTTATTATTAAGAAGACTTAACTATATAAAGAAAGAACTAAATTACTAAAAGGTTATTAAAGAATTAGTAGAGAAGCTCTAATTACTATTAGATAGTAGAGAGCTAACTTAGATAAGTTATTTAAACTTAATCCTAACCCTTAGGAGGAAGAAGTAGAACCTAGTTAAGTAAGAGAAGAAAAATTGTCTAGAGTAAGTTAGATATTAGTAGTCTTAGCTTAAGGTATATTTTACTAGAGAGTAGAAGGAGACTAGCTATAGTAGGTCTTAGGAAAAGCCTGTCTTAGCTATAATAAAATCTATAAGATATAAGAAAACTAAATAGACTTTAATCTTTAATAAAGTTAAATATTAGGAATATAAAGAGCTTCCTATAGAAAAATACTAGATAAGAAAGGGTTATAACTCCTTACTTATTAAATTTATACTATTAGAAGCTTTAATATAAGAATAAGTTACTTTATAGTATAAGACTAAAGAAGTTATAGAGCTAGAATATACTTTAGTAAGTAACCTAACTAAGAAGTTTAGTCTAAAAGTTAAAAGTTTATAAGAGGTAGACTTATATTATAAGAAAGTTATAAATTAGATCTAGAATATATTTAGAAATAATACTTCTTTTTATAAGAATAGTAGTCTATTATTTTATAAGAGCTAGCTTATTATCTTAAATTAGAGGGCTCTAAGAATAGAATTATTAGAAAGGTACTATAATGACTTTTATATAGGTTATATAGAGATCTTTAAAACTTTAGAACTTTTAAAATAAAAGTTCTATTAAGAGAACCTAAAAATAAATATTTACTTAAGTTACTTCCTCTACTAAAGTATCTATTTTAAAAAATTAGTTTAGATTTTATTATAAAGCTACTAGAGAGTTAGATTTTAAGTAGAGAGATAGTAGATATAATCTTTATTATTATAAATAAATATATAAAAGTTACTTAGTTTATTATTATTAAGAAGTCTTTATAAGTACTAAATCTAGCTTATATCCTCTATAAAGAAGTTAAGTACTATTTTAAAATACTTACTAATATTATTAGTAATTAAAATATTCTTTTTATAAGTAAGTTCTAAGTAGAATTCTATAAAGTAAGAGAGACTACTTAAAGACTATCTATAGCTTAGTATCTATAAATAGATAGCTAGATAGAGAGGATAAACTAGACCCTAGTTAAATATTTAAAGACAATATATATAGATAAATCTATTTACTAAATTAAAGTATTTTTTAAGTAAAGTTTACTAATAATAATTCCTTAAACTAAACTATTAAAATATCCCCTTTTAAAGTATTATATAGATACTATTTACAATATCTTTAGCTAGTAATCTAACTAAAATAAATATAAATTAAAAGAGTAAAAGAGAAAATTAAATACCTTTAGAAGATATTAAGATAGATAGTAACCTAATAGAAGATTACTATAAAAAACTAATAGTAATACTATAATAAATATTAAATAGATAATAAATTTAAACCTAAAAAATACATTATACTATTAATATAGAACTTCTCTTTTAAAATAGTAAAGAAGATACTTATACTAATATATATTTATATACTAATCTTTAAGAAAGTAAATAGAAATATATACTATATTTATTTACTAGAGAAGTATTAGAGACTATATAATATATTTTATATATTGCTTTTAAAGCTTTAAAAAGACTAGGAAAGAATAGATTTAACTTATAAGTTACTAAACTTAGAGGACAACCTAGAAAAGTAGGAAGTTAAAGAAGTTATAAATTATAAAAATAAAAGTAATAACTAGTTTTACTTAGTAAAGTAAGTAAAGTTTCCTATAAAGTAAAGTAGCTAGGAATTTATAAATAAGCTAGAAAATACCTATTAGACTATTACTAAATATAAGAGAAAAGTAAAAGCTATAATATAAAAAAATAAGTAATATATAATATTCTTATTAAATTATTAAAAATAGATATTACTTATATAATAAGTACTAAATATAAACTTATATAAATACTAAAAACACTAGACTCTAATAAGATTTCTACTAGGCTTAGATAAAAGTACTTTATATCTTATATTTCTATATAGAAAGAAAATTCTAATACTTATCCTAATATACCTAAACTTACCCTATATACTCCTAGACTATATTAACTAGTTACTAAAATAACTTACTATATTTACTTCTTCTTTAAATTAAACTTATTACTTAATAGATACTTACTCTTTTTACCTAAATAACTTTTAATATAGAGAGGACTTAGAATTAGGGTAAGGTATAAGAGCCTAGTATAAGAAAACAAGCTACTAGAGTAGTAATACTTTAAAAGTAAAGTAAAGTAAGGACTTAAAGTAAGTTACTTAGAAGTAGTTTTAGTACTAAAGCTTAGGAGAGCAACTAGAGTTAATAGAGTAGTAGAAGAGTTTATAGAAGAATCTATAACTATAGAAATTAAGAATATAACTAGAAGCTTAGATAGTATAGAGCTAGAGATAGGTAGCTATATAACTAGAGGGGTAATAGTAAGCTATTTAGCAGATTACTAGATACTTAAGAGATTAGTAGCCTACTTTTTATTTAAAGAGCTAGAGATAGGTAATAGAATATATAAAGGAGTAATAACTTTATTATCTTTATCTTCTAAAAAGACAAACCTACTTATATTACCTCTAAGAGGAGTTAGCTAGGTAGAGAGAGAAGGAAGAGTAATCTTAATATAAGAGAAGAGAGTTAGTTTAACTTTCTTAATTTCTTTAACTTCCTTAATAACAAATTCTCTATTCTTATATAAAGTCTTAGTTACTATTATTAGATAAATTCCTAAATAATATTCTAGTTCTCTATTTATATAGCAAATTACTTAATAGTATATACTAATATTTTACTAATAGAAAAATAAAAAGATAAAATCCTTATAATAGTAAGCTATATTAAAGATATATTAATATAGTTTAAGAGAATATACTTAGTAAAAGTAGAGGCTTATTTACTTCTATAATAGTAAAAACTATTAATAAATATAGCTTTAGTTTCCTTATTTTATATAAAAAGATAGTTCTAAAGTAGATTAGAGAGCTTATAGAGAAAATATCTTTAGTAATTAAAAATCTCTTATATTATAGCTTTACTTATAGAGATAAGAGGATAACTATCTCTACTCTAGATAATAGAATACTAATATTTAAGTTAATATAAAATCTCCTTCTAGTTTCTAAGAAGCTAGGTATCTTTAATTAACTAGAGATAGATATAATAGTTATTATTATCTAAAGAAGGAACTTAAAAAGGTCTAAATATTAGAAGTTTAATTAGAGATAAGAAGGAGCTCTTAAACCTACTATAAGAAAAACACCTACTATAGTAAGCAGATAGCAAGAAGACTAAACTTTAAAAAGGGCCTAGTTACTAATAGTTTTAATATTCTAAGTTAATAAAGTAACTAACTTAAAAATACTATTACTTATTATTTTAATAAATATATACTCTATAAGATAATATTAGCTTAGAGGACTATTAGAGAGCTCTAGGAGGAACTTGCCTAGAAAATTATATATATAATATATAATAACTTAGAAGAGACTATAATATAGAAGGAGAATCTAAGAAATAGCTAATTATTAGAGAGAATATAATTAGAGAAGATTATAAGAAAGAACTTATAATAATGTAGCCTTTATATATAGTCTAGTAATATATATAGGAACTCCTATTATCAGAATAGATATAAATAATATAAGAGTCTATATAGAAAAAGGTAATATAGTAAATATAAGATTCTAACTTAAGACTAAGTAGCTAGGTAAGCTTCTATTAAAAGGGAGTAGAGATACTATTTTATAAAGTAGTAATTATATATAATACTTTCTATAAAAGATTAGATATTATAGAAAAAAAAAGAGTAATAGGTTTTAAATAAAAGTTACTTATATTAGATAGAGATATAGTAGAGAATATAAGATAACTTTTTAAAATAAGTATAATAATATAAGAAGAAATATAGGAAGAAGAATTTTTATAAAGATAAGAAGAAATAATTATATTTATATATCCTTATAAAAATTTCCTATATTATCTTATCTTATAAAGGAAGAAATACTTTTACTAATATAAATTTAAAAATAGCCTAGTAACTAAAGAAATCTTCTATAATTATTATAAATATATTCCTATAATATAAAGATATATTTATAGATAATAACTTAAAATAAAATTCTTCTATATAAGAAAATAAAGAATTTTAAAGGAGAAAATATATATATAACTATATAAGGGGAGACTTAATATAAAAGGAGCTACTAAAGAATAGAGAAATCTAGTAAAGACCTTATATAAAGAAGGATACTAAGAGAATTTTCTATAATATAAAGTCTAAGGGGGAGTAGGCATTCTAATTAAGTTAGTAAAAAACTTAATTGTAAAAGGAATATAATAAGAAAACAAGCATTAAAGCTAGCCCTATATATAGCTCTTAAGCTATCTTAGAAATAGGTTAAAAGACTTATACTATATAATTTTTTCTTAGATAACTAAAGATAAATTAAAATAAAGTTTTTTATAAAAAAAAAAGAAACTAGAATTTTCCTTAAACTATCTAGGGGATAGGTAAAGATAAGTTTTTATAAGGTTATAAATATAAAATTATTTTAAAGGTATTACTCTTTTTCTTAAATATTAAAAATAGTAAAAGTTTTTTATTAAAGATATTAAAAGCTACTTTAAATAAACTAAAAAGGAACTCTACTATAAGAATCTTTTATATAAGAAACTACTTAAGGTTCTAGGGGAGTAATATAAAGAGTACTACTATAGAGGACTTAGAGTATACTTATAGGTAAGCTCTATATTACAATCCTAATACTTTAGGTTTCAGCTAATCAATGGAATAGGAAGGTGCTAGGGTAGCAGGGGCCTGTTTTAGAGATAAGTGAGGCAATCGAATAGTATTTACAATGATAGGTGCTGAGAGTGCGTATATAAGTGTAGGGTGTAGGTGTTACTTATATTGACTACTGAAGAGTCTAGAAGATACTAGACTAGTAGGAGACATCATAGCTTTATATAGACACTTCTTCCATCTATCTTTAGTATATAGTTGCTTCCTGAGTGCCTACCTGTTCGTTTCTTTAGTGATTACTCGGTTGTATTTCCTTTGTATAGTTAGTCGCTCCTAGTGCGTCCGCCTGGTCGCACTACTAAGAAGCGACTATGTAACTATATTCTAGTTCTGCTATTTTTTACCGCCCTAGGTAGCCTAAATTACAGCCAGGTCATAATACAATTTCCCCTCTCCCTTAGTCTTTATCCCTAAAGACCTATTAGTTCTAATCTCCTTTCTTCCCTTAGTAAGTTTCTATATTATCTTTCCTTCTATTATGCTAACTTATATTTCCAAGTCTTATTCCTTAGTAGTTTCTTTTAAGGTAAACTGTAAGCGTCTAGCTTAGGTAGTAGATAACATTCTCTCTTGTTAGTATCTTTTTAAGATACTAAAGTATATAACTTACTTTAATTCTCGCACTCCCTATAAGTATATTATCTAAGAGGGGTAGTCCTACTATAATTACTATATCCTCCTCCATTATACTAATTATAATACTAGGGGAATTATAGATTTCGCTTATTAGTTCCTCCCTTCCTTTTTCCTCATCTTACCTAATACATTTTCCTAGTTAACTACTTAGAATAGGAGTAGTCCTATATTATAAAGGAGGAATAAGAGGTAGAGGTAGCACTTTAGGCTACCTTATCCCATATTACCAAGATTTACTAGGAGAAGGAGCTTTACAAGAAGAGGGCGCTAGAGATTATTAGGCTAGGGATGGAGCAGGTGGCTAAGGAGGATGCTATAGAGAGCGCCTCTACCTCTATCCCTAGTTTAGAGATTGACTAGAGTTTGCTAATGGATCCCGCGCTGCTGGATCCCTCGGTTTTGCTAGGTTCCTCTAGTAATAGTCTATAAGGAGTTATAGGCTCCCTGTTAAATATTTAATAGGTTCCTAGGTATTATCACTTTCTTTATAGTTCTTCTATTTAACTAAATACTTAATAGTTCCTTTATTATCTTATAAGTTAGTAATCCTTTCTACTTTAAAGATTCCTTATTCTTTAGCTTTAAGCTAGACTGATTTTCCTAATAGTATATTTTTATAAGCTAGTTTAAGTAATACTATATAGAATACTAGATAGTTATCTATACCTTCTAGTAGTTCTAACTTATAGTTTACTTCTAAAATTTTCTTTTTAACTAGGAAGGGTCCTAGTTTTTAGTAATCGAGTTTATTACTTAGTTATATAGTTTTAATCTAGGGGTCCCTAGTTTCTAGTTTTTTTCATAGTAACTAGACCTTACTTCCCCTCTTAAAGGTTAGTCTCTTAAGCTACTTATTATTAGTATAGTGTTTTATTCTTTATTAGATAAATTGTAGTTCTTCTTTTAACTATCTATATAATTTCTTTATCTTATCTACTATAAAGATTACTTATTCTACTTATTTTTTTGTACTTATAAGCTTAAATCCTATTCTAGGTTCGATACTATAGTTTACATAGAATAGTAATATTCTAAGACTTTCTAATATATTAGTATTATAGGCTTTCTAGGCTAAGAGTAGTAGTAATACCTAGTTATCTTATTCCTAGTTAATATAGTACTATAAGTATATCTTAAGTATTTAGTTTATTTATTCTACTTACTCTTATATTTCTAGATAGTAGGTAGTAGATAGCTTATAGTTAATCTCTATTCTATCTAATAGGCTCTACTAGAAGTAAGAGATAAATACTCTACCTCTATCTAAGTTAACTTCTTCTAGTAGGTTATAATTTGCTACTATAGTTTATAAAAATAGCTCTATAAACTATAGTACCTTTATAGATTCATTATAGGATATAAAGTAAGTATACTTCATTAGTCTATTAATTACTACTATAATACTATTATACCTAACCCCTATAGCTAGGTCCTTTAACTTAGGCAGTTTAACAATAAAGTTAATGACAATCTTTTACTACAGTACCTCTAGTACTAGTATAGGTTATAATTATCTATATAGCTTATATAGCTAATTCTTATTCTTTCTATACTAAGGGCATCTAGCTATAACCTTAGTAATTACCTTTTTAAGATATAGAATATAGTATTCTTTTAATACCTTCTCTATAGTTTTTATAATTTCTAGGTACCTATTATATAATACTTTATAGATTACTTAAATAAACTTTTCTACTAGGTTTAGGGATACTATTATTTACATTTGCTCTTAAGTTTATATTTAGTCTTATAGTCTAAGGTCTATATAGTAGTTCTTAATTTCCTTTATAATCAAGTTAATCTATTATATCTAATATCCTATAGCTAATTACTATAGGTTTCCTTCTTCATTATAGTAAAGGAAGGTACCTATCTCTTTTAGCACTTTCTAAAAGTAGTCTAGTCTTTAACTAAAAGTATTAGCTCTTCTATTTTCTTTTCCTTTAATATATACAATTCTAAAATTATACTTAGACAGTTCTTCTACCTATTACACTTATTATCAGTTAAGTTCTTTTATTATAGTAAACCCTATTAGGTTTTTATAATTAGAGTATACTATAATTAGATGCTTAGCTCTAGTAAGGTAGTATCTCCATTCCTTAAATGCTTTAATAATAGCTATTAGTTCCTTATCAGGAATAGTATAGTATAGTTCTAATCTATTAAGCTTCTTTAACATAAACACTACTAGGTAAATCTTACTATCCTCATCTTATTATCCTAGCTATACACCTAGACTATAGTCTAATACATCTATTTCTATTTCAAATAGTTTTAATAGGTCTACTTAGTAGAGTATAGGTCATTTATATACTAATTACTTAGCTTTTTAAAATACTTTCTATTTCTCTAGTCCCTATTAAAACAGCTTATCTTTCTTAGTAAGTTCTATAAAGGCTTATATATAAGTACTATAGCCTCCTAAAAACTTCCTATAGAAGTTAAGGAATCTAAGGAATCCTCTTACTTCTATAATATTAGTTAGTACTAGCTATTCTAAGATAGCTTTAACCTTTAATTCTTATATTTAGATCTTCCTAGGTTAAATTATATATCTAAGAAAGTCTACTTATTACTTATAGAATTTATATTTAGCTAATTCTACTAATAATTTTATATCTTATAGCTTTTATAAGACTTTATATATATATTCCTTATATTCCTCTAGCATTTTCAAGAAGATAAGGATATCATCAAGGTACACTACTACAAAGTAGTCTAGGTATTCTTATAGGATATAGTTAATCATTATCTAGAAGCTTATAGGAGTATTTATTAATCTAAAAGATATAACTAAGTACTTAAAGTACCTAAGGTATATCCTAAAGGTAGTCTTCTACTTATTACCTTCCTTAATACAGATTAAGTTATATACTCCTCTTAAATCTAGAGTTATAAACTATTATACTTCTTAGAGCATGTCCTATAGTTTTAAGATAAGTAGTAGTAGGTATTAGTTTTTAATAGTAATTTTATTAAGTTACTAATAGTCTATATATATTTATAGTTTACTATTCTTCTTAGGTACCTAAAGGATTAAATATCCTACTAGCAATATTAAGGGCCTAATATATCCCTTTTTTAGTATTTTTATTATATAGTCTCTTAGTACTTATTACTATACTTTATTAAAGTTATAAATAAATATAAACTTTAGTTAGGTACCCTTTTTTAATAGTATCTTATAATCCTACTAGCTATATTTAGGTAGTCTAGTTTCTAGTTCTTTAGTAAATACTTTACTATACTTTTAGTATTTCTTAAGTATATACTATAGTATTTTTTCTACTAGTAATAAGGTTTTAAAGGCTATTATAGCTCTTATTATATATACTTACTTATACTTTCTTCCTTTTAGTAGGTAATTTAAATCTTTTATAGTAAGTACTTTAAAGTAGATTATTATTTTAAAGGCTTTTAGCTTACTTAAGGGTAACTTTCCTAGTTAATACTACTTAGTAGCTAAGTTATTTCCTAGGCCTTACTTAGTTCTATCCTAAGTAAGCTAATTAGTTATTTAATTAATCTATAGGTTTTTTATTTATAGCTATAAGGTCCCTAGTATAATAGGGTATCTAGTAATTCCGATAATATTAAAAGAAATGTAGTCAACTCTCCCTATAATATAAATATAGAGGTATATAGTCTCTATACTAACTACTCTACTTTTATAGTCTACTAGTATTCTATTATATACGTTTAGAGTATATAGCTAGTATTTCTCTACCTATAGTAGTTCTAGCTAGTTGATAATTATTAGGGAAATAAAGTTCCCCTATACCCTACTATCTACTAGAGCCTAGAACTCTTATCTAGCTAAGGTAATAGGTATTTTTAAGTAATAGATCTATTATCCTTTTATAATATTCATTTTTTATAGTTCCTATCTAAGTCTAGGTCCTATTATCTTTATAATTTCTTTAGTAACTAATATCAAGCTACTATATTATAGTCTTTATAGGCTGGCTATTTGTTATTAGAGCCTTTGGATTTCTTATTACTATTTCTACTATTGTTTATTTAGTTCTACTATCTTTTATAGGTTATTAATAAGACTTTAAGTAAGTTTAAGTTACTTATTTACTCCCTCTTAGAGTTCTTTATAAAGTTTTTCTAGTTCTATGAGGTCTATTTAAGCTTTGAGGAGGCATACTTACTCCTCTAGTTCTTCTATAAACTTTTTCTTTTATTCCCTTTCTTCTTCTAGTCCTTAGACTTGCTACTAGAGTTCTTAGATCTCCTTTTATTATTTTTTATTATTATAAAGACCTTCTTCCTCTACATTATTGACTTTTATATTAAGGTTAGCTTTATTAAAGATAGTATAGTAAAGGTTATTAACTTATTTTTAAAGGTTAATAAAATCTAATATAATATTATCTAGTTTCCTATTATAGTATTAGTTAAGTCTTTTATAGGGCATTTAGCTTCTACTAGTACCTCTATACTATATAAAAGGGGCTTTTCCCTTTACTGCTTTCCTTTAGTTTATCTATTATTCTTTTATAGACTACTTCTATTATTTTTATATTTTATTATCTAGGTCCTGTATACTAAAGTAGGTATCTAGATCCTTAGTTACTACTTTCTTTTTTATATTAGTTTCCTTAGCCTTTTCTTATATTTTATATACTTCCTAATCTTTTTATTCTTTATTATTCTATAGGTATAGGTAGCTTTTCTATTTTAAAGCCTCTATATAATACTCCTATTATTTAGTTAAGCTTTATAGATTTTTAAGGTATTAAGCTACTTTATATTCTAATTGTTTATAGTTAAGGTCTTCCCTTATAATTTTAGAGATTTACTAGGTTACCTTCTTTTCTAAGTTTTTAATAATCTCCTTAAGTACTTATCTTTCTTCTTTTTTTTTAAGTATAGTATAATAGCTAATTAGGAGGTTTTTAAACTATTCTTCTTATTCTTAGATAGTTTAAGCTACTTATTATTCTTAGTCCTATTTTTCTAGGTTCTACTAATATATAAACTACTATAGTAATCTAGGTATCTAGTAGTACTATTTATAAGCCTTATTATAGTATTCTTTATATAATAGATCCTTACTAGTAAGAGTACTAAATTTCTTTAAAAGTTCTTCTTTAATCTCTTAGATTTACTCTATAATCTCTAGGATTTTAGTAATTTCTTCTTACTTTATTATCTTAAGTATCTATAATTTCTTTAGGTAGTAGCTAGCTCTATCTTTATTACTTTAGTAGGTAATATAGTTATTATTATAGTATATAGTCTATAATAAGGATTTATAATTAATAGTATTAGCTCTTAGCTATTATATTTTCCCTTCTAAGATAAGCTTAAATCTAAATTTCTTTCTATTAGGCCTTTTATAGCCTAGTTTAAGCTTGTACTTTATCTAATATTCCCTTATATAGTAGCTATATCATCTATATTTATAGCACTTTCCTAACTTTTCTCTAAACTTCTTAAGGTTAGTTTATTTTATAGTACTAGTACTAAGTTCTATAAGTCCTATATAGGTCCCTTATAGAGTAGTCTTATAGGTAGGCTTTTTTTTAATATAAGATTACCTTTATCTTTATTTCTCTATATATCATTTATATTATTAATTATTAATCTATACTACTATAGCAATATACTTAGATAGATCTCCTAGTTAATCTATTTTATATAATTTATCTTTAACTTCATCTTTAAGTCTAGTATAGAACTAGGCTATTAGAGGCTTATCCTCCTAGTTAAGATAGGATACTACCTACTAAAACTTAATAGTATACTAGGAAGTAGCTCCTTTCTAGTATAGGTTCTCAAGTCATTATTTATTAGCTTATTCCTTATCTAAGTTACTAAAGGCGCCCTTCAAGGCTTACTTAAAGTCTTTATACTTCCTAAAAAGCTTTTAGGTTTCCTTATCCTAGTTCCTATTTAAGGAGTTTTCTAAGTAGTCCCTTATTTAAGGTTTAAACTAGGCTAGGATATCTCTAGTAAGGAATATAGTAATAGTAAGTACCTGGTCTTCCTCTTAGTTAAGGTCAAGATAGTAGTATAGGAGGTAAGCTTATGCTTATATTAGGAATCCCTAGAGCATTCCCTTTTTTCCATCATAGGGCTCAGGGGCTAGGATCTTATATTAGGGGTATGTAACCTAGTCCTCTAGTTGCTTGATGTGATCGTTGCTGGTAGATAGCTTGTCCTCGAGCTGCTGTTTCTCTGCTTCGAGCTGTTCTTTTTCCTTGATGAGGGCTGCATAGGCCTTCTTCATATCTTCCATGGAGGCGGTACTTCCCTTGGCGGTCGATATGTTGTTTGTTAGTATACTACTAGATAGGGTTACTTACTAAATAGGAGTAGTCAACATGTTACAATCCTAATGCTTCAGGTTTCGGCTGATTAATAGAATAGGAAGGTGCTAGGGTAGCAGGGGCCTGTTTTAGAGATAAGTGAGGTAATTAAATAGTATTTACAATGATAGGTGCTGAGAGTGCGTATATAAGTGTAGGGTGTAGGTGTTACTTATATTAACTACTAAAGAGTCTAGAAGATACTAGACTAGTAGGAGACATCATAGCTTTATATAGACACTTCTTCTATCCATCTTTAGTATGCAGTCGCTTCCTGAGTGCCTGCCCGTTCGTTTCTTCAGTGATCGCTCGGTTGCATTTCCTTCATGCGGTCGGTCGCTCCTAGTGCGTCCGCCTAGTCGCACTACCAAGAAGCGACTACGTAACCATGTTCTAGTTCTGCCGTTCCTCACCGCCCTGGGCGGCCCAAATCACGGCCGGGTCGTGACACTCTATAACTACTAAAGAGTACTATAGAGTAGGTTATAGAAAAGTTTAATAAGAACTCTAAATGTACTATAACTAGACTAAAAGCATTATTAGTTCTAAAGAAAAAAGCAATAAAAGCGACTAGCTTAGCTAAGAGCTGAGGGCAGGGTAATCGTGCAACTAGAAAATAGGCCTTAGATAGCTAAAGGAGTAGTAAAGCTTTTAGGGAATAAAGAAGGAAGCTTAGAAGCAATTTAAGATCGTTTTTTAAGTTGAAGTCTTACTAGCAATTCTGTAATTAAAATCTATTACCTCTGTAACTAGACTCGGAATACCCTTTAACTTGTAACTATATAGAGAAGCCTATCTTTAATTAAGTTCCTTAGTTGCCCCCAGGTAATACTATTATAAAAGGTTAGGAGATATTATATTAGACTTAATTAACTTCTAAATATAAGTTAACTAATTATAATATACCTTTTATAATAAAGACTTAAAAATTAAATTTTAGTAGTAAATTAATAATTTAGAAAAATAAATTAACTTTATAGAGGAAGTAAGACTTAAGATAAAAAGTAAGTTAGTTAAACTTAAGATAACTATAAAAGGTTTTATAGAGGACCTTTAATATTAAGTTTACTTCCTTAAAACCTAGTAAGAACTTACTACTAAGATAGTAGAAATAAAGTAAAGAAATTTTTCTAAGCTCTAGAAACTATAAAGAGAAATTAAAAAGATTACTAATAGTCTATAGTAGTAGATCTTAGAAGTTAATAACTAAAGAATAGAACTAATAAAGTAGTAGCTTACTTATAAATAAAAAATATTTAAATATAAGTAAACTATTAAATAACTATAAGATACTATTTTAAAACTTTAAAAATAATTTAAAATAAAGTAATAGCTAGTTACTAAAGAAATTACTTAAAAAATAAAACTAGGATATAAAGAAAAACTATAAGAAATAAATATTATACAAGAATAATAGATCTATTACCTAAAAGTATTAGTTACCTTAGCTAGCTAAGAGTTTATAGCCCTAGTAGATAGTAGAATATAAGAAAATTTTATTTTACTTATAATTATTAATAAATTAAAATTACTATAAATAAAGAAATATTAGCTATATACTTTAAATATATATAATAAAATACTAGTAGACTATAAAGGTAGAGTAGCTAATATAAAGACTATATATCTTTATATTACTATTATTAAATAAACTAATTCTATTTCCTTTAATATTATTAAGATTATTAAATACTTTATTATATTAAAAATACTATAGTTATAAATAAAAAACTTATTTTTAAAATTATAAAGGAAAATAAAAAAATAATAGTTTTTTACTATTAAGAATTTTTTAAGGAAAGAAAGAAGTAAAAAAAAGGGTAAAATAAAAATATAAAGAAGTAATTATATTAAAATAGTGTCTATATAAGCTTTACTTTTCTATTTCTAAAGCTAGAAGGAAAGGGGGAGGAAATAGGTCTATATATAGACGATTTCTTCCTATAGAAAGATCAAAAAGTAACTTTGTTACTTCTTAGATGCCCTAGAACTCAAACACGTTATCGAATATATTATTTAAGTACCTATATTATCGAATACGTTATATTTTTATTTTTATTTTTTAGTTCTTAGAAAGTTATTTTTAGATTTCTTATTCTAGTTCTTCTAGAAGCTACGTTTCTATTTTAATTCTTTTAAAAGCTAAGTTTTTATTCTAGTTCTTCTAGAGGCTAGGTTTCTATTCTAGTTCTTCTAGAGGTTTCTATTTTAGTTCTTCTAGTTTTTTTAGAGGCTAGGTTTCTATTCTAGTTATTCTAAGCCTTTATTTTAGTTTTTTTAAAAATTAGTTTTTAAAATAACTTTTTTTAATTTTATATCTTTTAATTTTATAATATTTTTTTATAATATTATTTTACTTAAAATTCTTAAGGTTATAAAAGAAAATGAAAGAAGTATAGTTTTTTACTATTAAGAATTTCTTAAGAAAAGAAAAAAGTAAAAGAAAGGGAAAATAAAGGTATAAAGAAGTAATTATATTAGAATAGTGTCTATATTGTCCCTTTTTCTTCTATTTCTAAAGCTGGAAGGAAAGAGGGAGGAAACAGGTCTATATATAAACGATTTCTTCTCATAGAAAGATTGAAAAATAACTTCGTTACTTCTCAGATACCTTAAAACTCGAACACGTCATCGAACATATCATTCGAGTACTTATGTTATCGAATATGTTATATTTTTATTTTTATCTCTTAGTTCTCGGAAAGTTATTTTTAGGTTTCTTGTTTTAGTTCTTTTAGAAGCTATATTTTTATTTTAGTTCTTTTTAGAAGCCAAGTTTTTATTCTAGTTCTTCTAGTTCCTCTAGAGGCTGGGTTATTTCTAGTTCTTCTAGAGGCTAGGTTTCTATTCTAGTTCTTCTAGGCCTTTATTTTAATTTTTTTAAGAACTAGTTTTTAAAATAACTTCTTTTTATTTTATAATATTTTTTTATAATATTATTTTACTTAAATATAGTAATATAAATAAATATATATAATAAATAACTTTTAAAACCTTACTAATAGTAAAAAAATTACTATAGCTTATATTTAAAGAATACTAGAAATATAGTAAAGTATTTACTAAAGAACTAAGTACTAGACTACTAAAATATAGCTAGTAAGATTATAAAATATTTTTAAAAAAAAGTATATAACTAAGGTTTATATTTATCTATAATCTTAATAAAGTATAGTTTTAAATACTTAGGAAATATATTAAAGAAATATTAAAGAAAGGATATATTTAATTATTAATATTATTAGCTAGATATTTTATTTTTTTCTTATATTAAAGAAAAATAATAGATTATAAATATATATAAACTATTAGTAATTAAATAATATTATAATAAAAAACTAATATCTACTACCTTTGATTTCTAAATTATAAGATAGGCTCTAAGAAGCTTAGTAGTTTATAATTATTAGAGTTATATAGAGAATAGTAGATAAAAAGTATTTTTAGTAAAATTTTAGTTAAGTAAAATAGTAGATTTCGTAGTATAGATTTCGCGGTGTAGAATAAAGTATAGAATAGAAAATAGAAATAGTTACTAATTAATAGTTACTAAAGTAAATAATAGGAAGAAGTTAAGACAATTACTTATTCTATTAAGTTTTAGTTTTAAGAAAAATTTTCTAGTTTTTTTATACTTTTATTTTCTTAGTATAAGTTACTTACTTATAACTAAGTATTTTTATTTAGTTTTATTCTTAGTTTCGGGATTATTATATTCCGGTTTATTATTATATTTTAGTTTTATTTTCAGTTTTTAGTATCGAATCATCCTGTTCCGGTTTTCAATATCGGAATTATCCTATTCCGGTTTTCGATATTAAAATTATTTTATTCTAGTTTTTTTAATATTAGTTTTATATATTAGTTTTATATATTAGTTTTATATATTAGTTTTATATATTAGTTTTATATATTTCTTTACTATAGAGTATATATATATATATATATATATATATATAAAATAGTTTTTATAATAGAACCTTTAATAGAAGTTAAAAAATCTAAGAAATCTTCTAACTTCTATAATATTCGTTAATATAAGCTAGTCTAAGATAGCTTTAACTTTTAATTTCTATATTTAAATCTTATTTAGTTAAATAATATAGCTAAGAAAATCTACTTTTTACTTATAGAATTTATACTTAATAATTTTAATTTGTAGGTTTACTTTTTCTAACTTCTAAAAGACTTTATATATATATTTCCTATATTCTTCTAGTATCTTAAAGTAAATAAAGATATTATTAAAGTATACTATTATAAACTAGTTTAAATATTTATATAGTATATAGTTAATTATTATTTAAAAACTAGCTAAAGTATTAGTTAATCTAAAAAGTATAACTAAGTACTTAAAGTAACTATAATAGGTTTAAAAAGCTATCTTCTACTTATTACCTTCTTTAATATAGATTAGATTATATATTTCTTTTAGATCTAGTATTATAAACTACTAAGCTCCTTAGAGCCTATTATTATATTCCTAATACTAGGGAACCATTTAATTAATAGATATCAGGTAGGTATAGTAAGTATTAGGGTTATAGGAGCCTATTAGTAGTAAATAAGGTAATTAAGTAGTATTTATAATAATATAGTAGAAGTATATATATAAGTATAAGTTATAGTTATACTTATATTAACTACTAGAGAGTTTTAAAAGATAAACTAGATATATAGTAAAACCTATAGTTTATATAGCTATTTCTTTTCTAAGCTCTCTAAGATAATTAGAGTCGTCTATTTAGTAATTAGAAGTAATTATTAGATAATTGTAGTAACTGTAGCTGTAATCGCTATTAATTATTAATCTTCTCCTCTAATTATTTTGCTAGGTACTGGACACATGTCGCTGGCTGCCTACGCTTTTTATTCTACTACGTGTTACCGCTTCTAGGCCTATATAAAGGTTAGCTTATAATATAATATTTTCTCTCCTTTAGTCTTTATCTTTAAAGACTTATAAATAGACTAACCTACTTATTAGTTCTAACTCTATATATTCTAGTTCTTCTTTTTCTAGTTCTCTAGTATTTTTTAACTATATTAGGCTTTAATAAGAACTTATCTTCTTCTTATTTCTATACTTTATAACTTACTATAATAATTAATAAAATTAACTTTATTATAATACTTTATTCTTTTTATAACTAGTAGTTCTTTATTTATAAAATAGTAGAAGGTATATCTTACTATAGTAAATATATTTATTTTAAATATTTTTATAATATTATAAGTACTCTTATAGGTATTAGTAAGTCTAGTATTATTTTAGTTAATATACCTTAACTAATATTCCTAGTATCCTATTTTATCTTAGAGAAATATTACTTTAAGTAAGAGAAGGAGGAGGTTAAATAGGCCTTAGTTAAATTTCAATAGAGGGCCTCTGAAGCCCTTGCTTAGTTATTATATATTTGAAAGTAAAAGAAGGTATTGTTTAGGAAAGGGGTAGAGATAGTAAAATAAGGTCTTTGTTTTTTAGATGAGCTAGAAGAGGTAAAGTACTAAGAATTAGAGGTAGTTATTGCTATATAGTCTTTTAGTACTATAGATATAATTAATTAGAGTTTTATACTAGATCTATAATTAATAGATCCTAAGGTATTTCTAGGTTCTTTTAGTAGAACTTAGTAAGAAATTACTAGCTCTCTATTAAATATTTAATAGGTTCTTAGGTATTTTTACTTTTATTATAGTTTTTCTACTTAATTAAATACTTTATAATTTTTTTATAGTATTAAAAGTTAAAGATTTTTTCTACTTTAAAGATTTTCTCTTCTTAAACTTTAATTTATATTATTTTCCTAAGTAATATATTTTTATATACTAGCTTAAGTAAGGCTATATAGAATACTAGGTAGTTATCTATACTTTCTAGTAGCTTAAGTTTATAGTTAACTTCTAAGACCTTTTATTTAACTAGGAAGGGTCTTAGTTTTTAATAATCAAGTTTGTTACTTAGTTATATTATTTTAATCTAGGGGTCTCTTGTTTCTAGCTTCTTTTAAAGTAGTTAAACCTTATTCCCCTTTTTAAGAGTTAGTCTCTTAATTTATTTTTAATCTGTATAGTATTTTATTTATTATTATATAAGCTAGAGTTTTTTTATAAGTTGTCTATATAGCTTTTTTATTTTATTAGTAGTAATAATTACTTATTCTACTTATGTTTTTATTCCTACTAGCTTAAATCTAGTCTAAGATTTAATACTATAGTTTATATAGAATAGTAATAGCTTTATAGTTTTAGATATATTAGTATTATAAGCTTTTTATATTAAGAGTAGTAAGGATACTTAGTTATTTTATTCTTAGTTAATATAGTACTATAAGTATATCTTAAGTATCTAGTTTATCTACTTAACTTGTTTTTATATTTCTAGGTAGTAAGCTATAGAGAGCTTATAGTTAATTTCTATTTTATCTAATAAGCTCTACTAGAAGTATAAGATAAATACTATACCTCTATCTAAGTTAATTTCTTCTAGTAGATTATAGTTAGCTACTATAGTTTATAGAAATAGTTCTATAAACTATAGTACTTTTATAGTTTTATTATAGGGTATAAAATAAATATACTTTATTAGTTTATTAACTACTACTATAATACTATTATATTTTATTTTAGTAGCTAAGTTTTTAAATTTAGGTAGTTTAACAATAAAGTTAATAGTGATCTTTTACTATAGTACTTCTAGTATTAGTATAGATTATAGTTTTTTATATAGCTTATACTATAATATTTTATTTTATATATAGTGCTTATATATCTTAATTAAGTATTTAAGGTCCTTAAGGCTATAGTCTATCTAATAGTTTCTTCTAAAGATCTTAAGTATTCTTCTAAAGTTTAAATAACTATATAATAGTAACTTATATATTTCTTAGAAGATGTAATTAGTAAGGTTGCTAGTAATTATTAGTCTTCTATTTCTATACTATAAGCTATTTCATTTTCTTATATCTAGGTAGTTTAAGAGGTCTTTATAATATAAGGTCCTATAGCTTTTTTATTATTTTCTTATTTCTTTAAGTAGTTTCTAGTTCTACTTAACTTAATAGCTTACTATTACCTATTATAAATTACCTTTATTATCTTAATATAATATAGTCTATACTTCCTTAGGTATCTTTTAAAAGTAGTTAAAGTATTAGCTAAAAGTATTTACCCTTCTATTTTCCTTTTCTTTAATATATATAATTTAGAAGTTATATTCTAATAGTTTTTCTACTTATTAGACTTATTATTAGTTTAGTTCCTTAGTTATTATAAATTCTATAAAGTTCTTATAATCTAAGTAGACTATAATAAGGTATTTAGTATTAACTAGATAATATCTCTATTCTTTAAATGCTTTAATAATAGCTATAAGTTCTTTATTAGGTATAATATATTATAGTATTAAACTATTAAGCTTTTTAAATATAAAAGCTATAGGTTAGACTTTATTATTTTTATCTTATTATCTAAGCTAGGCTCTGATACTATAATCTAAGGTATCTATTTTAACTTTAAATAGTTTTATAGAGTTAGCTTTAATAAGTACTAGTTACTTACTTACTACCTACTTAGCTTCCTAAAATACTTCTTATTTCTTTAGCTCCTATTTAAAAAGAATATCTTTCTTTATAAGGTTAGTAAATACTTTTACCTTTTTACTATAATCTCTTAGGAACCTATAGTAGAAATTGAAAAACCTAAGGAATCTTCTAACTTCTATAATATTAGTTAGTACTAGCTAGTCTAGGATAGCCTTAACCTTTAATTTCTATATCTAGATTTTACCTAGTTAGATAATATAGCTAAGAAAATCTACTTCTTACTTATAGAATTTATATTTAGTAATCTTAACTAGTAAGTTAGCTTCTTCTAACTTTTAGAGGACCTTATATATATATTCTTTATATTTCTCTAGTATTTTCAAGTAAATAAGAATATTATTAAGGTATATAATAATAAACTAGTCTAGATATTTATATAGTATATAGTTAATTATTATTTAGAAACTTACTAAAGTATTAGTTAATCTATATTACTATATTTAAGTAAAATAATATTATAAAGAAATATTATAAAATAAAAATAAAAATAAAAAGAAGTTATTCTAAAAACTAATTCTTAAAAGAATTAAAATAAAGACTTAGAAGAACTAGAATAGAAACCCAGCCTCTGGAAGAACTGGAATAGAAACTTAGCTTCTGGAAGAACTAGAAAAACTAGAATAAAAACCTCTGAAAGAACTAGAATAGAAACTTAGCTTCTGAAAGAACTGAAATAGAAACGTGGCTTCTAGAAGAACCGAAACAAGAAACCTAAAAATAACTCTCCGAGAACTAAGAAATAAAAACAAAAACATAACATGTTCGATGACGTGAGTACTCGAACGATGTGTTCGATGACGTGTTCGAGTCCTGGGGCATCTGAGAAGTAACGAAGTCACTTTTCGATCTTTCTATAGGAAGAAATCGTCTATATATAGACCCGTTTCCTCCCTCTTTCCTTCCAGCTTTAGAAATAGAAGAATAAAGACTATATAAACACTATTCTAATATAATTACTTCTTTATACCTTTATTTTCTTTCCTTTTACTTCTTTCTTCTCTTAAGAAATTCTTAATAGTAAAAAACTATTTTTCTTTTATTTCTCTTTATAACCTTAAGAATCTAAAAGATATAACTAAGTACTTAAAGTAGCTATAATAGGTTTAAAAGGCTATCTTTTACTTATTACCTTTCTTAATATAGATTAAGTTATATACCTCTTTTAAATCTAGTATTATAAACTACTAAGCTCCTTAGAGCTTATCTTATAACTTAGAGATTAGGAGTAGTAGGTATTAGTTTTTCATTATAATATTATTAAGTTATTAATAGTCTATATATATTTATAATCTTCTATTCTTTTTTAATATAAAAAAAATAAGGTATCTAGTTAGTAATATTAATAGTTAAATATATCTTTTTTTTAATATTTCTTTAATATATTCTTTAAGTACCTAGAACTATACTTTATTAAAGTTATAAATAAATATAAACCTTAATTATATACTTTCTTTTAAGAGTATCTTATAGTCTTATTAGCTATATTTTAGTAGTCTAGTTTCTAATTCTTTAGTAAATACTTTACTATATTTCTAGTATTCTTTAAATATAAGCTATAGTATTTCTTCTATTAATAGTAAGGTTTTAAAAGCTATTATAGCTCTAGTTATATATATTTATTTATACTTTTTTCCCTTTAGTAAGTAAACGGGGACACGCTGCTCGTGCCGCAGGATCCTGCGGCGCCCGCCCATTGGTCAAATTCGCCTCACCGCCTTCGCCCCACCCCTACCAAATTGCCCATAGCTCGCGACTGTCTACCACTGCTGGTATATAAATCCATCGTTCCTCGACGTACCACCTCCTGTACTCTCTACCTCTTTTCTTTCCTTCGGACCCATTCTCGAGTCTCACTTTCTCCTCGAAGCAGGCGCCCTTCGCGAGGCCCCTTTACTCCTTCGTCTTGGCCTTCCCCTCTCTCATCCCGCGTCGTCTCACCATCCTTGCTCCCCCTGCGTCTGTCGCCTAGTGCTTTCCTCCTCTTCTCTCCCCGCCCCCGGGCGAAGTCGTCAATTCCACGATGGTAAGTTTGTATCGTCCTGAGCCTGTTTTCCTTGCAATTCTCTCAACTTCTCTTACCTAGCTCCTACACTTGCTTGGTTCGTTCCGAATGCCTCACACTTGGCTGTCGAACGCGATTATGCTCTGAGAACAGTCTAGACTGTCCAGGGGCTCTCTCCCCTCACACTTTCACTAACCCCCCTGCTCGCACTAATGTGTAGACATCCCGCATCGTGTCATGCAATCTCGCGAAGCACCTAATCGGAGACGACGACGGAATTGCAGGCAGAACTGCTGACGTGGCCCTTTACCCTGAGAAAATGTTCCTCGACGTGCGTTCTAAGGCATTGACCCTTTTTCTACTTCCATCAGACTGATTTCCAGCATCCCCATACATAATTCTCGTTAAAGGGGCTTGTATTTGCAATGTAGTAGGGAAATAGCGGATCCTGTAGCATAAATGAAAGATGCTATATTATAGATATGCAAATCAAGCTTCTAACTAACATTGTCGCCTTTCCTGTTAATACTAAGTATATACTTTCTTTTTATCTACCTATCTTTATCAGTATAAGAAGATATTCCCCTTAATAGGGACACCTATCAAAGAATTTGCACTAGATTACAAAGGCGACCAGGATACAGACATATAGACTAGTAGGCAAAAGGAGAAGGGAGGGTATAAAATAGATAAAGAAAGTAGGGTTGAGGATATAGTATAGAAATAGTATTATATTAGTATTATACTTAACCTTGCTAGAAACAGGGATTTCAAGTATTATATAACCTTTAAGGGAAAGTTTAGACTATATATAGATTTACAGGTATTAGCTTATTAGAGGAGATAAGCCAATACCAGTACAAACAGGTATAGCAGCGTCTCTATCTTATCAGCAATTGTTAGTAGAAATTTTAATATATAAGGTTCTAAGTTCAGAGGCTTCCTATACTTTCTTTCCTACCTTTCTCTTAAATAACTACTCCTATTCTTACTTCTCTACCCTAGCTCTTATCTATATAAGTATTTGAAGTTATAATAGCTATAGTAGTTACTACTAAAGTATATATACTTATTCCTTTAGAGTTTTCATATCTAGAAAGACTAGCTTACCTAAACTGAGGGCTATCTCTAGAGCTTTAGAAAGGTAGGTGAGGGTTAGTATATAAGGACCCTATCCTAGTCTCTTTAGATAGCGAAAGTATAGACTTAGATAACTTAAAGTCTAACATTAGCTTAGCACTATTAGATAGCGAAGATATAGGTTTAGATAACTTACAGTCCAATATAGACTTGCCCTTACTTAATAAAGTAATAGCTAGTAGTAAGAGCAAAAGCTAAGGGGCTAGTAGTAGCTAAGAGAGGCTTAGCAAACTAGGTAGGTCAATTCCTACCTTAACCTAATAACCTATACTAATTAGCTGTCTTTAGAGCCTTAAAAAGATAAGCAAGCATTAATATAAGGGGTCTTTTTAGATAGCGAGGAGATAGACTTAGATAGCTTAGAGTCTAATACTAGTTTAGTACTATCAGATAATAAAAATAAAGGTTTAGATAACTCATAGTCTACAGTTAACTTACCCTCAATCGACAAAATTGCTCCTAGTAAGGATAAAAGCTAAGACCCTAGTAGCTAAGAGAGGCCTACTAAGCTAGGTAGGTCGATACTACATCTACTTAACTACTATACTAATTAATATTTAGTACTAGAGAGCTAAGCATTCTACCCCCCTTACAAACCTATTATAACATGTACAGAGGACTCTAAGACACAACAAGTTCTATCTCCACCCAACCCTAATATGCTACTAGATCCTCCCCCAGCCCCTCTACCCTGCTTAAATACTCGACCCCCCGAAGAACAGGTAACTAAAAATAAGAAAGACCTATATACTACTCCTAACAAGGTAATGGCTGTCCTAAAATGCGCTAATACTCCCTATCGTAGTAAAGGCGAAGGCGAGGATAAGCACTGTTTATATACTCTAAGGCCGCTTAAAGATACTAGTAATAGTAGCAAGGATAAACCGCCCCCAATACCTGAGGAAGAAGACGATAACGAAGACGACGAGGACTACGATCCGGTATAGGATAAAGCAGTACCGCGATCACCCAAGTAATATAAGATGCCTACACCTTCATCACATAGCACTTCCAGCGAGGATAGCGAGAGTAAGACAGAAACGCCTTTACGGCCATCTAAGCGTCAAAAGGTCTTACTAGTTTCTCGCCTTATATCAGTTAACTCAAAACATCCATCACTCCAAGCTAAATCAAGCTCGAAGGCTAAGCCTACTACTAGGTACCCTTCTTCTAACAGCTCATCGGACACAGATACTAGCGTAGGTCCTCAGGCCAAGTACGAAGAGTGGCCGCTTCAGAACATAATTCTAAAGCACGTAACTCAAGACCACAGGACAGTTTTTCAATTACAATTCGAGTAGGATTCACTTATTAGCAGGCAGGCTCGTAACCACAAATATATAAGCAAAGGTAAGGAGCACAAAGCGAAGGTGTAAAGGCACTTAGGGAAGGGAAGTAACTTTACACGTAAAGAGGATGCACTACTTACTGATCTTAAGAGGGATGATCATCACCTCAGTTAGCATAAGATACACAAATAATTCACTAGCAAGTTTCCAGGGCAGAGTTGTAGCGCTCTACAGGTATGTTACTCTACAAAGCTCAAGGGCGGTTGAGTCCTGGAAATGGGGTTATGCGGCTGAAGCTTTCTAGTAAGCTTTCTTTGATTTATATAAAACTGCGAGTTGTCGATCGTTTTGTTTTATTTCAACACGGGTAATATGTAACATGACGGCAGGCGAGCCGCGCGGCGCTGGCGAAAATTTAGATACAGTACTTAGGCTGTCTAAGCAAGCTGCCTACATCTCCAGCTATAACCTACGTCCTACACTCCTACCGGCGCTCCATAACCCATTGATCTACTTCAGGAACAGATACTACTCTATCCTATCTACCATGTTTCTAAAGACCTACTTAAGCTCTACAATAGATCTATATCCCCCGTGCCACCCGAATGTAATTTAGTCGCCGGGTCCAGGTACCATCAACCTCGATCCCAACAGCCGCAAGGCAAATCTATAATACTTAACCTTTCAAATGCACCTACAGAAAACCGTCGTCTCCGCTAACCTGTCGCCCAAGAATCAGGTCAGTAAAATAACCCTAGAACATTAGCGGCGTAATGGAACCGTTGCTAATATATAAAGCCAGTTGCCATCGGGATGAATTGTTGTCTAAATACAGACAGGACCATCCAGCCAACCTCCTAGGCCAAGCTTCAGGAAGCGGTCTAGCTCAGTAGACCCATCTTCCCAGACACCTTTCTCCTCTATATCCCAGAGCAGCACGTCGATATAGTCTCCCACTACTAAGAGGTGCAGAATATAACCAATAACACAATAGATTGCCAGAAGCCATAGAGAAGGAGGATCAATAGTCTAACTATTAGTTAGATAGAGTATATATATGATAGGGAGGGCTGGGTCCTAAAAGATATATCAGGGAAGAAACAAATCAATCTAGTAGGTATAGAGGTTAGAGAGAGGCTTAAAGAATATTTAGAAGTCTCTAAAGAAGTTATAGAGACTATAGGTAAGGGTAATAGCATTACATAGCTAGTCAATATCAGGGCCTTTGATCAGATACTGGATTCTACTATTAAACATATTAAGAATCGAGAGTATAGCTTCTTTAGAAAGATCCTGAGGAGAATGTTAGCTATTAGACTAAGCTTAGACAATAGGGCACATACTAGTTAAGTACCTACAGTAGCCTTCATTAGAGAATGTAGAAGGATATAAGCTACTTCCAGGACATTAAATAGGTTTAAGTCTTCAACTAGTAATGTTCTATTATCATCTTGAGCGTCATCCCTGCTTTTTCTAAAGCGGATTGCCGCTTTGACCTGATCGTACTTTTGTAATATTATGTACTGATGGCGGTCGCGTATTAGACAATCATCCTGAAGCGCGGACACTCGGTCGGGCGTTCCGATAAAATCTCGTGCTCCTCTTTGCACCACCTAGACTGCCGAGTAGTATACGGGGGACGGCTAGGGCGTCTTTTTAGTAGAGGCTTTTACTAGAAAGGCATCAGCAACGGGCCGGGCGTGAGATAACTCCTTAGAGTCTTACAAGGTAAGAAGAAATTATCTAGGAGATAGTCTGCGAAACTGAAGAAAGTAGAGCGGAGCTGTTCTAAGTTAGTGGATTCTTCCCTATCGATCGAGAGCGACATGGCCTAGAAAAAGGCACGCAGAAAGTTATCTCGGGATTCTTTAGAAAGTGCATATTCGTAGGTGAAGCGGACGAGCCGGGCGGGGTTGTAGGGTCGACTATTGCTTATCGTAGCCTCGAAATATGTGATAATATAGTAGAATTTGCGCTTAATTTTATCGCGCTGGTCTGCACTCAGTGGTGTGGTTGTCGAGAAGTCGAGAACACCTTCGAGAGACGATTGATGGCGGTGGAGAGGTGACGGGCCCGCCATTATATGGTTTCCAAGGGATTTAGATGGGTAATGCTAAGGCTGATACTCAGGATCTCCTAAAATGAGTAAGGATGTAGTCTTGTCATATAGCTTCGTAAAGAGGCGTAGATGAAGACAATATTTACTGAACATGCCACTCTAGATACTTTCGACCGCTGGAACCTGCAGTAGGCCCGCGGCCAGTACTTCGTAAAGCCAGCCTACTAGAAACTCCGGCATCTCCCAACTTACCTATTATGTAATCCGGACCCACGAGAGAGGTAAGTTTTTACTAGTCTTCAGTTTGCTGGCTTTCTCGTGCCTACTTGTAGATCCCGAGCACCCTTTAACTCTTGTAGTAGAAAGAGCAGTAATATGGACGATAGATCTTACTATAAATTGGATCCTAACGGAGACGTCATTCTTATTTTGCAAAATCCGAATGCGTCCTTTCCCATCTGGCCCGAAGAAGACAATTTCGATTTCTTACACTCCAGCTCTAGCGGTCAGATGAAGAAGAAAATAAAGAAGAAGGAGAAGAAGGATGAGGAGGAGAAGAAGCAAACGAAGAAGGAGAAGAAGAAGCTAAAAAAGAAGGAGATAGAGAAGCAAAAAAAGAAGGAGAGAGAGAACATGTAGATAGGTATATCCGTCAAAAGATGTCAAAAAATGAGTTCTGTCGCTAACCCTCACACAGAATCTGAACTGCCCGTTGTAGTCAGATCTGCCTTCCGTACCGGTTCTGGTTCCGGAGCAGAACCGGAACCGCCCGTGGACGATGAACCACAGATTGAGGCAGACCTACCTCTTAAAGTAGAGGCCAATTCTCCCGTGGAAGCTGACACCGCCGTGGGAGTCGAGCCGTTCGTCAAAACCGACCCTCCCGCTGACGCCGAACCACTCGCCAATCCTCTAGTAGAAGTCGATTCTCCTGAGGAGGCTAGTTCATATATCCAAGAGTCAGAAGCATTAGAACTGCGACTATGTGTCTCCTCAAGGCACTTAATATTAGCCTCTCCCTACTTCAAGAAACATTTAAGCCATGCCTGGGAGAAACCCACCGCTGCTACAGGTGGGATCTGGCATATTTATACGAGTGACTGGGATGCGGAAGCGTTTATGGCCGTAATATACGTTATTTATGGCCTTAATCGGAACGTGCCTAGAGATGTTAGTCTAGGTATGCTAGCAAAGATAGCTGCTGTCGTGGACTATTACAAGTGCCATGAGGCGATTGAAGTAGTCTTGGAGGCGTGGCTCCGGAAACTTGAGGATCAGCTTCCTACACAGCCCAACAGAGAGCTTTCCCTATGGCTTTATGTCTCTTACATATTTCACCAGGCCGACATCTTCGAGAAAGTGTCTAAGGTTGCTATAGAACAAAGCTAAGGACAGCTTCAAACATTTAATATGCCAATTACACACATCATTGGCAAGTAGCTCTGAAGGCATTCTCTAAGTGATCTAATAGCTAACTCGCTCAGTAGATAAGATCAATCGCCACCGACAAAATTTAGCCGATCAGATCATTTCTGAACTCAATAGTCTTGTCTCATATCTTCGCGATGACCATGGATGCTCTTTTGAGTGTTCATCAATTCTTCTTGGTGCTCTTTTGAAGGGAATGAAAGCGAAAGGTCTCCTCAGCCCACGACCTGACATACTCTCGGAACATAGCGTCGCAGACATCATCCAAAGAGTGCGTGGTTTTCAGTCTCCCGAGTGGAAGCAAAAAGGTGCTTTCAGCACATCAGACCGGCACTGCTGCAGCCTTTCGTCCTTCGTCGAATCGAGAATGAGTAATTGCAGAGTGGAAGGGTTGAGGCTATCTTACCTGGACTCGAAGCACTGGCGATTATTCGCACACGTCGAAATTTCTCCTCTTGAGATATTTCCCCGACAACGATTATTCGAGGGCTGAGAGCATTCCTTATTGAGGACATTTCGATAGCGAGGTCTACTCAACGACGTCGAAATTTCTCCCCTTGACGATTATTCGAGGACCTAGAATATTCCCTATTATGGACATTTCGATAGCGAGGTCTACTCTACTATAACGACATTTCTCTACTTGAGAAATATCTCTAACGAGGATATTATTCTAAGAAGCCCTAAACCTTTAAGATAATAAGGTAAGAAGAGGTTATTATTATTCTAGAAGTTAATAAATAAGTCTAAGAAATTAAAGAGGAATTACTAAAATAATTTAGTACCCTGATACAGGCAGACTTATTATATAAAGAATACTATAACAAAGCCTACCTATAATATTACTAGATGCTAATGTTACTATAGTAGCTACTATATAAGTAAGAACTAGGAAAAACTGACTCTGCTAGAAGGTGTAAAGTGTAGCTTGCTAACTTATTGATTAGCTACTATACTATAATAGAAAAAGAAGAAGAAAGAAAGGTACTTTGGGAAATAATTGAAAACCTAGAGGAAGAAGTACTTTAGCAAGTCCTAGAAATGAAAAGGGAGAAACTAGACCTAAGGTAGCTAGAATAGGAAGCTACCTAGTACTTTGAGGATCTGCAAAGTATAACTAAATAATAGATTAGATACTTAGAAACCCTGAAAAACTAAGGGCTAGAATTTAGACTAGAACTATAAACCTCTTATCTATAAAGTAATTATATAAATAGTAAAGATTTATAAATATAAATTAAATAATAAAGAAAAGAATTCTAAAGTTATAAGGTTCTTATTATAGAGCTTATAATAGACCTTAGGTATTAAGTAAACTAATAATATAGTAAACTTTAATAAAAAATTAATATCTTAAAAAGAAGGGCTAACTTTATAAAAGAAACCTTTTAGAGGATTAAAAATAAGTATAAAGTAAGGCTCTATATTAAAGTTAAATAGCTTAAAGGAACTACTATAGACCTCGATATAAGAATTAATAATATAGAAGGAGAAAGCCTAAGATAAGATAAGAAACTCTATAAAGAACTTAATAAAGAAATTACTAAGTAACTAGAACTTACTTATAACTTATTTAATACTAAGGAGGAAGTACTAGAATTAAGGAAGATCTAGTAGGTATAGTATAAAGAAATTAAGAGACTTTAGTAATAGTTAGCTACCTTATAAAGATAATAACAAGATAGTATATTATTAATTATAAAAGAAGTTACCTAAAGAATAAGACTAGGACCCTAAGAAAATATATAAGAAATAAATATTATAGAAGGACTATAGATCTACTACCTAAAAGTATTAGTTACTCTAGTAGGATAAGAGTTCTTAGCTTTAGTAAATAATAAAATATAAGAAAACTTTATCTTATTAATAATAGTTAATAAATTAGAATTCTTATAAATTACTAAGAATTAGCTATATACTTTAAATGTATATAATAGAATACTAGTTAAATATAAAGGTAGGATAGTAAGTACTAAGACTATATACCTTAGTATTATTATTACTAAATATAATAACTATATTTCTTTTAATATTATCAAGATAGTTAACTATTTTATAGTATTTAAGATACTATAACTATAAATAAGAAACCTATAAATTAATTAAGTAACTAATTAGCTTACTTAGAATAAGACTAAGTAAGGCCTAGGAATAGAAAATAATTTAGCTACTAAGTAATATTAACTAGAAGAGTTACCTTTAAGTAAGCTAAAAGCCTTTAGAATAATAATCTACTTTAAAGTACTTATTATAAAAGATTTAAACTACCTACTAAAAGGAAGAAAATATAAATAAGTATATATAATATAAGCTATAATAAGCTTTAAAACCCTACTAATAGTAAAAGAAATACTATAGTATATACTAAAAGAATACTAGAAATATAGTAAGATATTTACTAAAAAACTAGAAACTAGATTATTAGAATATAGCTAATAAGATTATAAAATACTCTTAAAAGAAGGTATAAAACTAAAGTATATACCTATCTATAACCTTAATAAAATATAGCTTAAAGTACTATAAGAATATATTAAAGAAATAATAAAGAAAGGATATATTTAACTATTAATATTATTAACTAGATATCTTATCTTCTTTATACTAAAGAAAAATAGAAAATTATAAATATATATAGATTATTAGTAGCTAAATAATATTATAGTTAAGAACTAATAACTACTACCCTTAATCTCTAAATTATAAGACAGGCTCTAAGGAGCCTAGTAGTTTATAATATTAGACTTAAAGAGGGTATATAACTTAATCTATATTAAGAAAGGTAATAAGTAGAAGATAGCCTTTTAAATATATTATAGCTACTTTAAATACTTAGTTATACTTTTTAAATTAACTAATACTCTAGTAAGTTTCTAGATAATAATTAACTATATTCTATAAAAATATCTAGACTAGTTTATAGTAGTATATCTTAATAATATCTTTATCTATTTAAAGATACTTAAAGAATATAAGGAATATATATATAAGGTCCTATAAAAGCTAGAGGAAGCTAAACTTCTAATTGAAATCACTAAGTACAAATTCTACAAGTAAGAAGTAGACTTTCTTAGATATACTATCTAACTAGGCGAAATCTAAATATAAGAATTAAAGGTTAAAGCTATCTTAGAATAGCTAATATTAATAAATATTATAAAAGTTAGAGGATTTCTTAAATTCTTTAACTTCTACTAAAGATTCCTAAAAAACTATAGTAAAAAAGTTAAAGTACTTACTAACTTAATAAAAAAAATAAACCTTTTAAATAAGGATCTAAGAAATAGAAGGTATTCTAAGAAGCTAAGTAAGCTATTAGTAAATAACTAGTTCTTAGAGAAGTAAACTCTATAAAACTATTCAAAATCAAAATAGATACCTTAGACTATAGTATAAGAATATAACTAGAGTAGTAAGATAAAGATAATAAAGTTTAACTTATAACTTTTATATCTAAAAAGCTTAGTAGACTAGAACTATAATATACTATACTAGATAAAGAACTTATAGCTATTATTAAAGCTTTTAAGGAATAGAGATACTACCTAGTTAGTACTAAGTACTTTATTATAATCTACTTAGACTATAAGAACCTTATAGGATTTATAATAATTAAGGAACTTAATTAATAACAAATCTAATAAGTAGAAGAACTATTAGAGTATAACTTTAAGATTATATATATTAAAGGAAAAGTAAATAGAAGGGTAGATACTTTAAGTAGATATCTTAACTACTTTTAGAAAATACTAAAGGAAGTATAGATAGTATTATACTATAATAATAAAGAAAACCTATAATAAATTATAATAAGCTATTAAGTTAAGTAGAACCTAGAACTACTTAAAGAAATTAAAAAAAACTAGAAAAATTATAGATTATATTATTATAAGGACCTATTAAACTACCTTAATATAAAGAAAAGAAGTAGTATATAGTATAGGGATAATAAAGTAATAGTAACTAGTAGTCTTATTAATTATATCTTTAAAGGAATATATAAGTTACTATTATATAGCTACCTAAGCTTTAAAAGAACCCTCTAGATCTTTAAAAGAAACTACTAGATAGATTATAGTATTAAAGACCTTAAGTTTCTTATTAATATATATAAATACTATATATAAAATAAGATATCCTAATATAAGCCTTATAGGAGGCTATAACCTATACTAATACTAGAAGTATTATAGTAAAAGATTACTATCGACTTTATTATTAAACTACTAAAGTTAAAGGACCTAGCTATAGGAACTAAATATAATAGTATTATAGTAATTATTAATAGGCTAATAAAGTATATTTACTTTATACTCTATAATAAAACTATAAAAATATTATAATTTACTAAACTATTCCTCTAAATAGTAATAGTAAATTATAACCTATTAGAGGAGATTAACTTAAATAGAAGTAATATATTTATCTTTTACTTCTAGTAAAGCTTATTAGATAAAATAGGAATTAACTATAAACTAGCTATAATATATTACCTAGAAATATAAAAATAAATTAAATAGATAAATTAAATATTTAAGATCTATCTATAGTACTATATTAACTAGGAATAGAATAACTAAGTATCTTTATTACCCTTTATATAAAGGGCCTATAATATAAATATCTTAGAAAATACTAAAATATTACTATTTTATATAAACTATAATATTAAACCTTAAGTAGGCTTTAAGCTAGTAGGAATAAAACCCTAGGTAGAATAAGTAATTATTATTATAAATAAAATAAAAGAGTTATATAAATAACTTATTAAAGAAAACTAGTTTATATAATAATATATAAAATATTATATAAACTAAAAATAGATTAAGGAACTGACCTTTAAAAGAGGGAGTAAAGTCTAGTTATTTTAAAAGAAACTAAGAACTAAAGACCTTTAAATTAAAATAATATAACTAAGTAATAAGCTTAATTATAAAAAGCTAGGACTTTTCCTAGTTAAAAAAAAAGTCTTAAAAGTTAATTATAAACTTAAGCTACTAGAAGGTATAGAAAACTATTTAATATTCTATATAGCTTTACTTAAACTAGCTTATAAAAGTATATTACTTAGAAAATTAATATAAATTTAAGTAGAAAAAGAAGGAATTTTTAAAATAGAAAAGATCTTAAACTTAAGAGATAAAGAAGGAATTATAAAATACTTAATTAAGTAAAAAAATTATAAAATAAATAAAAATATATAAGAGCCTATTAAGTATTTAATAGGAAGCTAGCAACTTCTTACTACATTTTATTAGAAGAACCTAATAAAACTAAGGGATCTAGTAGCACTAGATCTAGTAGTAGGCTCTAATCAATCTCTAAGTCAGGCACCAAGGAGGCAGCCTCAGTAGCATTCTCCTTAGCAACCTGCTCTATCCCTAGCCTAATAATCTCTAGCGCCTTCTTTTTATAAAGCTCTTTCTCCCTCTTAAGATAGCTAGTACAGGACATAGCTACATTGAGAGCAGCAAGGTAGCAAGCAATGTCTACCTCTACCTCCTATTCTTTACAGTTAAGGTAGGACTGCTCCTATTTAAGATGATCAACTATAGCTTATTAGAAGAGGGGAACTTATTAAAGAACTACAGGGAGCCACTACTTATAAGTAGAATCAGTCATGCTACCAGCATTATAGTTAGGGTATTTAAGATAGATGTAACTATTATAGTAGGACTACCTCTCACAAACTATATAGTCTCGAGGAGTTTTTATATTAAAATAAAAAGAATATTTAAACATTTTAAAAAGATACTATTTAGCTAAGAGGTTATCAATAGTCTAAGCTAGGTAATTACAATCAACCTAGAAAGACCTAGGATACAATTTGATAATATAACTAAATATATTACTAGTTAAAAGAAATATAGAAGGGAAGAAAAAATATTTACTTAAAGGAGGAATATAAAAAGATTAAACTAATAAGTCTTTAAAGATAAAGACTAAAGAAGAGGGGAAATTATATTACGACCTAGCTATAATATAAGCTACGAGGAAAGTAGTAAGTAATAGTAAAACTATAGAATAATATATAATTATAGGAAGCTTAATTAAATAGTTAAGGACTAACTAATTAATAATTAAATAAAAGGAGTCTAACTAATTAGTTAGTTAAGGACTATCTAACTAATAAAAGCAACTAGTATTAAAGATAGATAGAGGAATAGTCTATATAAGCTATAATAGATTCCCTATATCTAGTATATTCCTCTAGACTCTTTAGTAATCAATATAAATTACAACTATATCTTACACTTATATATATACTTCTTAACTATATTATTATAAATACTACTTAGTTACCTTACTTACCTTATTAAACAGGCACCCTTGACCCTTACACTAGCTATATCTACTAATATCTTATTAATTAACTAGTCTCCTAATATTAGGATCGTAATAAAAAGGAAATTAGAAAGAGAAGGAACTTATAAGTAGAATTTATAATTTCTTTAGTATTATAGTTTATATAATAAAGGAGGATATAATAATTATAGTAAGATTGTTCCTCTTAAATAATATACTCCTAGGGAGTATAAGAATTAAAATAAATTATATACTTAAGTATTTTAAAAAAATACTAATAAAAAAAAATATTATCTATAGCTTAAGCTAAATACTTACAACTAATCTTAAAAGTTATTATATTAGACAATCAAGACTTAGTAATTATAGTAAGATATAATAAAATAAAGATAAAAAGAGAAAAAGAACTTACTAGGAAGAAGGCTAAGAAATTAGAGCTAATAGGTCTTTAGAGACAAAGACTAAAGGAGAGGGGAAATCATGTCACGACCTAGCTGCAACTTAGGCCGCAGAAAGGGCAGTGAGAAGCAGTAGAACTAGGAGAAATCTCTAAAGCTAGCAGCGCGGAGATTAGAAAGTCATATGATAATCCACGTGGGCGCTTCTAAGAAAAGCGACGACGCGCTCGTCTAAAAAACAATCGATCAGGCGCTCGAGAAGCGACCGACCGATCGCATATAGAACGATCGATCACTCAATCACTGGGCGAGTAGGTACTGAAGATGGATAGAGGAATGATCTATATAAACTATGATGGTTTCCTATATCTAGTATGTCCCTCTAGACTCTTTAGTAGTCAATACAAGGCACAACTACACCCTACACTTATATATATACTTCTTAACTATATTATTATAAATACTACTTAACTACCTCTCTTACTTTAGAATAGGCGCCCTTTGACCCTATACTAGCTATACCTACCTAATATCTATTAATCAACTAGTCCTCTAGTATTAGGATTGTAATATAGTAATTTATATTATTTTTAATTAGAAAAGTATTTTATTTAAAAAGTATTTTTTATTTAAAAAATATTTTTAATTAGAAAAGTATTTTTAGTTAAAAAAGTATTTTTAATTAAAAAAGAAAAAATATTTTTAATTAGGAGAATATTTTTAATTAGAAAGCTATTTTTAATTAAAAAAATACTTTTAATTAAAACTAGGTCTAGATCTTTAGAAAAGTATTTTATAGCTAGCTTATTAACTAAAGTTTATAAATTAAATTATTTTTTTTACTAATAAGTAAATTAATAATTTATCTAAGTTTTATTTTATTTAAAATTTAATATTATATTATTAAAATATTAATTTAATTTATACTTTACTAACTTCTTTTTTTTTTAAATATTATTATAATTTAAAATTATAAAATAATTTTAGATAATAAAAAATAATTTTTATATTAACTAATATTAATAAATATATTATTTTATTATTTAAAATATTAAGTAGATAAAAGTAACTTATATAAATAAAATATTAAAATAAGTAACTTTATTTTTCTTTATTTTTAAAAATATTCTATTTACTATAAAAGATTAATTATAAATAAAGATTATTAAAAGTAATTTTATTAAAAAAACTTTAATATAAATATATTTTATTTACTAAAATATTAATAAAAAATTATAGATTTTTAAGATTTTTTTTAATTAAACTATAAAATTATTTTTTATTTTTATACTTTACTAAAATTATTATATTTTTCTTCTACTTCTTCTTTTTAATATATTACTATTAGCTAAGATTAAAAATTAAATATTATACTAAATTATAATAATTATAAAAATAAAGATAGATAGAAGAGCTATTTTTAACACAAGTAAACCAGTATCCAGATAGCACAGCATAAGACAACTAAACTATCGCGCTGTTCGACGGTGCCTCTAGCAATTAGGAACTAAAATGTCCTTCTGGGCTGTGCAAGGGACTCTGCTGTGCAGGTATACGGTTTCTTCGATGAAGCAGGTAGATTCTGTAATAGAATACCTAGAAGTGGCTGGTTCCGCCGCGATTGAGAGGGTTCTTAAGTGAATGTAAGGGGCAGTTCCAGCCATGTGGCGCTGGAACTGACGGATCTTTTGGTCTATTGGGCTAATTGTCACCCCTTGCAATTATCTTACAGATTCCATCTCAAGGAAGAAGCAGATGGCATAACACCGGATATGTGCCCTTACACGACCTTCATTCCTATTCCTCACGATCAAGTTACATATCGACAGGCGTTTCAACATATATCACGTCGACAGGTCCAGGATGAAGTTCGCCAGCAATTAATCACAAGACTAGGAACACATTCGCGTGACAGAGAGATTTAGTGTGGGGCATCATCACGAGAATATGATCGAACACAATATAGATATGTCCTCTTATAGTAATTTTGACTTTATAGGACGCTGTTTGCAGTGGCATCTTCTGGCCTCCCATGTTATTTTCGTAGGTGAGAAGGTATAGTAACTGCTCCCCATATCTGAGCATTCTCCACGGGTCTTGGAGATTATTAGACTACATTACAACCAAGCCCCTGCTTACTGAAGCGAGCTGAAGAGGGAGCTCGAGGACCATTCTAAGTAGTGTAACGCTACCTCAGAGACATGATTCTAAAAGTAGAGTAAAGATCAATTGGCGATACTGCTACGGCTCTACTCTATTATACTAAAATATATTCACTGAGCTCGACCTTGATACCGTGCTACTCGTTCATTTTTGTAAGAGTGCGGCGTTGATTACATCCTTCCTCTCCTCTCTTGCAACTGAGTAATCTCGACTATTCCCCTCCAGGCCCCAACTCTGAAGATCGATTCTCGCGGCGACTCCTGCGGAACTCATTTTGCCATGACACCGGATCCGCATGCCAGTACAGCACCGTCTTCCACTCCATCTTATCCTCAATTAACTCACCACTCCACTTGACGGATTCTGGCAGCGCTGGGCGCTCGAACCACTTCCCTGCTACAAAGGAGACGAGCATCCGCGCCCAGGGTGGGTACGGCTTTTCATCAGCAGCCTGGTATGATAGCTTCAGGAGAGGCTTGCCATCCTCGCGCGCCTGCATTGTTTCGAGGTCGAGCACCCAGAGCCATACACTGTTACCGCCGGCTACCCTATACGCTTCTAATGTATCCTCAGGTGCTGTAAGTGGAGGTTCTTTAGGTAGCGTCAAGAGGGTGTCAAGGGACTTGTCGTCGATGATTAGGCACTTAGTATTCCGTACAAGCTGAAGCTTTTCGCGTATGAGTAGTCTGGTCATTTCGGGTTTCCCATGCGCAGCTACTGAGGCGATAAATGCGCGGCCAACAGGAGAGAAATCCTCAGCGCCATTAGGCACGTCAAGACCAGCCACAACAGCCTCGCGGTCTGGATAGTCTTCTATGATCTCATTCCAGAACCGGTCAGCTACGATATGCCCCGCCGTGTTGGTATCCCGGATGCCGAGGGCCTTTTTAGTATAGAGAAAGTACCAGCGGACTATGGCTTCAAAGCGGCGGAGACCCTCAGCAAAACGGGCATCGGCTTCGGGGTCTTGTCCAGCAACAGCCTTAGTTGCACGGTAGATAGTAAATCCCCAACAGTAGGGTACATGCGTAGCGTCTGGAGTGGTATATTGGGCGAGAAACCATAAGCGCCCGTAGCCAGGAGATTGTGGGTCGTAGTCAAAATATTTGGGCCGCTCGAAATTAGGTGGCGCCTGGTTAGCAGACATTGTGTAAGAGACGTTTCGATTAACGTTATGTGTATGTTGAATTGGCAATAGTAAAGAGGATAAAGGACGAATATTGGACGAGTGCAATAGCTACTTTCAAGGAGGGAAAGCTCAATTGATGTCTTGATAAACTCGAGAAGGAGGAGTAAAATTTTTTTTCCTTGGCCAGACGGGGATATATATACATATTTCTAATATTAGAGAACTAGTTGATTAATAGATATTAAGTAGGTATAATAAGTATTAGGGTTATAAAAGCTTATTAGTAGTAAATAAAGTAATTAAGTAGTATTTATAATAATATAGTAGAAGTATATATATAAGTATAAATTATAGTTATATTTATATTAACTACTAGAGAGTCTTAAAAGATAAACTAGATATATAGTAGAACCTGTAGTTTATATAGCTGTTTTTTTTCTAAGTTTTCTAAGGTGATTAGGGTTGTCTATCTAGTAATCGGAAGTGATTACTAGATGATTATAGTGATTGCGGCTGCGATTGCTACTAATTATTAATCTTCTCCTCTGATCGTTTTCCTGGGCGCCGGGCACATGTCGCCGGCCGCCTACGCTTTTTATTCTGCCGCGCGTTACTGCTTCTGGGCCTATATAAAGGTCGGCCTGTAATACCTATCTTATAATTTAGAAATTAAAGATAGTAGATATTAGTTCTTTATTATAATATTATTTAGTTATTAATAATCTATATATATTTATAGTCTTCTATTTTTCTTTAATATAAAAAGGATAAGGTATTTAGCTAGTAATATTAATAGTTAGATATATATTCTTTTTAATATTTTTATAATATATTCTCTAAGTACTTAGAGCTATACTTTATTAAGATTATAAATAAATATAAACCTTAGTTATATACCTTCTTTTAAGAATATCTTATAGTTTTACTAATTATATTCTAGTAGTCTAATTTTTAATTTTTTAGTAAATACTTTACTATATTTTTAATATTCTCTAAATATAAGCTATAGTAGTTTTTTTTATTATTAGTAGAATTTTAAAAGCTATAATAGTTTTTATTATATATATTTACTTATATTTTCTTTCTTTTAATAAGTAATTTAAATCTTTTATAGTAAGTACTTTAAAGTAGATTATTATTCTAAAAGCTCTTAGCTTATTTAAAAATAACTTTCTTAATTAATATTACTTAGTAGCTAAGTTATTTCTTAAGCCTTACTTAGCTTTATTTTAAGTAAGCTAATTAGTTACTTAATTAATTTATAAGTATTACTATATTTTTATTATTATATTTAAGTAAAATAATATTATAAAAAAAAATTATAAAATAAAAAGAAGTTATTCTAAAAACTAGTTCTTAAAAGAACTAAAATAAAGACCTAGAAGAACTAGAATAGAAACCCAGCCTCTAGAAGAACTAAAAGAACTAGAATAGAAACCTCTAAAAGAACTAAAATAAAAACTTAGCTTCTAAAAGAACTAAAATAGAAACGTGGCTTTTAGAAGAACCGGAACAAGAAACTTAAAAATAACTTTCCGAGAACTAAGAAATAAAAATAAAAACATGATATATTCGATGACGTAAGTACTCGAACGATATATTTGATGACGTGTTCGAGTTCTAAGATATCTGAGAAGTAATGAAGTTACTTTTCGATCTTTCTATAGGAAGAAATCGTCTATATATAGACCCGTTTCCTCCCCCTTTCCTTCTAGCTTTAGAAATAGAAAAAAAGGACTATATAGACACTATTCTAATTTAATTACTTCTTTATACTTTTATTTTCTCTTTCTTTTACTTCTTTCTTTTCTTAAGAAATTCTTAATAGTAAAAAACTATCCTTCTTTTATTTCCTTTTATAACCTTAAGACTTTACTATAAAAAATATATTATAACTAGTTAACTTATATCTTAAGGTTATAAAAAAATAAAAGAAAAATAGTTTTTTACTATTAAAAATTTCTTAAGAAAAGAAAGAAGTAAAAGAAAGAAAAAATAAAAGTATAAAGAAGTAATTATATTAGAATAGTATTTATATAGTCCTTATTTTTTATCTCTAAAGCTAGAAGGAAAGGGGGAGGAAATAAGTCTATATATAAATAATTTCTTTTTATAGAAAGATCAAAATGTAACTTCGTTACTTCTTAGATGCCTCAGAGCTCGAACACGCTATCGAATACATCATTCGAGTACTTATATTATTAAATATATTATATTTTTATTTTTATTTCTTAGTTCTTGGAAAGTTATATTTAAGTTTCTTGTTCTAGTTCTTCTAGCAGCTACGTTTTTATTTCAGTTCTTTTAAAGGTTAAGTTTCTATTTTAGTTTTTTTAGAGGCTAAATTTCTATTCTAATTCTTCTAGAGATTTCTATTCTAGTTCTTCTCGTTCTTATTCTAGTTTTTCTAGAGGCTGGATTTCTATTTTAGTTCTTCTAGAGGTTTTTATTCTAGTTTTTCTAGTTCTTCTAAAGGCTGAGTTTCTATTCTAGTTCTTCTAGGCCTTTATTCTAATTTTTTTAAGAACTAGTTTTTAAAATAACTTCTTTTTTATTTTATATCTTTTAATATTATAATATATTTTTATAATATTATTTTACTTAAATATAATAATATTATACTTAAAAGTTAATAAGATCTAATATAATATCTCCTAGTTTCTTATTATAGTACTAGTTTAACTTTATATAAAGTATTTAGCTTCTACCTATATACTAAATAAAAAAAACTTATCTTTTTATAGCTTTTCTTTAGCTAGCTTATTATTTCTTTATAGATTATTTCTATTTTTCTTAGATTTTATCTTTAAGGTCTTAGGTACTAAAGAGGGTATCTAATCTTTAACTAATACCTTATTCTTCTCTTTTTTCTTACCTATTAAAGGCTTTTCTTTAATTTCTTATAGCTTTAATATACTTTTATATACCTATATCTAGATTTTCTTTTTTATTTTCCTCTCAGCTTAATTAAAGTCTTCTAAGATACTTAAGTATATAAGTTAGAGGAGAGATTATCCTCCTAGTTTTTCTACTCTTTAAGTTACTTCTTAGTATACTTATATAATATCTAAGTTTTCTTCTAATAAGTATAAGTATTAATTAAAGGCTTCTTTCTTTAATTTTTCTTTAAGTCTTATAAATACTTATATTATTATAAAGATTTAAATATTTAGTAGTATTAATAGTAAACTTTTTAATAATATTTTTTATATAATAAGTTGCTTTAATATAGTATTCTATATTTTTCTAATAATTGCTTTAGTTTTTTTAATTTATTATTAGATTTTAAAGAGGTAAGATACTTCCTCCTCTTTTATTATTCTAAAAGCTTAAGGCTTCTTAGGGTACTATCCTACTCCTTCTTTTTTACTATAGTAGATATTATAATTATTATTATAATATATAGTCTAAAAGAGAGTTTTATAATTAATAATACTAGCTTTAAATTATTAAGTTTTTTTCTTAAATATAGATTTAAAACTAAACTTTTTCTTATTAGGTTTCTTATATCCTAGCTTTAGCTTATATCTTATTTAGTATTTTTTAATATAATATTTTATTTATCTATATTTATAATATTTTCTAATCTTAATCTCTAAAGTCTTAGGAATAGTATTTTTATTACTAGCCTCTAGCTCTATAGGTTCTAAGTAAGTCCTCTATAAGGTAATATTATTACTTTATTTATACTTAGTATTAGTAGTAACTTATAGCTTATAAGTCTTTACTATAGTCTAGCCTTATTTTTATTATTATTATTTATATAAGTAGTTATTAATTTTTATAATACTTTTTATATACTCTATAAGTTATACTAGTTTTTTAAGCTTATAAAACTTATTTTTAACTTTCTTTTTAAGCTTATTATAAAAGTAGATTATAAGAAGTTTATCTTTCTAATTAAGGTATATAGTAATTTACTTAAATTCTAAAGTATACTTAGTAATAAACTCTTTTTAATTTAACTCTTCTAATTATTAGATTATAGCTTACTATTTATTAAATTTACTAAAAGCTTCCTTAAGAGCTTTCTTAACCTCTTTATAATTCTTAAAGATTTTAATAATTTTAATTTTTTATATAATTTTATTATTTTTAAGATAGTTTTAAAAAGTAGGCTTAAATTATATAAGTATATTATCTATAAGATATTAAGCTATAATAGTTTTCTTATTAGCTTTAGTTTAAAACTAGTTTTTATAATATTATAAATAGGTTTTTATCTAAGTTAAGAATTTTTATAACTTCTATTAATTTTCTTTATACTTCTTTAAAATAATAATCTTAAGTTTAATTATTATAGATATAGAAACTATAGGAGGTATATTACTTTTATAAGCTAATATATTAATATTTAACTATTAGATTATTTATTTTAGTTAAGTAATTTATTACCTAATTTTTATTAGATTACTTATTTAATATTATTAAAATACTAGTTAAATCCCTTATTCTTCTTATACTAATAGCTAGTAAACTTCTCTACTTTCTTTATTTTAGCTTACTACTTATCTATAATATTTTAAAGTTCTTTAAAAATAATAAAATTAATATTTTTATTATTACTAAAATCTTTACTAGCTTTTATAGTAAGTATAGTTACTTTCTTTATCTTAATTTTATTATTTAACTTAGAAGGAGTCTTTTCTTTTACTAATATTATAATTTTTAAATATTAATATTATTTAATAAAATTACTAAATAGGAGTAGTTAATATATTATATTTTTAATATTAGAAACTAGTTAATTAATTAGATATTAAGTAAGTATAGCTAGTATTAGAATTATAGGAGCTTATTAATAGTAAATAAAGTAATTAAATAATATTTATAATAATATAATAAAAGTATATATATAAGTATAAGTTATAGTTATTATTTATATTAACTATTAAAAAGTCTTAAAAAGTAAACTAGATATATAGTAAATTTTATAGTTTATATAAATATTCCCTTTCTAAGCTCTCCTAAAGTAATTAGAGCTATCTAATTAGTAATTAGAAGTAATTACTAGTTAATTAGAGTAATTACAGAAGCAATTACTATTAATTATTAACTATATCCTCTAATTACTCCCTTTAGGTATCGGGTGTTACAATCCTAACACTTCGGGTTCCAGCTAATCAATAGAATAGGTAAGTATTAAGATAGTAGGTGCTTATTTAAAGATAAGCAAAGTAGTTAAGTAGTATTTACAATAATAGATATTAAGAATATATATATAAGTATAAGGTATAGATATTACTTATATTAACTACTAAAGAGTCTAGAAGATAACTAGACTAGTAGGAGATATTATAGCTTTATATAGACACCTCTTCTATCTATCTTTAGTATATAGGCGTTTCCTAAGTACCTACCTGATTGCTTTCCTAGTGATCGCCTAGTTATATCCCCTTTATGTAGCTGGTTACTTCTAGTATGTCTACCTAATTACACTACTAAGGAGCAACTACATGACCTAGTTCTAGTCCTGCTGTTCTTTACTACCCTGGGTAGCCTAAATCATAGCTAGGTTGTAATATGATTTCCCCTCTCCCTGGGTCTTTGTCTCTAAAGACCTATTAGTTTTAATCTCCTTTTCTTTCTTAGTAAGTTTCTACTCTACTTTTCTTTTTATTATACTAACTTATATTTCTAAGTCTTATTCTCTAGTAGTTTTTTTAAGGTAAACTATAAGTGCTTAGCTTAGGTAGTAGATAATATCTTTTCTTATTAGTATCTTTTTAAGATATTAAAGTATATAGCTTACTTTAATTCTTATATTCCCTGTAAGTATATTGTCTAAGAGAGGTAGTCCTACTGTAATTACTATATCCTCTTTTATTATATTAATTATAATACTAGGGGAATTATAGATTCTACTTATTAGTCTCCCTTCCTCTACTACTTCTTCTTTTCCTAACTAATATAGCTTTTAGTTATTTATCTAAAGTAAGAGTAGTCCTATATTATAAAGGAAGAGTAGGAGGTAGAGGTAGTACTTTAGGCTACTTTATCTTATATTGTAAAGATTTGTTAGGAAAAGGAGCTTTATAAGAAAAGGGTGCTAGAGGTTATTAGGTTAGGGATAGAGTAGGTGGCTGAGGAGGATGCTGTAGAGGGCGCCTCTATCTCTACCCCTGGCTTAGAGATTGATTGGAGTTTACTAATGGACCCTATATTGCTGGATCCCTTAGTTTTATTAGGTTTCTCTAGTAGTAGTCTATAAGGAGTTATAGGCTCTCTACTAAATGTTTAATAGGTTCCTAAGTATTATTACTTCTTTTATAGTTTTTCTATTTAACTAAATACTTAATAGTTCTTTTATTATTATATAAGTTAGTAATCTTTTCTATTTTAAAGATTTTTTATTTTTTAGCTTTAAGCTAAATTAATTTTCCTAGTAATATATTTCTATAAGCTAGTTTAAGTAGTATTATATAGAATATTAGATAGTTATCTATACTTTTTAGTAGCTTTAATTTGTAGTTAACTTTTAAGATTTTTCTTTTAACTAGAAAGGGTCCTAGTTTTTAATAATTAAGTTTATTACTTAGTCTTATTATTTTAATTTAGGGGTCTCTAATATCTAGTTTCTTTTATAGTAACTAAACTTTACTTCCCCTCTTAAAAGTTAGTTTCTTAAACTACTTATTATTAATATAGTACTTTATTTTTTACTAAATAAACTATAGTTCCTCTTTTAACTACTTATATAATTCCTTTATCTTATCTACTATAAGGATTACTTATTCTATTTATATTTTTATACCTATAAGCTTAAATCCTATCCTAGATTTAATATTATAGTTTATATAGAATAATAATATTTTAAGGCTTTCTAATATATTAGTATTATAAGCTTTCTAAGCTAGGGGTAATAGTAATATCTAGTTATCTTATTCCTAGTTAATATAGTACTATAAATATATCTTAAGTATTTAGTTTATTTATTCTACCTAGCTTTATATCTCTAGATAATAGGCTATAAATAGTTTATAGTTAATTTCTATTCTATCTAATAGGCTTTACTAAAAGTAAAAGATAAATACTCTACCTTTATCTAAGTTAACTTCTTCTAGTAAGTTATAGTTTACTATTATAGTTTATAGAAATAGTTTTATAAATTATAATACTTTTATAGATTTATTATAAAGTATAAAGTAAGTATACTTTATTAATTTATTAATTACTACTATAATACTATTATATCTAATCTCTATAGCTAGGTCTTTTAACTTAGATAGTTTTATAATAAAGTTAATAATAATTTTCTATTATAATATCTTTAATACTAGTATAGGTTATAATTACCTATAGAGCTTATAAGGTCGATTTTTATTTTTTCTATATTAGGGACATTTAACTATAATCTTAGTAGTTACCTTTTTAAGATATAAGATATAGTATTCTTTTAGTATTTTTCTTATAGTTTTTATAATTCCTAAGTATCTATTATATAGTACTTTATAGATTACTTAGATAAACTTCTCTACTAGGTTTAGAGATACTATTATCTATATTTACTCTTAGGTCTATATTTAGTCTTATAGTCTAAGGTTTATATAGTAGTTCTTAATTTCTTTTATAATTAAGTTAACTTATTATATTTAGTAGCTTCTTGCTAGCTATTATAAGTTTTCTTCTTTATTATAGTAAAGAAAGGTATTTATCTCTTTTAATATTTTCTAAAAGTAATCTAGTCTCTAGCTAAGAGTATTAATTTTCTTATTTTCTTTTCCTTTAATATATATAATCTTAAAGTTATATTTAGCTAGTTCTTCTACTTATTATATTTATTATTAATTAAGTTCCTTTATTATAGTAAACTTTATAAAGTTCTTATAATTAGAGTATATTATAATTAGGTACTTAGCTCCTATAAAGTAGTATCTCTATTTTTTAAATACTTTGATAATAGCTATTAGTTCTTTATTAAGAATAGTATAGTATAGCTTAGGTCTATTAAGTTTCTTTAATATAAATACTACTAAGTAAATTTTACTATCTTTATCTTACTATCCTAGCTATATGCCTAAGTTATAGTCTAATATATCTATCTCTAGTTTACAGGGTTTTATAGGGTCTATTTAGTAAAGGATAGGTTATTTATATACTAATTACTTAGCTTCTTAGAATACTTCCTATTCTTTTAGTCTCTATTAGAATAGTTTATCTTTCTTAATAAGTTTTATAAGAGCTTATATATAAGTGCTATGTCCTTCTAAGAATTTTCTATAGAAGTTAAGGAATCTAAGGAAACCTCTAACTTCTATAATATTAGTTAGTACTAGCTATTTTAAAATAGCTTTAACTTTTAATTCCTATATTTAGATCTTTCTAGGCTAGACTATATATTTAAGAAAGTCTACTTATTACTTATAGAATTTACATTTAGCTAATTCTACTAGTAGCTTTACTTTTTATAGCTTTTATAAGACTTTATATATATATTCTTTATATTCTTCTAGTATTTTTAAGAAGATAAGGATATTATTAAAATATACTACTATAAAGTAGTCTAAGTATTTTTATAAGATATAGTTAATTATTATCTAGAAGCTTATAAGAGCATTTATTAACTTAAAAGGTATAACTAAGTATTTAAAGTACCTAAAGTATATTCTAAAAGTAGTCTTCTACTTATTACCTTCCTTAATATAGATTAAGTTATATACTCCTCTTAAGTCTAAAGTTATAAACTACTATACTTCCTAGAGTATGTCTTATAGTTTTAAGATAAGTAATAGTAGGTATTAGTTTTTAATAGTAATTTTATTAAGTTATTAATAGTCTATATATATTTATAGTTTACTATTTTTTTTTAGTATTTAGAAGATTAGGTATCTTAATAGTAATATTAAGAGCCTAATATATCCCTTCTTTAGTATTTTTATTATATAATCTTTTAATACTTACTATTATATTTTACTAAGATATAGATAGATATAAACTTTAGTTAAGTGCCTTCTTTTAATAGTATTTTATAATCCTACTAGCTATATTTAAATAATCTAGTTTCTAGTTCTTTAGTAAATACTTTACTATATCTTTAATATTTTTTAAATATATATTATAGTACCTCTTCTACTAGTAGTAGGGTTTTAAAAGCTATTATAGCTTTTATTATATATACTTATTTATACTTTCTTCCTTTTAGTAGGTAGTTTAAATCTTTTATAGTAAGTGCTTTAAAATAGATTATAGTTCTAAAAGCTCTTAGTTTACTTAAGAATTAACTATTTAGTTAATTCTACTTAGTAGCTAAGTTATTTCCTAGGCCTTGCTTAGTCTTATTTTAAGTAAGCTAATTAGTTACCTAATTAATCTATAGGTTTCTTATTTATAGCTATAGGGTCCCTAGTATAATAGAGTATCTAGTAATCCTAATAATATTAAAAGAAATATAGTTAACTTTTCTTATAATAGTAATATAGAGGTATGCGGTCTCTATACTAACTACCCTACCTTTATAGTCTACTAATGTCCTATTATATATATTTAGAATATATAGCTAGTGTTTTTCTACTTATAGTATTTCTAGCTAGTTAATAATTATTAAGGAAATAAAGTTTCCTTATATCCTACTATTTACTAGAACTAGAAATCCTTATCTAGCTAGGGTAATAAGTACCTTTAGATAGTAGATCTACTATTCTTTTATAATATTTATTTTTTATAGTTTCTACTTAGGTCTAGGTCCTATTATTCTTATAACTTCTTTAGTAACTAATATTAAACTACTATATTATAGCCTTTATAAGCTAGCTATTTATTATTAGAGTCTTTAGATCTCCTAGTATTATTTTTATTACTATTTATTTAATTCTATTATTTCTTATAAGTTATTAATAAGGCTCTAGGCTAGCTTATACTATTTGTTAATTTTATCTTAGAGTTTTTTATAGAGGTTTTTAAATTCTATAGGGCCTGTTTTCCTTAGACTTTCTAGCTTAGTTGTAGGCCCTTATTAGGCTTTAAGGAGATAGACTTACTCTTCTAGTTCTTCTATAAATTTTTTTATAGTTATTCTAGTTTTTAAGGTTTTCTCTTATTTTTCTTCCTTCTTTAGTTCTTAGACTTATTACTAGAGTTCCTAGATCTCCTTTTATCATTTTTTATTATTTTAAAAGCTTTCTTCTTCTATATTATTAATCCTTATATTAAGATTAGCTTTATTAAGGATAGTATAGTAAAGATTATCAATCTACTTTTAGAAGTTAATAAGGTCTAATATAATATTATCTAGCTTCTTATTATAATATTAGTTAAGTCTTTTATAAAGTATTCAACTTCTACTAGTACCTCTATACTAAGTAAAAGGAACTTCTCCCTTTACTATTTTCCTTTAGTTTATCTATTATTCTTTTATAGACTACTTTCGTTCTTCCTATATTTTATTATTAGAGTCCTATATATTAAAAAGAGTATTTAAGTTCTTTATTAATTATTTAGCTTCTTTTTCCTTTTTTATAAAGAGCTCTCTACTTATTATATTAAGTCCTAGTTCTAATTCTAGGCAGTATAGGGTTTCTAAGTAATATCCCTACTACTTAGTAGTGCTTTTAAGGTCCTTAAAGTACTAAGTAGCTTCTTATTTAAGTTACTTTAGGTCTAACTTTTTTTTTCTAATTCTAGAGATCTATTAGAAGGCCTCTCCTTCTAGTTTCTTAATAATAACTTAAAGGGTATCTTATTCTTTATAGTCTTTAAAAGTAGTATAGTAGTTAATAGATAGGGTATTAAACTATTCTTCTTATTACTTAGCAGCTACCCTCTCTAGCTTTTAGAGGTATATTACCTACTATAATAATACTAGTAGTTAGTAGTAATAGAGGTAGGCCTTATTATAGTATTATTTATATACTAGGTCCTCTAGTTAAAGTAGCTTAAATTCTTCTAATAACTTCTTCTTAGTTTATTCTACCTATCTCCTAATTCCTTAAACTTTAATAGGTTCTTCCTATTTTATTATTTTAAGTATTTATAGTTTCTTTAAATAGTAGCTAGCCCTATCCTTATTACTTTAGTAAGTAGTATAGTTATTATTATAGTATATAATTTATAATAAGGATTTATAATTAATAGTACTAACTTCTAACTATTAAGTTTTTTCTTCTAATATAAACTTAAATCTAAATTTCTTCTTATTAAGCCTTTTATAGCCTAGCTTAAGTTTATACCTTATCTAATATTCCCTTATATAGTAGCTATAATATCTACATTTATAGTACTTTCCTAACTTCTCCCTAAGCTTTTTAAAAGTAGTCTATTTTATAATACTAATATTAAGTTCTATAAATCTAGTATAGGTTCCCTATATAGTAGTTTTATAAGTAGGTTTTTTCTTAATATAAGATCGTCTTTATCTTTATTTCTTTACATATTATTTATATTATTAATTATTAATCTATACTACTATAGTAATATACTTAAATAAGTCTCCTAGTTAATCTATCTTATATAGTTTATCTTTAACTTTATCTTTAAGTCTAATATAAAATTAGGCTATTAGAGGTTTATTTTCCTAGTTAAGATAAAATACTACTTATTAAAACTTAGTAATATATTAAGAAGTAGCCCCCTTCTAATATAAGTTTTTAAGTTACTACTTATTAGCTTATTCTTTATCTAGGTTACTAAAAGCACCCTTTAAAGCTTATTTAAAGTCCTTATATTTTCTAAAAAGCTTTTAAGTTTCTTTATCCTAGTTTCTATTTAATAGGTTTTCTAAAAAGTCCTTTATCTAAAGTTTAAACTAAGTTAGAGTATCTCTAGTAAGGAATATAGTAATAGTAAGCACCTAGTCCTCCTCCCTAGTAAGGTTAAGATAATAGTATAGGAGGTAAGCTTAGACCTATATTAGGAATCCTTAGAATACTCTCTTCTTTCTATTATAAAGCTTAGGAAGTAAGATCTTATATTAGAAGTAAGTAACCTAATCTTCTAGCTACTTAATATAGTTATTACTAGTAGATAACTTATCTTTAAATTACTACTTTTCTATTTTAAATTAATTTTTCTCTTTTTAGAAAGCTATATAGGCCTTCTTTATATTTTTTATAAAGGTAGTATTTTTTTTTAGTAGTTAATATATTATTTTATAGTTAATATATTATTAGATAAAGTTATTTATTAAATAGAAGTAGTTAATATATTATAATCCTAATATTTTAAGTTCTAGCTAATTAATAAAATAAGTAAGTATTAAGATAGTAGATACTTATTTAAAGATAAGTAAAATAGTTAAATAGTATTTATAATAATAGATATTAAAAGTATATATATAAATATAGAATATAGATATTATTTATATTAATTACTAAAGAGTCTAGAAGATAACTAGATTAGTAGAAGACATTATAGCTTTATATAGACACCTCTTCCATCTGTCTTCAGTATATAGGCATTTTCTAGGCATCTACCTGATCGCTTTCCTAGCAATTACCTAGTTGCATTCCCTTCATATAGCTAGTTACTTCTAGTATATCTACCTAATTGCACTGCCAAGGAGCGACCACGTAACCCGGTTCTGGTCCTGCCGTTCCTCACCGCCCTGGGCGGCCCAAATCACGGCCAGGTCGTGACATCGGGTACCTGTAGTTAGCTACCTATACTTTTTATTCTATTATATATTACTGCTTCTAGGCCTATATAAAGGTCGGTTTATAATACTAAGTCCTCTTTAGTAGTACTTTTTATATATTACTTTTAAAAATAAATTAGTTTTAATTTTAGCTATTTAAAAATAATATTTATAAGTAAATAATATTTATAATATATAAATATAAGTTTTTATAAGTTTATAATAATAAATAAATAAAAATTTATTTATTATTTTATTAATTTAAAAGTTTTTTTTATAATTTTAGTATATTTTTTATATAAAATTATATTAATAAAAATAGTTTATATTTTTTAATATTATAAGTTTATAAAAACTTATATTTATATATTATAAATATTATTTATTTATAAATATTATTTTTAAATATTTAAAGTAAAAATTAATATATATAATTTTAATTATATTAATAGTTATTACTTTTAAAAAAAAGTAAATATTTTTAATTAATATTAAACTAGTTTTAGTTTTTAAAAAATATAATTTTTTTCTAAAAAGAAAATTAAAAAAATAATAAATATTTTAAAAACTTTTTTTAAAAAAATAGTTTATTAAAATATAAATATAAAAATAAAATTAATTTAAAAATAATAGTTTTTAAAAAACTTTTTTTAATAATTAAAGTTTTTATTTAAATTTAAATTAGTTATAAAATTATAATAGTTTTTATTAAAAAAGATATTATTATAAAAACTAAAATATTATATAAAAATTTATTATTTATTATTATTATATTAAATAAAATTTAAATAAAATAATTTTTTAATATTAATTTTATAATAATAGATTTTTATAAATTATTATATAATTTTATTATAATTTTTATAAATTATATTAAATAAATAATTTATAAAATAAATAAATTTAATTAAAATATTTTTAAATAAATTAAATATTTTTTAAATAAATTAAATAATCTTAAATATATTAAAATTTTAAAAATAAATTAAAAGGCTTTTTATTTAATTAATTTCATAATTAATATTAAGAAATACTTCTACTTATTTTAATTACTTTTTAAAACGGACGTCTACCTGTCCTCGAGACCCCGATGGAGCTTGTATGTAATAATCTTCACTATTACAGGGAAACAACACCTAGCAAGAGTGGGCTCTAAGCCCGTCAAAAGACACTAAGCCAATGTCTATGCCCTCATCAATGACATCCCCACCATGACTTCGATATTAACGAGTCGGCAAGCGGAGGAACTGTAAGTAGCATACCCTAGATGAGGGATACCACCGAAAGCTCCTGGTCGTAACTGACGCTGTTTTCCTAGACACAGGTCGATCATCGCATACCTGTCGGCGAATAACTTACCGAATGCTGCCGCTTCCCTACGGGCCGAGTTAGGCCTTGGGGAGAATGTTTTCGATGAGGCAACTGCGAAGAAATACGAAACATTGTTGGAGAAGAAATGGACGAGTATAGCTCGGTTACAGAAGAAGGCACGCCCGCACTCCTCGTTCCCGTTCAGCCTACCACACTTGACCTCAACTGTTGTAGTGATGTCTAACCGGCATTCGGTCACAGATTATGGACCTCGAGTCCCGAAACATGGCATTGCAATCTGAGCTTGACAGTGCCATGCCGACTACTCTCTCTCGGCGTAACCAGGACCCCGCTTCTTGGCTCCCCAGACACCCTCCTCGACATTCTCTGGAATCTCACAGGGATACCATTAACTGCGTCGCATTCCATCCAGTCTTCTCGTCAGTAGCCTCCGGCTCTGATGATTGCACAATCAAGATCTGGGATTGGGAACTCGGCGATCTGGAAAGGACAATTAAAGGCCACACAAGAGCAATACTGGATGTCGACTATGGTGGCCCAAGAGCCGGGATTCTCCTAGCATCTTGTAGTTCTGATCTGACTATAAAGTTATGGGACCCCGCGGACGGTTACAAGAACATTCGGACACTGCTCGGCCATGACCATAGTATTAGCGCGGTCCGTTTTATTCGTTCTGGAGCTGCTGGCTCACCATCATCAGGAAACCTTCTTGTCAGCGCGGGCAAAGACCAGACGCTAAGGATTTGGGACGTTACCACTGGGTATTGCGTTAGGACGCTACACGGCCATACCGGTTGGGTGCGAGATGTGTGCCCCTCATCGGACGGGCAATTCCTCTTATCCACAGGCAACGACCAAACTCTTCGGTTATGGGATATTTCTACGCCGAGTCCAGAGAATAAGCTGACAATGGTCGGCCATGATAACGTTATTCAGTGCTGTGCGTTTGCACCGCCGTCTTCATACCAATATCTCGCCTCATTGGCCGGATTAAAGAAGTCACCGCCTACCACCAGCACTGCAGAGTTCATGGCGACGGGCTCGCGTGACAAGACCATCAAGCTGTGGGACTCTCGGGGGGCTTGCCTCAAGACACTCGAGGGCCACGACAATTGGGTGAGTGCTCTTGCATTTCATCCCGGGGGCAAGTATCTCCTTTCCGTGGGAGATGACAAGACACTACGGTGTTGGGACCTAAGCCAAGAAGGAAAATGTGTCAAGGTTCTAGGAGATGCACATGATCATTTTATCACTTGTCTGCGGTGGGCCCCAGGGAATGTGAAGGATGCGGTTAATGGTACGGCTGCCCCAGCACCGAGCGGGGAGGGGAATGGAACACCGAAGAAGGGAACCGGGGCGGGAACCTCCGATATACAGATTCGCTGCGTCATCGCAACAGGCAGCGTGGATATGACATTGAGGATTTTTACAAACTAAGTGAGCAAAACGTCTGAATGCCACGCCTCGAGACAGTGGGCGAATGGGGGAGTTGTACTATAATCACAGAGCAGCACCTGTTCAGTCTTAACGCAAGTCCCCTATGTTGATGATATATTTATTCTACACCGATCAGATATCTACACCCTTGCTTAGCATTCCAAGCTAATCTTTCGAGACCCGGCTTCTCCCTCCCGACTCCCCCGTGTCCGTTCTACTAAAGCTCTTCCAACTCTTGAAACTGGTAGCCGTCATTGTCCTCATAAAACTCTTGCCACCCTCCACCTCCCCACCTTGTTTGAAAATACCAGTCTTGACTGGATGATCCTCTAGAAGATGCCAAGTCCGCTTGATGAATTTCCAAGTTTCCACGCCCACGACGTACAGCAAAGTAAATCCAACGACCACACCCCATTCCCAGCTAATAGAGGTGTGCTTGAAAACGCTGGTGTTGAGATGCGGGATATACACGACTGGAAAAACTGACAGTGCGGCAATGGTAACAGACCAAAAGAGGAAGGGATTTGAATAAAGATCCTCGAAGAGAGGAAATTTCCGACTGTCATTGGGATGAAGGCGGAATAAAGACCTTCGGAGGTCCTTGAACTCCCAAGCGGAAACCAGTATGAGCCAAGTGAGTTCCGCAAAAACGGCTGCACGGGCTCGGAAGACCGCATGGCATGAATCTGAATAGTGCCTGTTGCAGTCAACGCCAAGATTACCGTTGTTTGCCCCATAGACGACAATCACGAATGTGACCAAGGTAAGAACACCCATGATAACACCGTACACCATCATATCGGCCAAAATCTGATTTGTGAAAACTCCCCTGTTCTTGTTATGGGGAGGTTTTGACATGACGTTCCTTGCAGCTGCCTCGCGCCCAAGACCAAACGCAGGAAATGACGAAGTGATCATGTTGATCCAAAGAATTTCGAGAGGAGAAATGGGGAAAACCGAGTAACCAGAATCATCGCGGAATGCCAATCCCGCGACGAGCAAGATAACCTCCCCAACGTTTGAACTCAGCAAATGAAGGACGAATTTCTGGATATTATCAAACATGCGACGGCCTTCGCGGATCCCGGCCACGATGGAATTGAACTTGTCATCAGCCAGGACGATCTTGGACGCCGATTTTGCCACATCCGAACCAGATCCCATGGCGATGCCCACATCCGCCCGAGAGAGCGACGGAGCGTCATTGACGCCATCGCCTGTCATAGCCATAAAGGCGTTTCTGCGACGAAGGGCTTCGATCATGCGAGTCTTGGTATCGGGAGCGCAGCGAGCGATCACCAGCGGAAGCTCATCTAATGCATCTATCTCCTCATCCGTCATCTTGTCAAAGTCGGTCGCGATCTGGACAATGGAGGCTGCTGTAGCCGCCGGGAGGGTGGACAAGTTTTTGGGGATGATGCCAACCTCCTTGGCAATAGCCTTCGCAGTCTCCGGATGATCGCCCGTCAGCATGTGTACCCTTATTCCAGCCGAGGAGCACTCCGAAATAGATGGCTTGGTTTCACGACGGGGCGGGTCATAGATTCCAGCCAAGCCAAGAAGGGTAAGGTTGCTCTCGACCTCTCGACGCAGGGCTTCGTCGGCGGCGTCGGATTCTGGCGACTGGCGGAGGGTGAATTTGCCGTTCCATTCACGGTAGGCCAGGGCAAGCACTCGCTGACCCTGTGAGGCCAATCTCGTGGTTTGCTCCATCACTTCAAGCTTCACGTCCTCGGTGAGATCCTGTTGATTGTCCCCGAACCCGATAAACTGACAGAGCTCGAGGATCCTTTCCACTGCACCTTTACAGAACACAACGCTATTTTTATCACCAATGACCTCTTCCCCATCTTCCGGGGGGTCGTAAATGACGGACATGCGCTTAACGGAGCTGTCGAAAGGGAATTCGGCTAGTTCCTTCCAGCCTGAAGAAACCAAGCCCTTCTTTCCAAGATCGAAGCGGTGAGCGAATACCTGTAGGGCTATCTCAGTCGGTTCGCCGGTGGTTTGCCAGCGAGACAGCAGTTCATCGTATCTCACCGTCGCAAGGTTACACAGGGCGGACGAAAGGAGAAAGCACCGAAGCCCTGGGGTTACTTCTGCCACACCATCAGTAGTCGACGGATCTGGCCGCTTCGGATTGAGCTTCTCGGCCGGCACATCGAATGTCAAAGCAGCGGCGCTTCTTTCCTGGTCAAAGTCCCTTTTTTCAGGTTCGGCCTCTTTGGGCTCGTCCTTGATCACCTGGTAGGTTACTTTTCCTTCGGTGGGATCGGCGGGATGGCGGGTTTCTCGAACGCTATATAAATGGTTCATCGGTAGCCATGCAGTCCGAACAATCATGGCACCCTGGGTCAAGGTCCCCGTCTTATCCGAACAGATGTTGGTGACGCCCCCTAGGGCTTCGAGCGCGGATAAATCACGGACGACGACGTTAGCCTTACTCATCACAGAAACTGCAACCACCATAGTAATCGTGAGAACACTAAAGAGAGAACTAAGAGTCAATATGGCTCGAATGGTGTGATTGAGGCTCAAATGCTTTGGGGTGGGGGGGCGGTGGGGCAACTCACGCTACAAGTGATTCGGGGATAATCGCAATACCCAAGGAAGTAGCATAGATGACTACTTCAGTAGGGACATGGAAGCGATTCACAGCGAAGACAACAACAGCCAGAAGGAGGGCACATGCGAAGAGAATGTACGCTAGCCAGGCCAGTTTCCGTTGGAGGGGGGTTCCCGTCGTCAGGCCTAAAAACTTGCCCATGGCATCATACGTGCGCTTGACAAAGCCGACAACCGGCTGCCTCTTACCGTACTTTCTCCAGTTCATCGATCTTCCGGCTTTGCGATGCTTCTTGGTGGTGGAGGCAGCAATCTTGCCCACCTCAGTAACCATGCCAGTCGCAATGACAATGCCTCGGCCTCGGCCTTTTTTCACAATTGTGGTGGCATACGCAATGTTGATGCGGTCACCAATACCTACTTGGTCTTCAGAGGTAGCGGGACTTTTAGTGCCGGGGATGGCAATGTCATTGGCGATAGTTTTCTCTACTGGGACAGCTTCGCCAGTCAGAGATGATTCGTCGCACGAGAGATTCATAGCCTCGAAAAGGCGGAGATCGGCCGGAATTGTGTCTCCCATTTTCAGAAGAACGATGTCGCCAGGCACCACATCTGCACTTTTGTGAGTTAGCATGAAGAGAATGGTGCTGAGGATAGAGAGCCAATTCGAGAGCAGTTGGCAGCGTCGATGTAGCCTACTTTGGAATGATAGCAGTGTTGCCATTGCGGAGCACGGTCGCGCTGGGGGATGACAAGGCCCGCAATGCATCCATACGCTTCTCTGCGCGATATTCCTGCCAGAACCCAATAACAACATTGAGAATGATAACAAAAGTCACCACGCCGCCTTCGATCCAGTCCTGGAAGGAATAACTGAGAACCATGACGAACACCAAGACCTGTGATAGAAGCGTTAGCCCTGTGGAGGCGAGCAGACGATGGTGGCGCATTGCTCCATACCAAAATCATGGCATTGAGCAGCTGCTTGCTCAATATAGTGTACCAGGCGACCCCGCCCCCGACGTCGAGCTCATTGGGAGGATATGTTCGTTGGAGCTCCGCAACTTGGTTCGAGAGAAGGCCCTCTTCGACATCAGTGCCGAGAATGTCGACAGTTTCCGATATAGTTAAGAGGAAGGGATGCTTTGGGTACTCGACAGACATAGTTGCAAGCGAGCTCCCCCTTCCTTGCTCAGGTCGGGGCTCAGGGTAGATAAAACAAGTGAAGCAGTATGGGCTAGATTACATGCGAGACCGGGGGTCTTGAAAGCATCAAGGTTGATCCAGGTCAGGTGTCGGATGCTGTGATTGAGCGGCGATCAGAGCAGGACGACGTGAGGGCAGCATCTCCCTTTTATAGGCGTACAGGTCATATACTCTCCACCAGCGCCAAGATTTCGTCTTCTTCCAACATCTCCTGAGGTCAAAGGTTATGAAGATGTGCGGTGAGCTTTAAACCTTAAGCCTAGAATACACTCGAAGGACATGCAGCACGCCCACATGAGATGGGTTGCTCGACTTTCCAATTGGCCTGTATGATGTGATTCCATCCCGATGCCAAGGTGAGCTTGTGGAGCCTAAAGCCTTGGCTCCCAGCGGCTGCAGTTCAGTACCAACCATGTTTCGAGGGGCCTATCGCACCGGGCCTCAAAATGTTCGAAATCTCTTGGCCGCGACATACTAAGCGGGGGTATATACGGTGGTACTACCAGAAAAGTCGAAAGAAATTTTTTCATGAGGGCACTGAGACCGGGGTAAACCTACCAAACTCGGCTATCGAGTGAGATGAGGTTGACGAAAAACACTGATTGGAGCACCGCGCCAACAACTGAGAGAGCAGAGAGGAGAAGGGAGAAGGGGTTCCGGAGCCCCGGAGGAGATCTGAACTAGACTTCCTGGATGAGATGTACATCAAATCCTCAAGAGGGTGGTCCAACCAAGGTGGATTGCTTCGTCTAGAAGATGATTTGGTTGAGGTCTTATAAAGTTCGATTGAGGTCAACTTGCAAAACCAAGGTCCCTGCTTCGGCAATGGCAACGTGGGGTAAGATGGCGGGAGGTGTATCCAAGGCCTAACAGGGGCCAAATTTGACTTGGAACGGGGGACTAGTGGGGGGCGGGGCAATAGCATGCCAGGTCTTGGCACTAATGAAGTACGAAGTGGTGTACTTGTACCTTGGTAAGACATCGATCAATCGAGCAATTGATGGTTGTTTGATAGATTATGAGGGGGATCAAAGAGGGCCCTCCTTGAACCCAGGCCTTTTCGTTTCCCCAATATCATCAATTGATAGATATATTGTACTTCGGTAACGCCATGGTAGAAGCATCCACTATCACCCTCCACTCATACCCGCTTAACGCTATTATTACCTGGAGGTAATTGGTAATCTAGAATCTAATGTTTAAATGTCACGGAACAATTGTCGTAGTTTAATCGCAGACTTAATAAATTAATAAGCTTAACACCACATCAATGTCAATATACAATCGTAGTTGCATGGACTTTGACTTATTCGTTGTGTTGCTGCCCATCATCGTCGTTTTCTCTCATCCGGCTGGACTTACCAAAGGGGGAACCACCTGTGTACACAGTTGCCTCGACCAACCCCAAGGCTTAACCCTCGTTAAATGGCCGTAATAAACATCAAATATTTCGACTGAATTATTCTGGATTATTTCAATCTTGGAGGATGTATCCTAATTCTCCATCTCGGAAACGAAAATCTGGATCATATGTCGGAGCCCTCCCGTGTTGCCTTGCAAGGCGAATAATTGAGCCAGCGTTTGACTGTTTCAGTGTTGGTATACTCCAATCGCCTGTGGTTGTCATAGATCAATGCCGATCGTTGTTTTCCTAGCGAATATGGCTGTTGCCATGATATCCTGAGGCGCTTGATCGATGTGTTTGGCCAATGTCCGGATTGTCACAATTGTGTCTTGCCAGCCTAGCGTCGCCTGGAGAAGCTTCGTCAATGACTCCTCGGGGGAAGGAGCTCTCCAATACTCGACCCCCTTCAACCGGAAACCTCAACCCCATGTCCCGACTTGTCCATTGCCCAACGCTCTGGTAACATGATGATGTCCCATCCGATGTTCCACGAAAATCCCGTCTAACTTAATCAGATAGATCCCTATTCCACCCAACCCCTTCCTTAGCCACACAGCAAAGGACCATTTGGTGTAGCCATCCTGGAAATGGCCCAGCGTAAGCTCGGGGAAGCCCAGGTTCCTCTCTTCGGGAGCAGAGAATTCCGATTCTCTCCGGGTTCCGGAACACAAGAAGAATCTCAGATGGCTCTTGCAGGTGCTAGCAATCAGCGTCGCCTCGACTTCACACGCACAGGCCGCGCAGCTCGATTGACCGTACGTCGAGGACCTTGAGGATTCGAACGTTCAGATATATCTCCAACCACGAGCTAATCAAGATGGTATTTCAGGTGCACTTAATTCTTCCTAGAAACGCCAAGATGCCCCTGGCTCTATCAGATGAGTCACTTGCCACGTTCGACGAATTACGCAAATCATGTGGTGTGGAGATTCGTGGAGAAAGATCAAACACTGTGATTTGCATCACAGGAAGCTCTCCGACTCATGTGCGAGCGGCAATACATGGAATAAATCATTCTATCCATGGTCTCAAAGTTGAGGAAGCAAGCGGTCGCCAGAGGCTCCTCGTCCAACCCCTAGCGTTCTCCTCGCTGTCACACGGCAAAATCGTGCTCCATCCTCCAAAGGGACCTGATGGGGGAGGAAGGCGGCCAATCCTCTGCCCAGGAGACCCGGATGCCGAACCTGGCGTAATTGAGCAAATTACCATGGAGCAACACAAGGAAAAGATTTATGGCCTTTTTCGAGACTCCATGGACTCACTCCAGACAACACACTGTGAATTGCACATGGGAATAAATTTCGGTGCCGTCAAACTCTTCCAGCGAGAGATCGACCAGGTGGAATTTGATATACGCCAGTTTGTCGAGCTCGCGAATCATGTCCCTGGCCGAACAATAGCCAGGCTAGATACCAGGTATTATGCAAATTCTTGCGAAAAATCTCTTCTTGCAGTTTTGAAGACTGGTCGGACTAACCAGACCTGCGGATAGGATTGGTGACGATGCTACCGGGTTTGCCCTCGCGCGCCTCTTCATCTTGTACTTCATGCCCAACACCTCTGAGGATGACCTCCCGGATGTGCTTCGTCGGCACACGGATTACTCACTTTGGTTCCAGATGCAGGACCAGAGAGTAGAAGCCGATATTGCCCGCATTAAGACTGGAGGTGAACCTCGTTGGTATACGTCAAGCTCACGAGTTGTTCGCCGAGGTTGGAAGAGGCTTGATATCCTTTCCGCAAGCCCGGACAAGTAAGTAAAGACTCCCATTTGCTATGACGGTATGGAGCTAACGCAGCGTTCTTCGAGGTTATATGACTGGAATTTCAATATCCTTGCTCGCGACTCGACTTCAGCCATGCCTCCGTGGGTGTCTGGACTGCAGCAATGTATAAAATTAAGCGATCGGCCGAGCGATTCTTTCGATTTGCAAGGTCCGCGTTTGGATGTCACACCAACGCCGAATATCCCTTGTCAAATCGAGGATACGGTTCTTCGGACATCGTTCAGGTTGCCGTATCCAGGCACATCGTGTGTTCTCAATGTTGAAACCACGAGACGATGGGCCGGTACCAACACTCGGCCACCCCCGACCATATCCTGCACAGTCTCCCTGCACGGAGCAGAGTGGGATGAGCAAATGAATAGCGGCATGGAGGGGATGCAGTTAAAAGACCGGGCCATCCTATCCCTCACCAGAAACTGTCAGGACCTGAAATCTAGCTTCATGGAATTACTCGACCGTGCTCTTGGAGTTCAGGAGATTTTGAACCAGGGTGAATTGACCGGTTCTGGATTGCTTTAAGGTCAATTAGCAAAACGAGGCCCGCACACTGATGAGCCCGAGGCATTGCTGGGCTGCAGAGCACCTCGATAACTGGAGACTCGGGGTTACGTTCAAGAGATTCACGAAAGGACGGTAGCTTAAAGATCAAGATTTTCACCGACATGAACCTGTGATCAAATCCAAACCGTTCGAGTGACATTCCGCACGTTCCGTCTCGCAAGCTTTTGTATTTATTATGTATTTACTGGGAAGACTGGAGCATCCTTTTCCTAATGACTTTTCGGGAAATGAGTAACGACTATACTTGGAGGGCAATAATCTGGGGTCCTACCTTCGTCTACCACCTGGGCGTTTGCAGTCTTCCGCTGCAGGATGGCCTCCAGCTCCTGCAGTGTCTTCGAGAGCTCATCCGATCTTGACTTGTAGAAATCCTTGGCCTCATTCGCAGCCTACCAAAGCCTGAGAGTCAGCTACCTCCACAAAAAATAAAAAATAAAAATAAGGGCAAACAGGAAGACTCATGGACAACCTTCTCCACTAGGTATCCCGTGCCTATATCTACAATCACCCTGTCACCTCGCGGTATTTCCCCCCGGACGTAAAGTGAGTTAGTTAGGGGTACTAGAACCGATTGGACATCTACGCTCCATTTGTTAGTAACACTGGGGGGTCTTTGTGCAGTCCCAAAAACCTGAGTTAAGGCGTACCCGCCGAGGTTTTAGACCTCGCCTCTACACAGCGGAGGCATTCCATGAATTTTGCTTGCGCTGCATGCAACTGAGCGAATGATGTCCCTAGGTGATCGAGTTCTCCTTCAATCTGCTTTTTCACCTGGGAGAGCTGCTGGGTATCCAACGTATCGAGGTTGACTAGAAAAGCACAGCTGCCTGTAAGGATTATGTCGTGCCGTGATCTTGGAGCATGTTCATACCGGCTTCTGTTTTCTGCGCTGCCATTTTGATTCGATTCCTCCGAGGTATCAATTCTCGTTGTTGGGGATTCAGGAAGGTGGACAGAGGGTATTGGGAGAAACCAGGCAGGACAGGTGGTCAGGCTGCTGAGTTAGCGTGGGACTACGACATTGAATCGTCCTCTTGCTTTGTCGACTCGCAAATACGTAATATTGCATGAGTATTTGAATCCCCAAACCAATCACCATCAAAGTTTGTCCAGGCGATCCATGGCCGACCATGGTTTCACGCACAATCCACTTTCGGCCCTTGACAATCGAAGAACATGTCGGTTTTTTTATTGATTAAGATGGATTTGAATATGAGAAAATTATTAGATTTACCCCAGCTTACTTAATAGGTCGTGTATATACTGGGGAAGCTCCTCTCGCGCAACAATTTCCTTGACCGAGAGCCGTCGACATTGTACTTCGCAAGCACCGGATTCTCTCCAAGCACGTCCGAGGACGATCACCACAGGGTAACCAGTCAGATCGGCGTCTTTCAGTTTCCATGGCATTGACTCGGATCGGTCGTCGAGGAGCGCATCAACGGGTCCACCCGTAGAGACCATAGGCTGCATGCCGGTAATTGAATCGTACACTTGTTCGGCCGCTTCGAGAAGATCCGAATCGGGAACAATGATTACTTGGTACGGAGCGATTCTGAGCGGCCAGGCAAGTCCTTTTTCGTCCGAAAAACCTTCCGCGATGGCACCAATAATTCGTGTGACTCCGACCCCGAAACAGCCCATTTGCATGGATCGCGAGTCAACAGCAGAAGCATCCCGCTGCGCTGAGGGAACAGCGACCCTGGCCGCCATGGGATCTGAATATCGAGTCCCGAGGTGGAACGTGTGCCCCAACTCGAGGGATTTTACCACTTCAACTGTGCCTGTCTCACAGCGGGGACATGGGTCGCCGTTCTGGATCCGGACAAGATTTAGCGGGCCACCTAGAGACGACTTTTCCACGAATGATTGTGGTATGTCACAGGTGCTGGAGGTGCCGGGTGGGAACAAAGGGGGCACCGGCTCATGGCCGTGTCTAATCGCGTCAACTAGGTCTGCAACTCTGAAGTCGATCAGATTCACTAGTTTTAGAGGGGACGACGGGCTGTTTTTCCAAGCACCACCGCTGAGTGTCTCTACCCAAATCGGCGTAGCATCTTCAATGCTAGTGTCAATATCTGGCACCGAGGCCTTGACCGCATGGATGTTAATAGGAGAGGTCATCTTATCGCTGGACATATACCAAGCGTTGACGAGAACGGACCGGTCTTTGGAGACGCCCCTCCAAACAGCCACAGATGTCCCAGAGACGGGGGTAGATCCTGGCGAGATCGCCGTCTCTGCAACTTCTTCGTTGGCCGAATAGCCACACTCCCGGCAGTTGATAATAACGTCCTCGCCCAAGTGAGATGGCATATGGTATTCGTGACTCATGCTGCCACCCATATCACCGCAGCTTGCCTCTGCCACTAGGAATGGTATGTTAAGGTTGGAAAAAAATTGGACATACGCTTCCCCGACCCGCCGGTAGGTTTCGATGGCAGATGGTAGGTCCAAATCAAACGTGTACAAGTCCTTCATTGTGAACTCGCGGGTCCGAAGTAATCCGTGACGAGGCCGAAGCTCATCCCGATACTTTCGTGCTAGACGGGTCAGTCGGCAGTTAGAGGAATCATGCTTGGGATTGCTTACATATTTGGTAGAGCCTAAGAGGGAGATCTTTATAGGATTGGGTTATCCCGGAAACCATGTGAGTGATCTCCTCCTCATGTGTTGGTGAGAGTAGGAAGGGGGTATGTTTGCGATCTTCAAATTTGAAGAGCTGTTGCTCGAAATCAGCAATCCCGCCCCGGAAATATGAACAGAAGCTCGCCCTGGAGAAAGAGAGTGGAAGAAGAGAAGGGGCTGTTTATCTCACCTCCGGGCCGACTTGGTGCAACCGACCGCTGCGCTCCCAGAGTTGTTGAGATGCAATGGACGAGAGCGAAACTTTCGAAGCTCCTTGAAATCGGTAAATACAACGAAACTAACCGCCCTGTAGCGGGAGCGGAGGGAAGAATCCAACTCACCTATGCTTCGCATGCTCATGTCCAAGAGTCGTTCGATTTTCTCCTGCACCCTCAAACCTAATGGCAAAAGATTGAACGTCCCGATATTCGACTACAAACGAGACCCCATAAGACGAATGCTAGGCGGTGTTCTGAAGGGAGAGAAGTCCAACCTGTCTGAGATAACCGGCCCGAATGAGCTTGTCGTGACCCGCTGCGAAACCTTTAGTATACAGCAATGATTTGCCTAGGAAGGGCGCCGATACCTTCATTGAGAGTCTTTGAGATGCCTCCGGTAGGTTGCCATATCTGGGAGCGCAACGACCGCCCTGGTGCGCCTGATAGTGAGCTGAAGAGAGCCTAATGGGCATGTCAGTGACTGGACCAACGGAGTGCAAAGGCGCCAACAACACCAGACCGGTTTTCTTGAGAGGAGGAAGAAAACCGGGGGGCACTGATCACGCAGATAAGCAGACTTACTCGGGAGCCTGGCCGTGAAGACACACTTAATATCCCCATTCCTACGGCTTGGAACTCATGTAAATAAGTATTGATTCCGTGCTTCTTACAGACCCCAATGTCGATAATGTCCTTCGTCCTTCTTCCAACTGTTTTCGCGGTTGGCAGGACCAATTTGATTAGAATATAGGAATGTATGGCATGGTTTGATGAGAGTCTTGTGTGTTTTAAAGCAGTCGTACCATCCTCATATGAATGTGTACCACGCCCATCTCAATTCGGAGCTGTTGAAGCTGAGCCGCGTGAACCTGGATTTTATACAACCACGCGACTTGGGTCCCCATCGACGCTTACCTAATGACAAGAACCTGTGGATCCACAAGATAACTTTTTTTTTCTTTTTTTTTTTTCCCTTTACCTGCCCGCATTGCCTCGATTTCTCAAAATTCCTAACGACCTTGCGCAATTGCGATACCTATCGCATGTCGCAGAAGAGGAATTGAGTTCCGCCAATATACATCTACTAGGTCCTACCGAGTTTTGGGTCGAGTCCGCATCGACGCGAGTTTGCTCCATGGCAGCGATAAAACGGAAGTCGGGACCGGATGCGTCCAAGCATTCTTCCCAAAGTAAGAAGCGAAGACGCAGTGGTCTTAACTTCACTGCCGACGAAAGCAGCCCGCCAGCTCTTACCAGCGCTCTTACCGAAGGCCCACCCGGGGATATATCGAGGGATGCTCTCCTCAACGAGATTCGTGATCTGGGTGGGGATGAAGAGGACTTACAACTTGTTCTGGACGCTCCATCCCAATCGGAGGACGAACACGAGGAGTCCGTTCCTCCACTTCCGAATAATTTTCATACTGAGCTGGCTGAGTTTGCTGGGAAGCTTGGGTTTTTGCAACCTGTACACGGCTCCCCGCCTGTCTCGAGCGTGGGCACCACCGTTGCAGAACCGCCTCTGGCTTCGGATCGCCCGTCTGCTCAGATTAAGGGCATTGTATGTGCTACACCTCTCGCCCGGATCCTACAGACGGCTCACTCTATTTCTAGGTGTTCGAACCGGTGGCTGAGTGGCACTCTGTTGGTCTACCAGATCTCCCGACTCCTCTCTCCGACGACGTATCGCCGCATGCGCAAGCCATCCAGTCTCTTAAAGAGCATGCGTGGTCACTATTAGAAAACGATGCGTCGATATATTCAAAGAGCTTTCTTGCGTCCTCGACACATAAATTTCTTTCCACAATCATGTCGTCCGGCACCATGAACGACAAAGTGTCTGCTTTAACCTTAGCAGTCCAGGAATCCCCCGTGCATAATGTGCGGGCGCTAGAGGCCCTCCTGAACCTAGCCTCCAAGAAAAGCCGCAGCCAGGCCATTATTGCACTTGCTGCGATTGTCGATCTCATGGGACCTGGTCTCGTCTTGCCAGGGAATAGGAAGCTGGTGCAGTTTCATCATCAACCAGGACTCGTAGGGGTGCTGCAAAGGGATCGGATCTATACATGGAATCTTCCATCCAAGTTACCAGAAGGCGTGGCACCAGCGCATTTGATCTCTTGGGCTTACGAAGACTGGTTAAAGGCCGCGTACTTCAAGGTAGTCCAACTCCTCGAAGTCTGGTCGAGCGACGATATTGACTATTCTCGGACAAGGTCCCTTGACTTTGTGTTTGGCCTTCTTCGAGAGAAGCCTGAGCAGGAAGTTAATTTACTGCGGCTTCTAGTTAACAAGCTAGGCGACAGGGACCGGAAACTTTCTTCTCGCGCGTCTCACTTTCTTCTTCAGCTCCAAGGTATTCATCCTGGTATGAAAGATGTAATCATTCGTACGATAGAGCACGAAGTGATCCTGCGACCGGGGCAGCCGGTGAGGACTAGATATTGCGCTGTGACCACACTCAACCAAACGATTTTGAGTAGCAAGGAGGCACACGTGTCAGCAAATCTATTGAGGATATTCTTCGATATGTTTACCTCTATGCTCGGCAGCGGAGAAATATCTTCCCTTCAAGGCGAGTTGTCCACCAACACCGAACTGGCAAATTCGGAAGCGCTCGCCGAGAAGCTAGCTTCTGCGATTCTTACTGGTATAAACCGCACGATCCCGTTTGTTGATGGGGATGAATCGACGTAAGTTCCCCGACACCGCAGCTACCCAATCTCATGAGACACGGCTAAGACTAGGCAGCCTGGGAAAACATCTGGACACCCTCTTCAAGATCATGCATTCCTCAAATTTCAATACGAGCATCCAGGCGATGATGCTGATACAACAATTGACGGCAGCTCGAAATCTTGCCGGGGATAGACTCTACCGCGTTCTGTACGAATCGCTCCTAGATCCGCGGCTGTGTACCTCCTCGAAGCAGGCAATGTATCTCAATTTAATCTTGAGAGCTTTGAGATCTGACGTTAACGTCAAGAGAGTGAAGGCGTTTGTGAAGAGACTTCTCCAGATACTAACACTCCATCAACCACCATTCATATGCGGAGCTCTGTATGTTATTTCGGAGCTTCAATCTCTATTTCCGGGCATTGTCACTCTGATCGAAGAGCCGGAGGAACAGAGGGAGCAACCAGGCGAGGGTCCGAGTGCACGATATGATGGCCGGAAACGCGACCCGGAATATAGCAATGCCGACCACAGCTGCCTTTGGGATCTTGTGAGCAGCAGTCACAGCTGATCGATTTTGAGAGGTAAATCACGCTAACTAAAGTATAGGTGCCTATCTTGCGCCATTTCCACCCTGCTGTGCTGGTATATGCGTCCTCGGTCCTCAGATCCGTGAAAGCTCAGAAGCCGGATCTTGAAAGCCATAGCCTAATCCGGTTTCTTGATAAATTTGCTTACCGGAATCCCAAGGTCAAAGAAGTTACCCGAGGTGGCTCCATCATGCAGCCGCTACACTCTGCCAGCAGTGGATCAGATCTCTGGCTACGGAGCAAACGCACGTTGGTATCTAGCGACTTGGTGAATGACGCCAGCTTTTGGTCGAAAAAGATAGAAGATGTTGCAGCTGAGGACGTCTTCTTCTATGAATACTTCAGTCAAATCGGGCGCCCCGACGGCGCCGTAAGCTCCCATCAAGAGGCCACATCCGGAGAGGGAGAAGACGAAGGCGAAGAGGATGAAGTGTGGAATGCCTTGGTGCCCGAGGAACCAGAGGATGATGTCTCCTTAGAGGACCTTGAGACTGCTTTCGCCGAGACGGATGATTCTGGCGATGATATGGATGGTTGGGATGCGAGTGGCCTCTCCAGTGAGCTGGATGAGGACGAAGAAGGGGATGCTGCTGATGCCGGCCAAGTCGGCAACGAAGGTGGCGATGGCGCAACAAGTGAGGGTACAAAGCGTGCAAGTCGGAGAAAGAGGCTTCGGGATCTTCCGACGTTCGCGTCTGCAGATGATTACGCGGATATCTTGGCCCAAGAAGAGTAGTTACAGGTCATTCCGAGCATACTCGGTTAACCATATTTGACAATGAGACTACATCACAAAGAGGATCGTTTGTTGGGAGCTTCAATGTTTGGGTGCCACATAAGTAGAGAGATTTTATTTCACACGGCTTTTTTATTGGAATGTCGGAGACCCACACTGGCGGGTTCGCTCTTCCATCGGACCTCGGGATTTTTCTCCCGTCCATGCAGCGCCTACGCTAATTGGAAAAGGAGCTGGTTCAAATGTTGTCGCCGTTATTCTTTTGAATTAAAAATCAATGATTATTACTTCGTACTCTCCTTCCTCTTGCATGTTTCGTGGAACGTATCGAGTCACCCGCCACTTGCCTCTCTCCCCTCGACGAAGCCGCCCCGTCGCGACCTAATAGCGCAAATGCGCGTTCACGTTCGATTCCCGCGCTTGCCTGGCTCGGTGCCGAATCTACAGTCGCCTCATTTGGGGTTGGCGAGGACGAGGTGGCCGTATCAGAAGCTCAATGTATCTCCTATACGAGGTAGGTAGCTTTCATGATTTTTCCTCTGCACGAGACAGCCAGTGTCTGGTTTCTATTGCCCCGGGATTCGTCGCTGATTTGTCACCACCTTTATCATAGTACGGCGGACGAGTTCAACGGCTAGCGCCTCTAGCAGACCATCTCGTTTCCGGACCGCGGCGTTCCTCGGTGTTGGCGGGCTTGCCTTCGCTACGGCTGGATTCCTCACAGCCATCTACTCTACTCTTCCTGCCAGCCTACTGGGGCTGAACTTTCTGTCGGACGAGGCGAGCCGATCTGCATACATCCCCACAGACGATCAGGCCCGCAGGGTTGACGAATACATCAATGCGCACCCTTTAACGAAGCGACTGCGCGAGACCCCCGGGATGATCGAATCCCGACCTCACATGAAGATGCCCGAAGCTTTCAAGCAGCAGAGTCTTACGGCCGGTGTGTTGGCGGGGCCGGAGAAGATCGTGGTTCCACCTTACGCGTGGAAGGATGGCGAAGGAAAGTCGTTAGTTTCTATCGTCTACATTGGGAAAAATCTGTGTGGTCATCCAGAGCTCGTGCACGGCGGGCTCCTGGCGACGCTCCTTGACGAAGGCCTCGCTAGTTGTTGTTTTGCGGCATTGCCACACGAGATCGGCGTTACGGCCAAGCTTGAAATCAACTACCGAAAGCCGGCACAGGCGGGCAACTATTTTGTGCTTTCAGCGCGCACAACAAAGGTTGACGGACGCAAAGCCTGGGTGGAGGGGCGCATCGAGACCCTTGTTCCAGATGGCCAGGCGCCAACAACGATCGCGGAAGCTAGCGCCCTTTTCGTATCTCCGAAGCATGCTTGGGTAAGTCACAAGTGTATCCAAACCTCTGGAGGTCTTTTCTCGCCTGTTGACGCGTTGATGTGATTTAGTTGATGCCCAAACTCCGCCCGTGAGTGTCGAAACACCAATTTTCAACTTTCCAACACTCCGACAGAGGATCGAGAACATTGAACTCTCTGTGTTGCGGTGTAAAATATAAATTTTTGATAGAAATAGGCTTGATAGACTGGCGTCTTGGGCTGGCACGTTGCAGGATAGAAGCGACCCACTGTACATTCTAGAAGTCTTCTTAGATGTTGTCAGTTTATGCATTGTTGACGCAATAGACTTTAACCGCAAACCGGCGCCTCGCTTTTACCCATCCAGTTGTACTCTGTACTGTTGTGACTTGCCCACGTCCCTTTTCCCATCAAATGTCGCAGTTACTGTTGTACTTCGTAGTCAAATCAGATGCGAAGAGCAGATGACTAAAACTTCTTGTCGGAGCACCGCGAGTCGAGTCCGAACAATTGAACCTGAAATGCGACTTCGGCGTGCTGGTTTCCATTGTTGGTGGGGTTGATGTTCCAGCAAGATCAAAATGCGTTGCAAATCTCTAATGTATTAAATCTGCCGGTCAAATCTACCCGCCACAGCAACAGAAAAAATAAAAAATAATAAAAATAATAAATATTAGAGAAGGAAAGAAAACCGTGAAGGGTGCATGATCACCAGCATAATCGGTATCTAGAAGTCCCCTTTCGCAGTGCTGGGATCGAGATGGCTACGTGAGTCTTTTATGGTGTCCCTCAGCCTCCTTTGCTATTTCCCCATGGATCTTTTTGGCCCGTTTCGTTGACATCCAACATCCATGGATCTAGGAACATTACCTGGCATCCCTCGCTTTCGAGGAAAGAGCGCTTTTCCCTCAGGGGACAGAAGGGGTTCACGATATGGCTGACGGGCCTTTCGGCCTCAGGAAAGTCTACCGTGGCCACTGCACTCGAGCAACATCTCCTGCACCTCGGACTCGCCGCGTATCGTTTGGACGGAGATAACGTACGGTTTGGCCTCAACAAAGATTTGGGCTTTTCTGAAAAGGACCGAAATGAAAATATCAGACGAATCGGAGAAGTCGCCAAACTGTTTGCTGACTCGGCAACTATTGCTATAACATCGTTTATCTCGCCCTATCGCGCCGATCGCCAGGTTGCTCGAGACCTCCATAGCCAGGCCAATGACGTTGACGGGGAAGCCATCCCGTTCGTCGAAGTCTACGTCGATGTGCCAATCGAGGTTGCAGAGAAACGAGACCCGAAGGGCCTCTACAAGAAGGCAAGGGCTGGACAAATCAAGGATTTCACCGGCATATCTGCACCATATGAGGAGCCACAAGACCCGGAGATTCATATCCGCACGGATCAGAAGAGTGTCGAAGAATGCGTTGCAGACATCGTTGAATGGTTAAACGCTAAGGGCCTAGTTGAAAAAACAGTCGCATAATGGCACAAGAACCTGTTTTCTAACAAACAACCAGAATCCTATCCCAAGTTATCCGTGCGGCCTCCGATCGCTAGGCGAAGCTTGCTATCGGTGAAGTTTGCTAAGTTGAGCTGTATCACAATTTCTCAAAATATATCCCGATGTCTGGCATAATGGGGCCTGGGTCTTTGTCTGTTGTAGCTCATAGAAAAGAAAAGAGAAAAAAAAACATGCTGGCGATAAAAAGGCTTCTTATGGGACCTCAAGCTCGAAGTAGACGTAGGCGGTGTAGTCGCTTGCAGCGGAACCGAGCCCTGCAGCAGCTATCTCGGAGGCCAAGGCGGTGTCATCCGCCACGTTACCTCGCTTATCCCTTCGGACGGCGTTTCCACCGAGGTATGAGTAATGGGAGTCGAGCGTTGTCTTCACCTTTTTGGAGGCCTTCGGTGTGGTCTGGATCTCTGGTCGTCAGCTTGTTTTGCCAGGTTTCTTGTCACGAAAAGGGCAGCATTGCAGGGTCAGACTTGCCTTGATAAGGCTTGTGACATAGTCGAGGGGCAAGCCATATCGAAGGACCGCCTCCACGAAAACGCGCAAGACCAGAATATGTAGCCAAATTTGCACAGACTCACTCCAGCCGGTGACAGCCATGCGCATAGCTTCGGCCCACGCTCTTTTTTCTTCCTGCGCGACACGGTCGAGCTCCCGCTGTTCCTCCTCTTTCCCGCCCTCAATGTATCGGTATTGGCGAGGAATCCACTTATGTTCGCGGCACTTTTGCAAAAACTCGGCGCTGGCCTTCCGAAACGTAACGACAGTGAAGAGAACAAACTCATCATCCTGGGCTACCTGAAGTGCTGACCTGGGCACGACAAACTGGGCTAGAGTCTCGTAGCCTCGCAAAAAGTCCTTCTTGCCAATCTTTGGTACGGCAACTAGGTGGCTTTCAAGGTATTCGGAGCCTTGGACAAGAGTAGCAGGATCTACCACCGAAGAGAGAGATTTTGTTGACAGGTTACCACTGTAGTCCAGCCGTTATTAGAGGGCGTACCTTGAGAGGAGGGCTACGGAGGTGGTGAGGGAAACGTAACTCACTTTCTCTGTCTCTCAAGCGATGCCAAGCTGGTCTTTACCGACGTGTATTGATTGATCTTGGTCTTGATATCGTTATCTAGAGAACCAAGTTCCTGCAGCCGGCTGTTAGATTACGCGAGACCGGGAGATGGCCAGAGTGGCGTTTGGTGAGTGCGGGTTGGGGAGTCTTTGCGCGCCTTTTGAAGCATGCTAACAAGTTCGCTTAGAGGCTTATCTGGTCGGTAAAGAACCGTGTTCCAGGAGAAATCGGCGATGTACTGATCTGTTGATTCTGTGCTAGGGATGTTGGAGGTTAATCCGAGTTTGGTGCCCGTTAGAGAGTAATTTGAACATTACTGACTCTCATTTACTTTCTTATGCTGTACAATCTTCCCTTCATCGCCACCTAGGAGAGACTTAAGAGAGTCGGCTACTTTGGATACTACACCGGCACAGGTAGAATCCATTTTCGCCAGGTCGTCTGCTTGTTGCACTAACGCGTCCAGTGTGCCGATCTTAAAGCTAGGAATGCGATAGGGGATAACGGTACCGAGGTCAGAAACGATTGATCGCAACGTGGCCAAAGCATCGTTCCTGTCCGAGGAGTCGAACGCTTCGAGGGGCAAGGAGAGGAGACTGTATCTAATCGCCATGGTTCAATGTTCGTTTGACATCCTGGAAACACTGCGGTCAATATTATTAAAGTGAAGTTGGCTGCCTGAAAGAAAGGCGCAGATAGGGGAAGGGAAGAGCCCAATGCTGCACATTAGGAGAAAAGGAGGACAAACTAATGAAGGGTCAAATTCGTGGATAGAAATCCTGCTGCCTCGAGAAGCTTGCAAGGCGGGGCGATCAATGTCCGGGGCAAGCTGTTGTCTCTATCTCGGGTTGCTGAGCTTTGGGACAACCCCGGTTTATCCACCAGGATCAAAGCTGAAGGAAGGCGGTTTGTACCACACTAAGGTCTCAAGAGGTGGGATCAACAACAGACCGTTGGAAACAAATGAAGAGGAAATGAATGATGCTACTCGTCTTGCATCTTCTCAGTGTTGTCTGGAGCTTTGCTAGTGGTACAGCCATGGTGGGGGAGAACTAACTCCAAGTCACCAAGACCTTACCTCATCTTGCCCAGCATGATTAGTCAGTTGTGCCCATCACTTGGCAGCACATGTCACAAGTTTAGATGACACGGTCAGAGCTGCCAAGGCACCTCAGTATTTCTGGAAAGCTCTGATGACATCATGATAGTTGGTGTCTGGGTGATGTCGTCAACAGTACTCTGACTGAGCTTCACTTGATACCTCTCAGGCCTTCCTTCCATTTCATTGATAATTCATTGATAGTGCTAAAAGAGGCGCTTCACTCACTCACGAAAAGAAAAAATTTCGGGGTCATCTGAGATGTATTTGCCCTAGCTACCTGGCCTTCATTTGAGCTCAGTTGGTTACCCGTCCACGATGAATAGAACTATTTACATACATATCTTTATATGAGAGTGTGTCCCCTGATTCTTTGGAGGGTAAAGCTGGAATCTCGAGATGCGATCAGAGTTTGAGGAGCGTCTTACGGAGAGCATCAGTCTATTAATTAGGATACTACAAAGGTCCCTAGGGACCTAACTGCAGGAGCTTCGCTGAAGGCGTCCACAGCCAGAGCAAACTACTCACAAGTAACAAGTGAGGACAGGAAGTGTGAATGAAATATAAAATTTTATTTCCCAACCACCCTCAGGCGGATTATTTGTGCGGTATCTATCCCAGAATGCTCCATTTGTGCGCCCATTAATGAATATGACCAAACCCCAAATGATTATAATAAGCCTTAACAAGCCAACCAAACCAAACCAACGTCCTCACTATCCGTTATCCATACATTGCTCAACAAAAGAGATGAAATATATATATATATATATATATATCGAGAGAGAGAGAGAGAGAGAGAGAGAGTGGGTGTGTGTGTGTGTATGCGTGTGTGACAAAGAGAGAGCTCGTGTGCGTGTGCATGTGTGCATGTGTATATATGTGCACGTGCAAGAGAAAAAGTCCATGTGAATGGCAGCGTCAGAGCAGAGGAGAAAGACGACGTTTTATGGCGTGAATATATGTGCAGGAAGTGGAAAAGTATAAACAAATGAAAATATGCAGTTTCTTCCCTGGAACTGCTTAGAGAAGAGGATCGACCATCCCACTATCACCGATATCGCTCTCGAAAGCCTCGGCTGGTGGACGAAGTGAGTCTGGCGCATTGCGACCATACCACCATTCATCCTCCTCCTCCAGGCCGTCTTCGCGAATGAGTTCAAGCATGACCTGGGCATTACGCAAGATATCTTGCGACCGCTGAACAATTTTCCTGTCAAGAATCAATGTTTCAGCGGTCAACAACCATATATGCTGCAAGGTCGGCAAATCGGGTAATAGTTGTCGAGCATGGTCCGGAGTCAGCGAGGCCATGGGCATACCCGCTGCTAGGCTGGTGCCGAAAACGAAGTTCGTCGGGTTTATTAGAGCGGGATCAAGCGGCGGGAGGGGCGGGTTATTGGTATGCCGTATAGCACTGTTCTTTAGCGCAGCCATAGACTTCTTCCGGCCGATGCCCATAATTGATCGCTTAGGCTTCGTGGGAGGTTCAGGAGTCAAGGCCACGGAGGAGTACCAATGGTCGACGGCACCCCGGCGGGAGTTGTATCCTCCGATCTCCCAAAACCGCTCCACTTGCCTCAGCCCACCTAGGCAGAGAATGGCGGCATGGACTTCATCTGGGGGCTTTTCTCTCAGATAGCCACGAAGAGATCGTTCAACTCGACCGGCGTATGAAGGGGGCCGTAGTTGGCGACAGAATGACGAAATGACGAGTGGGAATACTTGATGGACTCGTAGCAGCGTTTTATCGTCGTACATGTTCATGATTTTAACTTCGATGGGGTTGAGGGTGTACGGTGTATGTCGCAGGCCGTAACCGCCATGTTCCGCAATGTGCTCCAGGTGCAGCTTCCGGTACATCTCAAAGAAGTGGAAAATTGTGAATAACAATGGTATCAAGCGCCGTCGCATTCGCTCCTGCTGCGGGGCAAAGTCTAGTTTTTGAGCCTTGGTCGTCCTGAGAAATATTTCTTTGGTTATCCATTCACACATTAAATGTGACAATTTCGCTGCGACATGAAGCCTATGCCAAAGGCCGCAGAGATAATAAAAATCCGCCTTGGATGGATCCGGGGCGGGATATAGTCGGACAGCATAAGCGGGTATATGATGATCCAGATGATATCTGACTATTGGCCCTTCGTTGAGTGTGATCAGTGTATGCCACGAACGGGAAACCCGCCGCAGGTTCAAAATATCGGAGAGAGGAAGTGAGTTGATGATTTGAATCTGAAGTTCGCTGGGTAACGAGCGGAAAAGATCGTCTAGGGGTAACCTGTTGAAGACGTTAGCCGATGCTGAATGATCTCCAGTGTCAATGCGTCACGATGCTTACCGTGCCGGTGTGGTTAAGTCGCCTGCTGACTTAGATGAATATGATGGCGATGTCGGTACGGGCGGAGTAGGTTTCGCGTGGAGGAGAGAGACTTTCGAGCGCAATCCGAATAATCGGCTTCGCTCCGAGCGCTTGTGGTCCGGAGGACGAATGGCCGCAACTTCGCTCTCGCATGGTTTTGACGACGACCGCAGGGGCAAAATGAAGGTTGAAGACTGGATGGAGTGTGGCTGGGAGGGGCCAGGAAGAGACGAGGTCACCGTCTCGGGAGCATCGCCTAATTGATTAAGTTTACTAAAATATCGCTCCGAGGCGAATTCGGTGATGTGTGGGGGATCCATGGTTGTTATGATGACTCGGTCACTCGCCGCCAGTTTGCTCTGGGGATGACGGACGGAGTGATCAATGCGAGTTGAATGTCGTGGGGAATAGGATCGCGAGGACCTTTTGGAGGTCAGGGTTTAACCTCGTCATGACACGACCACGGCGTGGACCTCTGTGTCATAGGTCAATGACAACCCTGAGATGAGCCTCCATTAGGTTATTCTGGGCGCTTGATCGATGGTTCGACTCGACGGCTGAAAGAGAAACGACAACGCTATTCGAGCAGTGTTCGGTTCGGGGAGCTAGGCAAGTCGATGATGTGGATTAGACCCTCCGTGCACCAAGAGAGGCGTAGATCTGTAGTTGATGACCTCGACGACGATGTGTGGAAATACGTTGGATGTTTCCGATGGACAACGTTCCGGCTTTTTGTTTGGAGCGAGGGCGACTCGACGAGCGGAGTGGCGAGGCTAGTCCCGGCCTGAAAGCGAGTCGGCGAGGTGAATGATCTTGACACGATCCAATTTGGAGCAGCCAAGGCGATTTTGCAGCATATGCCGTAGATTAAATTTCGTTCGCGAATGAATTCGAGTCGCAGGCCAATATTGTACGAAGTCAACAGGATAAACGAGATGGAGAGGTCGGAGAATGAGGCGGCGATCGTGGCTGTAAGGAAATGGGTGTTGCAAGAAGGGTGTCAGAAAAGAAAGAGAGAGAGAAGGTGCGGAAAGGCGCGTGGCCTGGCACTAACTAATGTCGGTGGATGGGACGGCGTTTTGGCCGGCGTAATAGTGGGGAGTATCAAAGAAAGACCTGCCCAGCGGCAATACTCCGAATAGCCCCTACATATCTGTGCCAATAGCCGATCAAATTTGGCGGACGTGCAGGGGAGCGAGCCCATAACGGTTCCGTAATGAACACATAACGTCGGTCACAACCCAAGGGCGAGAATCAATTATACGGAATTTCAATGTGTCAACGACAGCGGGACAAATGAGAAGCACTCTGCGCTAAGTGTCATTCACCCACAAAACTCCAAACACTTGCTGCGACCAACTGACAGAGAGCCTCTCTGGGGTGACTACGGTTTTACTCACTTTACGACGTATTATCCCCATTTTATTGTAATTTTTCGTGTTATTTACAGGGAAAAGTTTGAAAATAGTCTTGTATGAAGTGGTTAGGTCATCTTGGATTTTGATTTCTTGATATTTTATTTTGCCCTTCCTCCCGAGTCCCGACTAACCAGTGATGAACCATATTTGATCCCTGACATTTCCCATGTCCGGTCCGATAAGCATACCTGGTGATGGTGATCTTCACTCTCCCCGAATTAATCCTGTGGTGTCGGTTATCAGCAGAGGCAGGTGGAAGGGGGCTCAGAGCACAGAATTAGAAGGTTTTTCTCCCTCTTCTATCACTATGGTTGCTGTGTCCCATATATTCTCACTCGCAAGGTACTGGAAATACTGTGTCCACTAGCCTCGACTGATAGCTTCGGCCGTTTTCGGTCTTTCTTTTGGGGTCCATCCACCGCACCCGGACTGCCCTGTCCGATAACACAATGGCCTCTTTAAAGTGCTTGGCTCATCTCTACAGTAAAAGTCTCTGTGGATGAAGCAACGAGTACATCCAATATGTTGCACCCCGTTTTCTCACCTCGTAATATCCAACGTAAATCGCCGAGCATCAAAGATCTCGAAGATGATGGGGGAGTACTTTGTGGATGTACATTGGTCTGGTTGACAATTGGTTTTTATGAGTCGGGGAAACCTGGCCAGGAGAAATATAAAAGAGGGGGCCCAGCTCTCACTCTCCACGACGTCGCCCGTCCATCGAGTGATGGGCTGAAACCTCGTAATTACTGCGCGCCCTTCCTTTCTCTGAGTGTTCCTCTCTTGAACCGACCCCATTCCCAAAAAGCAGGCTGTGAAATCCAGCTATGTACTGGATAGTAATACATTCTATATTGCTTCGCATGATAGGAAGGTACCTCTCTTTGCGTTGGCCCCTGCGATACTTTTGTAGTAATGCCTTAGTACAACCGTGACGAGTCCGAGTACACCTTGGAGGGTAATGTATCATCATTACTCCCCGCACGCAACGAGATCATTTAACCAGTACCAGAGAAGTCACGGAAAATATCATCGAGGTATATGCAAACAAAATTAAAGCTTTAGGGTACTTTTAGATACCTCGATCTAACCCTGCACTACTTTGTTAACTTAAATTACGATGCTCCTCCGGTTGAATTAAATTAGTGTAATACTCAGTACTGCGACCCCCAAGAATAAGCAAGTTCCGCCCAATCTGCATTTTTAGGAACCGTAAACGGACCGTCTCATCCACCCTCAAGGGAACACTTGGACAATCAGGAGCACGAGGAGACATTGGCAAAGATTGGAGGTCCGTTCTGATTATCAGAAGCAGCCCGAAGTAGATAAAATCCAATTGCAATGAGAGAGCAGCGGAGGACATAATTATGCCGGACAATGATTAGGGCTCATCCTTCATACGAAGTCGACGGTGGACAGAGAAACGACTTCCATCGTTGATCGTTATTCCGTAATCTGTACGTACCCCCCCCCCCCCCCTTTTTCCCAATAGAGTCAATTTACTCGGAATTATGCCGATGTCTGGAAGAGAGGATCATCGTCCACGGCCCTACTCCGGCCGTTTTCCATCCCCACCCATCCCTTCCACTTGATAGTACTTCGTACGAAGTACATAACATTCAGTGTTGTAATGGTGGAACAGAGAAGACCGATGTTTGTGAGGTGCTTAACTGATTGTTGGCAGAACATTGCATGCGAGAGTGGAAGCTTCTTCGCTGGAAGATCCGCGTGTTTTCCTATGAAGAAAATAAAGGAGATGTGTTGTACGTTGTAAGATGGGTGGATGCCTCGGGCAATGTGAGGGCGGATTGCGTTGGAAACCCGACGGTCGGTGTTGTTGGTGTGTATTTCTTCCACTTCTTCGGGTGTGATTCTGGGTGAGTTTACCCTTGCTCTTGGTTTGAAACTCACGGAGCCATCCCGGGACTCGCACGACCTATAGGGCTAAATGCGTGGATGAGTTCCTGGATGATATGCTCTGTACCTATACTGGGTTGTACAAACACACAAGAATAGCATCCTCTCTCGGAGATTGGTCACATTGATGTACTTCTTTCCAAGTAGAAGGGTAGTCTCCGTAATCAACAGGGTTGGGTTTGGCGTGATCCAGCGTTTGACGCCTTGCTTAGTACTGCCGTCCTTATGCTCTCAGTGTACATATATGTAAATCACAAGTCTTTTCTTGATTTACATTGATGGATGTCTACGTATATTGCCATTCCTAGCAACACCACGGCTGCAGGCTTAGGGATACTTGGAGGGCCATTATGGGAAAACGGCTCGTGTGACCTACGCACTCGCTAATGGAACTTGGCGTAAGGCTGTTTCGATTCCTTATTTTTGAGCATTCCCAAATCCATCATCGTGGCTTGCGTCCCTGTGAGCAACGTAGTTGTTGGTGGATGCGCCCACCTAATGGTTTTTCTCCCATCATCTACGCATACTCATCCATGTCTTCTTAGACGACGTTTCAAACACCCGTGATCAACTTGGTGCGGGATTACCAGTCCAACTAGAGTACAGATCTGTGCCTATGTGAGTGGTTGAGGGGCTTTGCCTTCCGACTTTGTCAATCTCCTCTCGTCATGAAAACCGTCTCGGATGTCCAGGGCGATGGCGCTGGGTTTCCAGGGTCAATAGCCCCCGGGATTGGCTTGATCGAAGCGTCGCGTCCGCCTGAAATGATTGCCTTGTCCCGGATTGAGTTCGAACCTGCCAATAGCGAGAATGGAACAAAGGTGCTGATGGTAGAATGGGATACATCCTGGCCTGAACGACTCGACTGCCGGGCATACGAGAAGGAGACGCATGTCAGTCATGCAGCGGGGCCCCAGTGGATAACCAAACATGTTGATGATTGGGAAGTATCATGGCAAGGAACGGCTACTGCCCTTGCTACGAGCGATAGGGCAGCTACGGCCCGAAAGCGCGTGTATTTCTTGCTCCCCCCTGGAGCCCGCATTCCAAAACTCGTCCGAATCACTCACTCTACTGGGCTCGCCCTCACAACAAACCCGTTACCCGCAATCTTTCCCGAAGAATTCGGGGTGCAGAAAGAGAGAAAGGGGGTTCTTCGTAAGTTGACGTAAACTTCCGAAAAGAAGGATTTCCGTGACCCCGCGCTGCCAATTCTTGAACGTTCAAGGAAGCCCTTCCTGCGACTAACTAGTCATCACGTTACCAGACGCGGCATGGGCAAAAAATCGTCTAGCAGATCTAGACGAAGAGATTCGCGCCGAAATGAGAGAAAATACCGAAGGCGTGGGCCTTGAAATGGCACTCCAGGAGAAGCATTGGCTTCTGGACCGCTTTTCCTTTGAGACAGAAGAAGGCGGTGCAGCGTCGCTAACGCGGGGACCATTTGTGGCCCCAACGCCGGCGAAGTCGCAACTGGGCACCAGTCGGCTTACGGATCATCGGCGAGGGCTAAGGCTGGCAACTTCTCCAGAGGATCTTGGACTTGTGCCAAGAAGTAAGTCGACATATGCCTGAAGTCTTTTAAGAGCTGCTGACCAAGATCAAGCCAACAATAGACCCATCCTAATAACTGCATTTGTGGACTCAATGACGGTGCCGCCTTGCATTGAAACGTTGGCTGAAAATAGCAACCTAGCACAAGCGAACTGGATGGCAGCAGACAGGTCTTCTGCAAGTGGAGAGACAAAATGCGGGAGCGCCTGCGAAAACGACAATGAAGAAGATCTCTTTGCGTTGCCAATAAGTCCCCGGAGCCCTGAGATGGAAAGAAGCCCGTTCAGCCTCCTGTAGGTGAGGGTAACCGCTCCGCTACCGACAATTGAGAAACCGAAAGGGGATGGAGGCCATTGTCACCCAAAACTCGTATGGACTGGATCCCTATTAATATCCACGGGCCAACGGGAAAGGCGATCAAAGCGTGGCCATGACGGTCAATATTGAGCGTGACGGGGTCGCCAATGACATCGCCTGGAGAGCTGCGGCTCGTGAGCCTGGGGCTATATGCGTCGTTGCACACCGGGAGCGGAGGGAAAAGAAGCGTCTAGTAGTGGACGATGAAATAAATATTTAACCGCCGTCTGGAGATACCAGAGCTTGCCGCAGAGTGCGTGGCGTCGGGTTGGCAAGGCATCAATGAATAAACTCTTATTTCGACATAGACTTCGTTGGAAAGGGGTTAAGATAGCTTTTGTTGCTTGGTCTTTGAGAAAAGGTGACACGACCTATCTCCAACCACCAACCCGCCCCTCGTCCCAGCGGTCTTTTCGTTCCTGGCGCGAGTAGTAGAGAATTTTCGCTTCACGGTATCGCCTTATCCAGTCGATTACCTCCCTCTCGGAGGCTGCACTTTCGGTACCACTGCCTTCAATAAAACTCTCCTCGAGTGCGTGGCATACCATCCCTTGCTCCTGGACACCGTGGGAAAGACGTTGGTATAGAGATGTCGGAGAGAATGGACCAAGTACGCCATCCAATTCCGCCTGTTTCTGACGCCATTGCCTCTCGAGAGCGTGGGTGGATAATAACTGAGCTTGTGCCGAGTCTCTCTCAGAAGAGACCCGAAGTTCTAGCTCAGTTAACCGAGACGCGAGCTCGGCGTTTTCCAGCAGTGCGGTGCGGAGAGATTCGTAAGAGGTTGAGAGTGAAGGGTGGATAGTCTCTGGAGCATGTGTTGCGGTTCTCAGAAGACGGTCGTCCGTCAAAATTACAGCTAGCTGCTGCTTTCTGAAGTAAACGGCAGATGTAAGCGCGATCGGATACAGATGAATATGTGGCGTGCGGTTCACCTACGGCATATCTTGTAATGTGGCGGGCATCCAGCCAGCACCAGGATCACGGCTTTGGGAGGAGTCATCATCACGGATGGAGGGTCGATGCGGCGTCAGGGCTGGGGTGAAGTGTGGCACCACAGTGATCGGCAAGCTTTCGTTGGGTCCCTCAAAATTGGTGTTCGGCTTGGGGGGGGGAACCGGAGGAGATGAATCCATCTTTATATTGGACTTAGTCGCTCGTTCGTCACGAGCTCTTCCGATGGAAGTGAACCGGAGGGAGAGCAGGTCTTCGTATTCCAGGAGCGACCAACGTTCCCTTACTCTTCGTATGGTTATGACCCGTTGCACCCATAGCGTCCTTGTTCTCATTGGGTAAAAATCCAGAGAGCTTAAACCAGTCGTCAGCGGTGTTAGGCTCTTGTATTACATAAACCCACAATCTTATTGTCGGTTCAACTTAGATTTACACAATTGTAATATCAAAGTATTTGCGACATGCCAGTTGGCCTGCACCAAGCTAAATACAATTGTACAAAATACTTCATTGTTCTTACAAGACGCCTCCGCCTTTCGAATTCCATGTCTTGGGACCTCAACGACGGAAGCCGCTGGCAAGCCCTGAACATTTGACCCATTGCTCCCTCTTCGCTAGCTACATTCCTTAGAAGGTGGGTACCAACCAACCTACGCCCGAACACTTAATATCCCTCCTAGTCCCTCCCGGCGGCCGCAGAAGTTATCGACCATAAATCTCGTGCCCAACCCGCCTCTCTTAGCCTTTTACTGCTAGACCCCACCGTTTTCTTGTCACCCGTAATAACAGCTAGCGCTTTGCTACAAGAGGCAAAGGCCTCTACAAGCTCTTTCATGCGGCGCGTTTGGATGAAGCAGGCTGCGATGTCCGAGTTCTTGTCGGCGACGACGACGGCCAATTCCATACATTCAAGGAGGTTGTCTCGTGAGAGACATGTCCCAGCGAAGTGCAATGTGCTGACGTACGCTAGGATAGTTTCCGGCAGATACTTCGTCCTCAAGTTCGCAAGCTCAGAATCACCTTCTTTCTCCATGTGTAAGCACCATGTCTATCTCGGTCTCTACAGAGAAGTGTAACCACATAGGCTTGCTTACCTTGTATTCCTGGCAGGAGCCAACCCCCAAGAAGTGGCTGCATATGATCTTTGAGCGCCTTGACCTCGACGCCAACCTTGGTCCAGAAATCGCGGGAGGTATTCGAATCCCTACCTCATGTTAATTAATTCGATGTACTCTCAGTGTATAGACGTAGTGAAAATGATACGTACTCTCTAGATAGCTGAGCGAGAGATGCAAGGGTCTCCATCGTATCCAGTGCTCTCACTAAGGCCTCCATGTCGTGAAAGTTCCGGGCATCAGCTGCCACTTGCGCGGGAGAACCCGAAAAGGAGGGGAGAGCGTTGAGCTGTCGCGCCCAGAAGCTAATGTCAGCGAAATCTGGACGCTCCGGATCGCCAGGACTGGGATTCTGAGTTCGGTTGCCGATCAAGCCTGAGAAGCTGATCCTCTGAGCAAATACCCGAGCCGAATTGAGAAACGTGTTTTCTAGACATGAGCCAAGATTAGCTACGATAGAATTTACGCCAATATCGCGTAGAGAGAGGAAGACCATACTGAGGAAGTACTTGTAAATTTTTGTGCCCGTGGACAAAGCATCTGGCCAAGCGTGGTCTACTTCAAGTAGCCATTCGACAGTTCGTATCAAGAATTCGTGCGCCATGGGAATTGCATCAGGGTCTTCGCCGAAAAAGTCGGCTCTAACGAGGCGGCCGTACTTGAGGCTGTGATCAGTATCGTTGTTAACGATGCGAAACGGCGTCTGGTTCTCGAGGGAACTGCCGTCATTGAGCAGCGTGTTTAAGCGTAGCGCCGCCTGTGTTTTGACGAATTTGAGACTGTCCAGGCCAGCCTTTCCAATTAGATTTATTGCCAAGGCCCGGGAGGTGGGTTCAACTACGTGAATAAGGTTACGGCAGAGCGCATCGTATTGCCTTGATTCACTTAAGGTAGAACAGTAGAGGGGAATCAACTCGTAAAGCCCGGAGAGTCTCAGCAAACTGACGTAGGCAACGATGCTGTTCTGTTGGATGTCGCGTCTCATGGCGTCCTGGCTCACCACGGCACGCAACTGCGGGTACAGTTGCTCTAGGAGCGACAAAACGATGTAGATATGCGACACCACTCGTAATCCGCGGTGGTGATCCAGCTGGAAGTATCGATCGGTGTCAACCTCTGACTCAACGAAACCGTGCGGGAAGATAAGTTGGGATTCGATATTCTGATTCGCATGAAGTGCCAGGGCAAAACCCTGATCGAAAAAGTATCGCTCAAGGTCCTTCGCGAGGGTAGAAGCCAGAAGGACCTTCATAGGGTCGCGAGCCGCTACCATTGTGGCCTTGTTCGACTCGAGCAAGCGAAGAAAGCGCCTCTCAGGTGATCCGGATTCCCCGTGGTACTGGGGGGGGTCAAGGAAAGGGTTTGGTTGCTGTGAAATGCCGACCACTGCCTCTGGCATACACTTTGTCAAGACAAAGGTGTCAAACTGGCTCCGAAACAACGAGTTATAGTGTGCAAATACAAAATCTTCCCAAGTCTTGCAAACAGCTTCCACGCTGGAGACGTCGCCCCCCAATATGCCATACACAGCGCGCTCGTAGAGGCCTGGAGGACCCTGGCGTGCGACCGCCAAGCAGGCACGCATCCACAAAGCGAGTGCCTCGGGAGGCTGGTCCGGTGAGGCGTTGGCTTCATGGTCGCCTAGGTGAATGGCCGTCATAGAAACAGCGCGCCATCCTTCTGTGCGTTCTCGGCACCATTCCTCAATTTCCCTTGCGCTACAACCTCTTCGAAGAAGTTCAAAGCAACCCAGCCAAATTGCTCGCTCAAAATATTCGTCCTGTGGCTCGAGGTTCCTTCCCTGCCGGGTAGTAGAATCGGGGTCCAGCTGTGTAACCAGCGGAGACTTTGAAGCATTAACATGGGACTGGGAGACATTGGGCGATGTAGGGTCAAGGACATGCGGCCATGCTAACACGCTCTTCCTTAATTTAATCGTAGACCTTGTATGTATCCATCCGTGGGCAATGATGTCTCCACGGTCGGCATTTTTCTGGAGGTCTTTGACGAGATCGTTGATATCAGGTCCATCGGCCGCAATAACCTGGAGCCAGCGTAATACGGCTTTGCGTTCCATTGCCAATGGGGTGCTATTGACAAATTCGTTCCAGAGGGTTGGCTTCTGAGTGCGAACGCTCGAAGGCCGGCATGGTAATGTCTCGGCGTCGGGGTATCTTGTTGGTAACAGATGGCGCAGGAGGTCCCAAATCTGTGCCTCTTGTTTCCAGGCGTCAGCTTCTCGGCTAGGATCCGGAAGCACATCTTCGCTATGGAGGCTACCCATATCCATCTTGACTTCACCCTTCAGCATAGCGCCCGGAGGATGGTAGCCGTTCCTAGGACCAAGGAGCCTGTATCGCCCCGATGCATACTCATAGTAGCTCTCGACAAGTTTAAGAACTCGGGATCGTCGTTCTGATATACTGCCCCTGCTATCAAGGCAGTCATCCAAAGCGTTGGCAAAATACTCTATCTCTGGTCGAGCTGGGAGCACCTGCGCCTGCTCTGACTTTTGAGAGAGGGCTGGTGCATCATCCATGGCGGGCCGCGCTATGGCATCGCGCATGGTATTTGGGTGATTTGCGACAGCACGAGAAATTTTGATCAAGCGAAGACTCTCGATACGGGTTCGAGCCTTGCTTCGAGGGGAGGCTAGGAATTTTCCAGTTCTTTCGTCGTCGCTTTGCGGTGTATCGGTGGTGCCTTGCTTCTGGACGCAACAGAATTAGAGGAAGGCGGGAGGAAAGCTCATCTAAGTCGACTAAGCAGATCAGTTAATGAAAAAAGTAATTAGGACGTTGGCACAATATGGCTGCACTGAAGGAGTTTGAGGTGGTGACCTTACAAGAATGAATGGTCACACCCAGACGCGTGTTGATAAACCTACCGAGTATGCGTAGAACTGACGCTGACAGCAGCCATTTGCTACTGGTCAATAATATCCTAGCAATACAATACAGAGGGCAGGCGGGACTGGAGCAAATTGCGTTTCAATTTTCATGGAGCCAGCTCAATTTTTACTTACCTAATCACACAAGAACCGGAGCTTAAAAATGATTCCATCCCAATGGCGAATTTATCTTTTCTTCTTCTTTTCCCTTAATTATGTCTATGGCATTCATATTAGAGTCCCGGAACAAGCTCCTCAATACTTGTTCAGATTCAGAAGAATCTCTTGCGTGCTCAATGATCGCCTATAAGAAAACACTGGCACTTTCCTATAATGTTGCCAAAGATATACTTGCTGGCAGACGTCTCTACGGAATAGTGCTATATGCCTCAGCTCATTCGGAGCCTCTTTTCTATTTTTGCTTCGTTTCTCTCATCAACCGTAATTTTATCTCGAGTGCGCTTGGCTTTGGGCAGCTCAGTGCCGTGGCGTCATCGCCACTCACATTGTAGAACTTCTCGCAACACTCGTAGAGATCGAAAATAATATCCTGGCACCTGGCCTCATTAAACCTATTCCGGCTCAGGCAGGCTAGAAGATGCTCGATGAGTGTCCGATCATACGAATAAAAGAAAAAGAACAGGCAGAAATAAAACCGAAAAGTCGACCTTCAAGGTCGTTAACTCGAAACGTACACTGAATGGCACACTGATGTTTCGTAGGATTTTGTTAACTGAAGTACACAGCTCATTACAGCAACTACCACTCACAGCTTGAGCTTGACATGGCGGGCTCTTTCCTTGGGATTGGCTGGGGGCCATGATCTTGAATTTGGATCAAGAGCATCTTCAGTCAATGCCATACTCTGTCGTTAGACTTGTGACACGGATTCCTGGGAACGTACATTTCCGTTGGCACCTCTTGACGGATGGAGGAGATATCGAGCGGTTTCCTTTTTACTTCAAATTTAGTAGGGTAAATCGAACAGAAAAAAGAAGAAGAAAAGGACAAGAAAAGAAAGGAGAAGGAAACGGGTGGTTTTAGTAGGCGTTTGTGGGTATGTGTACGTACGAGACTTTGAGTTCAAGGAGAACGACAAAGCAATCGATGCCTGGATGGATATCAATCAAGCTTTGCACTCACCTCCTCTTTAGATAGTTCGAGGTGTGAGGCACGCATAATTGCATATTGAAGAGAAGCCAGCTCCAGTCTTGTTCCAGCTTGCTTCGTCCAGGCTATGATTATGTCACTTCCCTTTTTCTTTGGCTGCGTCTTGGTCTAGCGCGGGGCAACTCTCTGACTTCAAATCGTAGAAAGCACCTTGGGACGCGAGATTTCCACAGCACAGCGACATCACCAGTCATTTTATTATTCAAGCGCAACACTTTCTCCGTCAATTCCACGGCGAGCCGCAGTTGGAGAAGTCTCCGCGACCATCAATTTTCAAACCCTGTGAACGTATGTACTCTTCTCCTTTCTCAGATATCCCCACAGTCCAGATCTCTAGGCTAACAGGTTCCCTCCCCACTACAGGCGACTGGTCTCCATCTTCAACGCAAACAATGTCGGAGCACGAGAACAACGGAAACGCTGCGGATGCTCCTCCCGTATCCGAGCATCTGAATATAAAAGTGACAGACAACAATAACGAAGTGTTCTTCAAAATTAAGCGGAGCACTAAGCTAGAGAAACTCATGAGCGCGTTCTGCGATAGGCAGGGCAAGAACATGGCTTCCGTCCGTTTTCTCTTCGAAGGCCAACGGGTTCAGCCGACGGATACCCCAGATACCGTATATCTTCTCTGCCAACTCTTCTGTTTGTGAAAGAGATAGCTAACTCATTCACAGCTCGAGATGCAAGACGGGGACACTCTTGAGGTTCATCAGGAACAGGTTGGAGGTGATAGCCTACCTTGAGGCCCGCTTAGCACATAATACGCATCAACACATAGTACCATGGAGGGAGAAGGCTTGTGCGGGCAGACTTGACGCCTGTGAAAGTGCCGGGACGCGGCGCACATTTTACCGTTGTGGCGGCTAGTGGAAGTGGCCGCAAGAAATGCAGCTCGCAAACGGCTCTAGATATCTCGGGGCGGGCACTTATTACGAAGGCGCTGGAGGCCCGTTTTGAAATGTAAAACATCTAAACATTCATAGCATTCAATTTTCTCGTGATTTCAATAGCCTATCGCGTGTCCATCCCAATACATCACTGCTTCAGTTCGCTTGCCCTGCAGCTCGTGCATAGGACAATAACAGTCCCGTCCGTGTTCTCTTTGGGAAAGATTTGCCCGTCATCAAAGGTTCCCTCACAGTGGGCGCACAAGAAGCAAGTCTCGTGCCACTCACTTCCGAGCGCTTGAACGTACTGACCGACCACAGCAAGCTTGCACTTTCTGCATTTCGGGGCTCTCCGCTCTGTCCGTTTAGTCTGGCAGCTGATGCACCAGGCGTAGCCGTCCTTTTCGATGTGAGTCATTCCGTGCTCAAAAGGGTCTCCGCATTCGGCGCAGAAGAAATGTCCATAGTGCCAGTGTTCCCCAAGGGCGACAATATGTTCTCCTAAAATAGGAGTTTTGCAATGTTTGCACTTTGGCGCAAATAGTTCATGCCAATCTAGGTGGCAGTAGAACCGGAGGCGATCGTCTCCATCCTCAGCCATGGTCTTTCCAGGTGCCTCCTCGAGAATCTCACCAGCCATTCGACGGTTGATCCGTTCCAGACGCTCCCTACGGAAGGAGTCGGGCTCTGGGCTTATCTCGAGAGCCTCAAGACTTGTTCCACAAGAAAAACAAGTGAGACACTGTGGGTGAAATTTTTCAGCCGAGCCTGCCAATGCCACAAACCTGCCTTGAAGATGATGCCCACATTCGTGGCACAAGGTAGAGCCTTTGCCTTGGGTGATCGGCGGCCGAGGGCACCGAGGCCTTCTTGCGGATGCTCCTGGAGTTGGGAGGGGCCGGGTACCATTGCCTTCACCGCCTACTACGATAATGGGTGGCCCTTCTCCCTCTGCCGAATCACCGACAGTAATAGAGGGTGTGTGGAGGGCAGGTTCCTGGATTTTGGGAATCGTTTCCTCGTATCGTCGCTCTCCATCATTGAGAGAGATAGTTGGTATTGAAGGTCTAGTGGGCAAATTTGTCGGTGCCCTTGGGTCGGATCGAAGAGCTGCGGGAGACGGGGCGCTCGTGTTCCGTAAGCTTCCTTGGCCACCATTAGTGCCTTGGTCTGCTGGAGACCAGCGTGTATCGAAGCTAACAATTGGTCGGGTCGGGTCATCGCTAACAGCTGTAGGAGTCGGTAGCTTCTCACTTCGATTTCCGAGTCTCATACTTGTTGCCTGACGTATGTCATCGCCGCGTATTTCGACGCCATGAAGCTTCCGTTCATCCTCCGCCGAGAATTGCTTGGGTATCGTAGTATTCGTGGTATACTGTGGATCTCTTGAACGAGATGGTGGGTTGAGGTGAATATTAATTGCAGAAACGACCTGGGCGCTTGGCTTCTGGGGAAAAAATGATACTGGCTTCAGAGGATTGTCTGTTCTGGTGCCAAGCACTGGCGGTGCAACCCCTGTCTTCTCACGTCGTGTAGCGTATACTACCTCAGGCTCCTCCCATATCTGATCAACAGAGAAGGGGTTTCCAATTTCACCGCTGATATTGCGCTTTGAACCACTGCGATGAGACCCTTGACCCGGGTACCCGTCACGTCTCGGGGGGGGGATGCCTTCCGGAATCCCTGCAGTTGGGTTTCGTTGTTTGCTTAACGACAGACTGGCTGCGCTCTCGGCGGAGCTTCCAGATACTGAGCGCGGCGTATCCCTTGCCAGCCCGGTGGCGACAATCTCATCACCGTACATTCCCACACTCGCGGTGCGTGCATGCGCGTAGCTGTTCTTCCTCAGGTGTGGCCGGTATCGGTATGGTCCTGTCGGGTTCGAGGCCCCTGGATGTTGATGCTGCCAGACTAGCTCAGATGCCTCATTCAGGGCGGCCTCATAGATACGTTGATCATCCGAGGGGCCGCCAGCCTTTGGTAAATTCTGGTCCTTCAACTCCATATCTTCCATGGCCTGTCGCAGAGAGCAGGCCTCCTCCTTCTCCATCCACCGATGTCCCCTTTCCATATATGTTGATGTTGGGACTACGTCCGAGGGCTTGAGAGGTGCGGCCGGTGTAGTTGGATAGTAGTCTCGAGCATTAGGCCCGATGGAGTATCGAGACCGAACACTTGGAGAGGGGGCAGGTAGAACAGGGGTTTGTCTCGAAGATGGCGGCCCTTGTTCCCTAGCAATGCCCGGGTCCCCTCGACCAGTACCATGCCGTTCCCCGGGTCTTTCATCATAAGCTGGTAACTCTCGAGAACTGGACTGCCGACTGTTCCTATGCCTGCGAAGATCGGCTAGGTATGATGCTAGATTTTCAACTAAAGGTTAGGTTACTAGAGCCAACTTGAACGGTGCAGTTTCCATGCCTCACCAAACTGATCATTAGTCATATACGTAGGAGATGGTGGCGTCACTTTCCGACCTCCCCCTCTCGTCCGTCCATGGGTGAAGGGTGCCATGGTTTGGTCTCGTCTCATCATTCCGAGGATTTAATAACACTGTGAATCATGGACAAGTGTTGGGCACCAAATGGTTTGCAGCCCCTGCGCGTGGATATCGAGCGAGCGAGTGAGAGACAGTGTGTGAGAGGCAAGGATAATCGAGAGGCAACTGAACGGTTCTCGTAATTCTTCAATACTAGAATGTCCTGATGAGCCTGATAAACATTGGGTGGCGAAGGTGTTGGTTGTATTTGCTAGGTATTCTCTAGGGTAATATGAGGTGGGAAGTCTTGTCTAAATATTACATCTCTCAAAGGGGCGTTGTCACTTGGGCGTTGAAGGCCTGAATAACACTGGACTGATCGAATCTCTTTGATTCGGCGCGGCAATGTGTTTATTCTAACGAGGTGTTGACTCGGCAACCGCTGCTGGTTCTTGCAACAATATCATTCCAACGGGCATCCAATAATATTACAGCATACAAATACAGGGGATTGATTGACTGGTCATCATTTGACAGGACTCTGGTCGTCGTTGGCGTGTGAAATGTCCTGCAAAACTTGCAGCCTTTTAAAGAAAAAAAAAAAAAAAAAAAAAAAAAAAAAAAAAAAAAACAAAACAACGGG